>CM065721.1:86733496-86935996 GCA_033310375.1 Conus canariensis
ACACACTCCTAGCACAGCTAGACTGACCCCAGGCATTTTGATCTGCAGTCACACACACTCCTAGCACAGCTAGACTGACCCCAGGCATTTTGATCTGCAGTCACACACAGTCCTAGCACAGCTAGACTGACCCCAGGCATTTTGATCTGCAGTCACACACACTCCTAGCACAGCTAGACTGACCCCAGGCATTTTGATCTGCAGTCACACACTGTCCTAGCACAGCTAGACTGACCCCAGGCATTTTGATCTGCAGTCACACACTGTCCTAGCACAGCTAGACTGACCCCAGGCATTTCAATCTGCAGTCACACACACACACTCCTAGCACAGCTAGACTGACCCCAGGCATTTTGATCTGCAGTGACACACTCTGCTAGCACAGCTAGACTGACCCCAGACATTTTGATCTGCAGTCACACTTACTCCTAGCACAGCTAAACTGACCCCAGGCAATTTGATCTGCAGTCACGCACATTCCTTACACAGCTGGTCAGGCTGAAGGCAAGTACAGTGCTTTTCATCGATATGAGCACTAGGAGTGAGGTGTCCAGTTCTGACGTAGAGCTCTGGGCTTCACCATGATAGATATAGGGACACATTAGAATGTGACTGATGCGACTTTCTAGCAATAGGTAGCTCCCCAAGTGTGCAAAATGCTAATGAGTCACCATGCTGAATTTGAAGGAGATCAGACAAAAACTGTTGGTATGTTTAACCAACAACAAAGACTGCTCTGTCCACAGACACACAAACAGATGACAGACAGAATGCACTCTACATATTGAACTGGACACAGACAGAAGACAGACAACTCAATGCACTTTATTGTATTGAACTGGAAACAGACACACAGACAGAAGACAGACAACTCAGTGCACTTCATTGTATTGAACTGGACACAGACAGAAGACAGACAACTCAATGTACTTTATTGTATTGAACTGGAAACAGACACACAGACAGAAGACAGACAACTCAATGCACTTTATTGTATTGAACTGGACACAGACAGAAGACAGACAACTCAATGCACTTTATTGTATTGAACTGGAAACAGACACACAGACAGAAGACAGACAGAATGCACTTTATAATAGTAAATTCCTCAGATTCTCTGTATCACAGACATACAACTTTGATTGTTATGCAAGAAGCTTACACATGCTCTCTTCATTGTTGTCCAGCACTCTAAGCTTGCCTTGTGGTGCTGTAGACCTTTGGCATGTAACTTGCCATCAGTCCTCATACTTTGTGCAGCACTCTAAGCTTGCCTTGTGGTGCTGTGGACCTTTGTCATGTAACTTGCCATCAGTGGTCATGGTTGTGCAGCACTCTAAGCTTGCCTTGTGGTGCTATGGACCTTTTTCATGTAACTTGCCATCAGTGGTCATGGTTGTGCAGCACTCTAAGCTTGCCTTGTGGTGCTATGGACCTTTGTCATGTAACTTGCCATCAGTGGTCATGGTTGTGCAGCACTCTAAGCTTGCCTTGTGGTGCTATGGACCTTTGTCATGTAACTTGCCATCAGTGGTCATGGTTGTGCAGCACTCTAAGCTTGCCTTGTGGTGCTATGGACCTTTGTCATGTAACTTGCCATCAGTGGTCATGGTTGTGCAGCGCTCTAAGCTTGCCTTGTGGTGCTATGGACCTTTGTCATGTAACTTGCCATCAGTGGTCATGGTTGTGCAGCACTCTAAGCTTGCCTTGTGGTGCTATGGACCTTTGTCATGTAACTTGCCATCAGTCGTCATGGTTGTGCAGCACTCTAAGCTTGCCTTGTGGTGCTATGTGATAACGATAGACGGTATCGGAACAGTGCGTGCTTGGAAAACATTGTCTTCCGTCTGTAGTCAATGACAAATTGCCTGCTCTGGAAGGCACCACCAGAAGCAAGATGGTTGGAGAACACATCAATGGTGTGCACGCGGCCAGAAAGGCATTCACAGAAGCTGAAAGTTCAGAGAGACTGAGAAGAGCTTTGAGAACACAGACATGATCCTCATATGATGTATATCAGATGGGAGACAAGGTCTGCTACAAGCGCCCAAATAATGGAGAATGGAAGGGACCAGGAAATGTGATAGGACAAGATAGAAGTGTGATTTTTGTGCGTCATGGTGGAACTCTAGTCCGAGTACATCAAACTAGATTAAGAAAAGTGAAAGAAGAACAAGAGAAAACAAACCCTGAAGCTGAGTTTAACTCACAGTCTTTCACAAGCAACAGTTACCAGGAGAACAAAAGCTCACAGTACACCAAACCTGCTCGTGAAGAGGAAGACGGCACAAAGAACAGCTGTACAGAAACATTACCAGACTCTGATACAGAATCAGACACTGAATCAGATGAAATGAATGAAACAAATGAAATAAACACAAACAACATTGATTTCAAGAAACTCGAAACAGGCCAGATGATTTCATATGAACACAAAGACAATGGAAAGCGCATATCAGCAAAGATAATAAACATAGCTGGAAAATCAACTGGGAGAAACAAGAACTGGTACAACATTGAGTGCACAGAACCGAAAGAATATAAAGGAGAAAGAATGTCAGTGGATTTAACCAAGGTCAACAAACTTGTTGTATCATCTGCAGAGTGTGACTTGGCATTGTGTTCCAAGGACACTGTCATGATGATAGAAGGAGTTTGCTTTGAGAAAGCCAAACAAGAAGAAATGGAGAGCTGGCAAAGAAATCATGTATATAGTGAAGTGGAAGATACTGGACAAAGATGTGTTTCAACTAGATGGATATGAACAATGAAACAAACTAAACAAGGAATGACTCCCAAAGCTAGACTAGTGGCGAGGGGATTCGAAGAAATTGGAAATGACGATATTCAAAAGGTTCCCCCACTTGTGCAAGTGAATCACTGAGAGTGATTCTCTCTATTTTCGCCCAAAGAAAATGGAGCCCGTGCTCTATGGACATTAAGACAGCCTTTCTGCAAGGAAAAGAAATCAACAGAGACATTTTTGTGAGGCCACCGAAAGAAGCTCACAGCAAAGGAAAGTTGTGGCATTTAGAGAAATGTGTGTATGGACTAAATGATGCTTCTCTGCAGTGGTACAAACGGGTCAAAGATGTTCTGCAAAAACTTGGAGGAAGGATGTCAAAAGTTGACCCAGCAGTCTTCTATTGGACAACTGGAGATGAGGTGATTGGCATCTTAGCATGCCACGTGGATGACTTCATCTGGGGAGGCACAAAGGCCTTTGAACAGAATGTGATTGAAGAAATCAGAAAAACATTCAGGGTTGGTAAGGAAGAAAACAAAGCTTTTCAATACATTGGCATGGAGCTGTCCTCTGATGGACACACAGTGTGTCTACAACAAACCAAGTATGGAGACACTCTGGAACCCATACCCACTGACAAAAGAAGAACAAAACAGAAACAGGACAACATGACAGCTGAGGAGAAAGAGATATGCAGGTCCAAAGTTGGTCAGATTTTGTGGATATCTCGTCAGAGTCGTCCTGATGTAGCATTTGATGCTTGTCAGCTTTCTTCTAATGTGAAAGGTGGGAAAGTGGAACATCTATTGGAAGCAAACAAAGTCATCAAAAAGATCAAATCAGAACATGTTATGCTGAAATTTCAACACTTGGAATCTGAAACACTGAAACTGATGGTCTACACAGATGCTTCTTTTGGCAACCTGAAGGATGGAGGAACTCAAGGCGCCTATATAATCTTCCTAGCCAATGAGAAAGGAAAGGTCATTCCTATTTGTTGGAACTCCAAGAAAATTCACAGAGTGGTACGAAGTACACCAGCTGGTGAGACACTGGCTATGGCAGAAGGACTTGATGTAGCAATATTTGTGGCAACAGTGTTCACTGAAATCACCACAGGAAAAGCTTCCACTGACAGTCTACCTCTTGTCTGCCTGACTGACTGTAAGTCACTACATGATGCCTTGAAATCCATAAAGCAAGTGACAGAAAAACGGTTGAGGCTAGAAATCGGTGGGATCAAAGACTTGATGGAGAAAGGCATTGTGGAAGAGGTGAAATGGTCTGACACACATCAACAGTTAGCGGACTGCCTTACCAAGAGAGGAGCTTCACCCACACTGCTGCTGAGAACACTGGAAGAAGGAACAATCACTGCATAGACTTTTGAATTTTTTTATTATTTTTTTTTATATAAAAGACAGAGCTGAGTATGATAACGATAGACGGTATCAGAACAGTGCGTGCTTGGAAAACATTGTTGTCGAACTTACCGGAAGCAATGAAAATGTAACTAAGGAAATAACTTGGCAACGAGAGAAGCGGAAACGAGCGGAGAGTCAACGAATCTGTACGAGCCGAGGAGGCAACATTATAAGTACATTTATAGTTTAACTTTTCACTATGGATCTTTGTCATGTAAATTGCCATCAGTCGTGACTCCCTGTCAGAGAACTGTTCTACAGGCTACAGTACATGGTGAGTGTGGCAGGGGCAGGTCAACCATGGCTTGGATGGACGATCAAAAGCACTGGACTAGTTATAAGTCCTCTATCCTGCTGCCCATGACTGACAACAGAGGGCTGTGCAGATCCTGATTGGACAATAAAAACAATTCAACTATAGGCTTAACTCACTTGGGATGGACAGTTCTGTCCCTTGTTTTTCCCTTGTGGACGGGCCATTTATTATGGTTAGTAAAAAAAAAATCACCAAAAGTACAAAACAAGAGATAACTCAAGGAGATTTTCAGAGTGTTATTCATAAACTGTGTTAGTAGAATACAAAAGAATAAACTTCCCACTTTCATATGATTTCTTGTGCATGAGGGTGAAAAAATGTCCAGTTTTTTCAGGTGCATCACAACACGCTTGCACAGAGTCAGTGGGTCCATAGCTTCACATTCAGCAGAAAAAGCCAGTAAATACACTAAATGAGTTGAAAAAAATAGGTAGATACACTCCAGGAAATAAAATAAGATATATGAATCACATGCCTGCTATGCAGTAGCTAACTTGGAATAATGCAAAAATGGGGGCGTGCACTTAGCCGACACACGAAGGCCAGAAGTACCAGAAAAAGGAGGCACTGTCGGAAAAAAAATCGAATCTTCACGCCAGTCACGTAATGGAAAGCCAATGAACTCTTGCTCACTCAAATCCCCAGTCTTTCGTGGCACGCAAACACTCCGCTCGCGTGGCGAAGTGACCCACCCTCACCTTCATCATCACTGAGCTCCACAGATGAGTCAGTGTCAGTTTCCTCTTCTCCTCGAAATTCTTCACTGGAATCACTTTCATCAGCTTTGTCATCCTCTTCTTCAATGTCTGAACCTTCCGTTTGTAGCATTTCAGTAACTTCAAGAATGCTAAAATGTTGCCGACGGGCTTGACTTTGCTCCGATACATTCGCAGAAAAGTTTGTTTGAGACGCCATGTTTCTATGTAGATTAGTAAGTCATGTGGGTTGGTCTGGTCAATCAGCCACTGAGGCAAAGTGGGTGGTGGTGTGCCGGGAAACCACAGTGCAGGCGAACAAAGGAATGCTGACGATACTGTTTATATCTTGTTGCCGTGTACTGATCACGCTGCCACTGCATGAAAAATCGGTGAAGGCCGAAACCTTGGTAGCATTTGTTCGTACTGAAGCGTTACGTCATTGGAAAACACTGATTGATGAAAGTTGTCTGTATTTCCATATAGATAACAACAACATCTATGAGAAATCGGTGATTGATGAAAGTTGTCTGTATTTCCATACAGATAACAACAACATCTATGAGAAATCGGTGATTGATGAAAGTTGTCTGTATTTCCATAGACACATGACCTTCAGCACACAACCTGGCATGCGTGTGATGCAGTCTGTGAGCATGTGATGAATTATATTCACATTTTTCACATGGGGGGGGGGGGGGGGGGGGCGTCTCCGTGTGTGTGTGTGCGTGCGTGCGTGTGTGCTTGCGTGCGTGCGTGTTTGTGGTGTGTGTGTGTATATATATGTGTCTGTGCATTCCATTTTTTGTGTTAGCTGATTTTTTTTTTTTAATCGGGTTTCTTGATTGACTGCTTGGGTTGTTTTTTTTCCATGACAGCACAAAGAAAAAGTCTAATAGGCGAGTCAGTCGGAGAAGGAGAAGATGTGTGAAGGATCATGGGAAACATAGAAGCGCACGATTTTGCCCCCGTGAGGCCTGATGAAAGGAAAGAGCTGAACCTGAGCAGGAAACCAACATACAAACAGTACCTGAAGGTGAGTGTACCTGGACATTTTGTGCCTTCCTGCAGCAAAAGGAAACCAACGTACAAACAGTACCTGAAGGTGAGTGTACCTGGAGCATTCTGTGCCTTCCTGCAGCAATAGGAAACCAACATGCAAACAGTACCTGAAGGTGAGTGTACCTGGACATTTTGTGCCTTCCTGCAGCAATAGGAAACCAACGTACAAACAGTACCTGAAGGTGAGTGTACCTGGACATTTTGTGCCTTCCTGCAGCAATAGGAAACTAAGATACAAACAGTACCTGAAGGTGAGTGTACCTGGAGCATTCTGTGCCTTCCTGCAGCAATAGGAAACCAACGTACAAACATTACCTGAAGGTGAGTGTACCTGGACATTTTGTGCCTTCCTGCAGCAATAGGAAACTAAGATACAAACAGTACCTAAAGGTGAGTGTACCTGGAGCATTCTGTGCCTTCCTGCAGCAATAGGAAACTAAGATACAAACAGTACCTGAAGGTGAGTGTACCTGGACATTTTGTGCCTTCCTGCAGCAATAGCAAACTAAGATACAAACAGTACCTGAAGGTGAGTGTACCTGGACATTTTGTGCCTTCCTGCAGCAATAGGAAACTAAGATACAAACAGTACCTGAAGGTGAGTGTACCTGGACATTTTGTGCCTTCCTGCAGCAATAGGAAACTAAGATACAAATTGTACCTGAAGGTGAGTGTACCTGGGGCATTTTGTGCCTTCCTGCAGCAATAGGAAACTAAGATACAAACAGTACCTGAAGGTGAGTGTACCTGGGGCATTTTGTGCCTTCCTGCAGCAATCGTAGCAATATTTGTCTCAATTCAGAAGTGCACAATGTGCTAGATTTTCAACAGTTTACTAAACAATGCACAATATCAGATTCTCATTGCACTGAACTGATATGTCGGAAGAAGAGTTTGTAACACCTTTTTTGCACTTGATATAATTGATTAGTGTGAAGTTTTGAACAGGATTGTATTGTTTTTAAGGATTTGATTTGTTGTTGTTATTGTTCTATAAGTGAATGTATGCTGAGATAAATGTGTATTTGTGTGTGTGTGTGTGTGTGTGTGTGTGTGTGTGTGTGTGTGTGCATACGTGCATGTGTGGGTGCGTGCGTGTATGCTTGCATGCATGTGTGCATGAAAGAGAGCAAGCAATGATTTCATTTAAATGTGTTCCCTAATACCATCAGTATTAGCCTTGCAGGCTCCATGTTTATGCTCTGCTGACATCAGTGCTCCATAATCTGAATGCACAGCAACATCTAAAACCATTTCTTTTCATTTAAAACTAATTTCAGGCATTAGACATTGAATTCATCTGTCCAAAAATGGCAGTTATCAAACTTGTTTCGGAATCTAACCCTGATATAACAGACTTAGCAAATTGTGTTTCATTCTGTGTCGGCAGTGGTGGCATAGTCCTGCACAGGGAATGCCCCGGCGGGTGTACCCATGGAAAGTGTTGATTCTATTGTCAGGGATTCATGATGCCTTGTGCGTGCCTGCACCCTACTTGAACCCAGCACAGGCTTCCAGAGGTGGTGCAGGATTGCTCCCTGTTGGTTGGTTCAGCAGTTGAGGACAGCGCTGCTGTAGGTCCTACTGACACCTTTGGGTGTATCTTGTTCTAATTCTTATGGATTCCTGTCACAGGCACAGGAGAGTCAGTTCATACAGGTAGTAACAGACAGGAAAAACATGACAGGAGTGAAGGTGAATAGAAAAGCCAGTTAATGGCCTGGTTACAGTTTGTTGGACCCATTATTGTGTGACAGCCAAACACTTTGCACATTGAAGTAAGTCACTGATAGTATGTGTGTAGGGCAGTTTGCACATTGAAGTAAGTCACTGATGGTATGTGTGAAGGGCAATTTGCACATTGAAGTAAGTCACTGATGGTATGTGTAAAGGGCAGTTTGCACATTGAAGTAAGTCACTGATGGTATGTGTGTTGGGCAGTTTGCACATTGAAGTAAGTCACTGATAGTATGTGTGTAGGGCAGTTTGCACATTGAAGTAAGTCACTGATGGTATGTGTAAAGGGCAGTTTGCACATTGAAGTAAGTCACTGATAGTATGTGTGTAGGGCAGTTTGCACATTGAAGTAAGTCACTGATGGTATGTGTGAAGGGCAATTTGCACATTGAAGTAAGTCACTGATGGTATGTGTAAAGGGCAGTTTGCACATTGAAGTAAGTCACTGATAGTATGTGTGTAGGGCAGTTTGCACATTGAAGTAAGTCACTGATAGTATGTGTGAAGGGCAATTTGCACATTGAAGTAAGTCATTGATAGTATGTGTGTAGGGCAGTTTGCACATTGAAGTAAGTCACTGATGGTATGTGTGAAGGGCAATTTGCACATTGAAGTAAGTCACTGATGGTATGTGTAAAGGGCAGTTTGCACATTGAAGTAAGTCACTGATAGTATGTGTGTAGGGCAGTTTGCACATTGAAGTAAGTCACTGATGGTATGTGTGAAGGGCAATTTGCACATTGAAGTAAGTCACTGATGGTATGTGTAAAGGGCAGTTTGCACATTGAAGTAAGTCACTGATAGTATGTATGTAGGGCAGTTTGCACATTGAAGTAAGTCACTGATAGTATGTGTGAAGGGCAATTTGCACATTGAAGTAAGTCACTGATGGTATGTGTTGGGCAGTTTGCACATTGAAGTAAGTCACTGATGGTATGTGTCACCGATCTGATCAGGTGGAAATCCTACAGACGCGCCAACGGCTCTGTATCTATCCGTAGCATCATTCCACGGTGGGGGTGTAGGCTTACCGGGCCATATATGGTAGTTGTTGGGTTCAGGAAGGATGGTGGGGGGTGTTGGATACCTGTACGTTCCATTCATATATTAGGTATGCGTGTGCTACCATGCACAGGCAGGGAAAGGATAAGTGTGGGGAGAGAGGGGGTTAGCCTCCCGTCTCCGGTTGTGTTTCGTGTGGAGTCCCGTTTCACGTGCGGTTTGTGTAGGGTTCAAAACTCAGCGAGGAGTGAGTGCTGAGTCATCAAGCTTTAAAGTTTGGTGGGGCCGGGTGGCTAGCACTTCGGTCAAAATCCTTGGTGAAGAGCAGTTGGGCTCTCGTCCTGGTGCCAGCGTTTGCGCTGTGGGTCTGACTTCGGTCGACATGGTGAGCTGACCCTCGTGAGCGTTTTGCTCTTGGTCGAGCAGTTGTCGGTGTTTCTGTGTGCTGCGACCCTGAGGTTCAGGTGCTGGGGTGGCCAGCCGCAGTTGTCGTCGTTCTGTGTTGTAGCAGGTGAGGGCGCATTCCCACGATCCTGTGGCCCGGTGCACCAGGCGGGTCAGGGCTGTTTTAGTCGGGGAGCTGCGGACAGCCAGTTGCTGGCATTCCTGTCCCTGACTGTCCGGCGATCGTCGCAGGTGCCTGCAGTTACCCCACCTGCACTCCCCATCCTGCTGTGCCCCGGACTGTTGTCCCAGTCCTTCCCCTTTCCAATGCTACACCCTTTTCCCTTCTCCCATCCGGTCGGGTCTTCACGGCCTGGCCATTAACGTCGCAGTTGCTGCTGACGCCGTTGCTGCTGTCGCCGCTGTCTGTGTCGCCGTTGCTGGTGTCGCTGTAACTGCTGGCGCCGTTGCTGGTGTCACTGTTGCTGCTGGCGTCGTTGCTGGTGTCGCTGTTGCCGCTGGCGCCGTTGCTGCCGTCGCCGTTGCTGTGTTGCCGTTGCTGTTATCGCCGTTGCTGTTGGTGTCGGTGCTGTTGTCGCCGCCGATGCTGATCCCCCGTATCACCGACTTCTCACTCTGTGACCGCCGCCAGTGAGGTGTGTCGTCGCCGCTGTGGGTGTGTTTCTCTGTGGTTGGTGGCAGTCGTCACTGTCGCCGTTGTGTTGGCGGTGACTGTGAATGCCACTGATATTGTGGGAGCCCTGGGTGTCCCTGTCATATCACACATCTTCCGCTCCGGCAGGCAGATTCGTCTGGTCACCGTCGCCGTCGTGAAACTGTCACCGTCGTCGTCGTGTGGCCTGTTTTTTTTTAGTTGAGTTTTTTTTTTTTTTGGTGACAATGAAACACCTAAGACATTAGGTTTGGATGTGCATGCATGAAGGATGGATGTTGATTAAAAAGGGTATGACTGAAGGGATGAATGTGCGCAGTGAAGTATATGCAAAATGGATATAGTAATATGAAGTTAGTATAGATTGGTTGTTGTTGTTGTTGTTGTTGTTGTTGTTTTGGGGGGGGTGGAAAGTTGTGGTCATGAAAAGGATTGACTTTTATTACGCTATGTGTAACATACTGCTGGCCTGAGGAACTCTACACACTGTAGCTAGATAAGGGATTAAATAACTTATTGTGGCCGCCTCGGCCATAGGAACCGTATGCTTTCAGGCTGGGGTCTGTGTCGTATTCATAGAAGGTTCCGCTCATTGATTGTTTTGTTGGGAATAAAATTTTGTTTTCTTGTCGGTTCTTGTGTGGCGTGTTGTCTGTTTAGTGGGTTAGTTGTGGGGGGGGGTTGTTTTTTTTTAACGTCCGGCTTAGCGTTCCGTGACAGTATGTGTGTTGGGCAGTTTGCACATTGAAGTAAGTCACTGATGGTATGTGTGAAGGGCAGTTTGCACATTGAAGTAAGTCACTGATGGTATGTGTGAAGGGCAGTTTGCACATTGAAGTAAGTCACTGGTGGTATGTGTGAAGGGCAGTTTGCACATTAAGTAAGTCACTGGTGGTATGTGTGAAGGGCAGTTTGCACATTAAGTAAGTCACTGGTGGTATGTGTGAAGGGCAGTTTGCACATTGAAGTAAGTCACTGGTGGTATGTGTGAAGGGCAGTTTGCACATTGAAGTAAGTCACTGGTGGTATGTGTGAAGGGCAGTTTGCACATTGAAGTAAGTCACTGGTGGTATGTGTGAAGGGCAGTTTGTACATTGAAGTAAGTCACTGATGGTATGTGTGTTGGGCAGTTTGCACATTGAAGTAAGTCACTGATGGTATGTGTGTTGGGCAGTTTGCACATTGAAGTAAGTCACTGGTGGTATGTGTGTAGGACATTGAAGTAAGTCACTGGTGGTATGTGTGTAGGACATTGAAGTAAGTCACTGGTGGTATGTGTGTAGGACATTGAAGTAAGTCACTGATGGTATGTGTGTAGGACAGTTTGTACATTGAAGTAAGTCACTTAGGGTATGTGTGTAAGGCAGTTTTCACATTGAAGTAAGTCACTGATGGTATGTGTGTAGGGCAGTTTTCACATTGAAGTAAGTCACTGATGGTATGTGTGTTGGGCAGTTTTCACATTGAAGTAAGTCACTGATGGTATGTGTGTAGGGCAGTTTGCACATTGAAGTATGTCACTGATGGTATGTGTGTTGGGCAGTTTGCACATTGAAGTAAGTCACTGATAGTATGTGTGAAGGGCAGTTTGCACATTGAAGTAAGTCACTGATGGTATGTGTAAAGGGCAGTTTGCACATTGAAGTAAGTCACTGATGGTATGTGTGTAGGACATTGAAGTAAGTCACTGATGGTATGTGTGTAGGGCAGTTTGCACATTGAAGTAAGTCACTGGTGGTATGTGTGTAGGATAGTTTGCACATTGAAGTAAGTCACTGATGGTATGTGTGAAGGGCAGTTTGCACATGGAAGTAAGTCACTGATGGTATGTGTGTTGGGCAGTTTGTACATTGAAGTAAGTCACTGATGGTATGTGTGAAGGGCAGTTTGCACATTGAAGTAAGTCACTGATGGTATATGTGTTGGGCAGTTTGTACATTGAAGTAAGTCACTTAGGGTATGTGTGTTGGGCAGTTTGTACATTGAAGTAAGTCACTTAGGGTATGTGTGTAGGACATTGATGTAAGTCACTGATGAGGTATGTGTAGGGCAGGGAGGGGGCAGGGTAGCCAAACACTTTGCACATTGAAATAAGTCTCTTGTGGTGTGAGTAGATGGGGGGGGGGGGGGGGGGTGTTCTGGAGGAGACAGTGTTGTCACCTTGTTCTGAGGATCTTCAGTTCAAGGCCTGTTCTGGAGGAGAAATTGTTGTCACCTTGTTCTAAGGATCTTCAGTTCAAGGAGAAAGTGTTGTTACCTTGTTCTAAGGATCTTGAGTTCATAGCCTGTTCTGGAGGAGAAAGTGTTGTCACCTTGTTCTAGGAATCTTGAGTTCGAGGAGAAAGTGTTGTCACCTTGTTCTAAGGAACTTGAGTTCATTACCTGTTCTGGAGGAGAAAGTGTAGTCACCTTGTTCTAAGGATCTTGAGTTCATGGCCTGTTCTGGAAGAGAAAGTGTTGTCACCTTGTTCTAAGGATCTTAGGTTCATGGCCTGTTCTGGAGGAGAAAGTGTTGTCACCTTGTTCTAAGGATCTTCAGTTCAAGGAGAAAGTCTTGTCACCTTGTCCTAAGGATCTTGAGTTCATGGCCTGTTCTGGAGGAGAAAGTGTTGTCACCTTGTTCTAAGGATCTTGAGTTCATGACCTGTTCTGGAGGAGAAAATGTTGTCACTTTGTTGTAAGGATCTTCAGTTCAACGAGAAAGTGTTGTCACCTTGTCCTAAGGATCTTGACTTCATTACCTGTTCTGGAGGAGAAAGTGTTGTCACCTTGTTCTAAGGATCTTGAGTTCATGACCTGTTCTGGAAGAGAAAGTGTTATCACCTTGTTCTAAAGATCTTGAGTTCATTGCCTGTTCTGCAGGAGAAAGTGTTGTCATCTTGTTGTAAGGATCTTCAGTTCAAGGCCTGTTCTGGAGGAGAAGTGTTGTCACCTTGTTCTAAAGATCTTCAGCTCAAGGAGAAAGTGTTGTCACCTTGTTCTAAGGATCTTGAGTTCATGGTCTGTTCTGGACGAGAAGTGTTGTCACCTTGTTCTAAGGATCTTCAGTTCATGGCCTGTTCTGGAGGAGAAAGTGTTGTCACCTTGTTCTAAGGATCTTGAGGTCTGTTCTGGAGGAGAAAGTGTTGTCACCTTGTTCTAAGGATCTTCAGTTCAAAGAGAAAGTATTGTCACCTTGTTTTAAGGATTTTGAGTTCAAGGAGAAAGTGTTGTTACCTTGTTCTAAGGATATTGAGTTGATGGTCTGTTGTGGAGGAGAAAGTGTTGTCACCTTGTTCTGAGGATCTTGAGTTCAAGGAAAAAGTGTTGTCACCTTGTTCTTAGAATCTTCAGTTCAAGGAGAAAGTGTTGTCACCTTGTTCTAAGGATCTTGAGTTCAAGGAGAAAGTGTTGTCACCTTGTTCTTAGAATCTTCAGTTCAAGGAGAAAGTGTTGTCACCTTGTTCTAAGGATCTGAGTTCAAGGAGAAAGTGTTGTCACCTTGTTCTAAGGATCTTGAGTTCAAGGGGAAAGTGTTGTCACCTTGTTCTTAGAATCTTCAGTTCAAGGAGAAAGTGTTGTCACCTTGTTCTTAGAATCTTCAGTTCAAGGAGAAAGTGTTGTCACCTTGTTCTAAGGATCTTCAGTTCAAGGAGACAGTGTTGTCACCTTGTTCTAAGGATCTTCAGTTCAAGGAGAAAGTGTTGTCACCTTGTTCTAAGGATCTTCAGTTCAAGGAGAAAGTGTTGTCACCTTGTTCTAAGAATCTTCAGTTCAAGGAGAAAGTGTTGTCACCTTGTTCTAAGGATCTTCAGTTCAAGGAGAAAGTGTTGTCACCTTGTTCTTGGAATCTTCAGTTCAAGGAGAAAGTGTTGTCACCTTGTTCTAAGGATCTTCAGTTCAAGGAGAAAGTGTTATCACCTTGTTCTAAGGATCTTCAGTTCAAGGAGAAAGTGTTGTCACCTTGTTCTATCAGTTGTGCATGCTGATGTCAGATTCAGCCATCATTCCCAAACACATACAGCGAATGTTAGATTGAAAACGGTTCCCTGCCCAAAATCTCATCTATGGTGAAGCAAAGATTTCCAGCAGAATGAAAATCTAACACCAACAACAAACAGAAACTTTTACAGTTTTTAGCCTATGAGAAGCAAGAACACACACACACACACACACACACACACACACACACACACACACACACACACACACAACACACACACACTTACACCACACACCTCCCAACCCTGCTGCATTTGATTTGGAGTTTGATAACTACTATATGTTTTTTTTAATGTATGAAAACCTCTTCAGTTTATTTGATTCAAAATAAACCATGCACTTTTGTCACCATGGTGTTCCTGTTTGTTTTAGCATTTGAATGGAGAAGTACATGAGGCTTGTCTCAGAGAGGTGCCCTACAGTCTGCGTGATTCTATTTGTCTGTATGAGACAATGAAAGCGGCCTTCAATGCTCTGACTGAGGTAAGATGCAGGACTTCTTCAATTATACATTGTGCCCTTCATTCCACAGTTATACATTGTGCCCTTCATTCCACAGTTATACATTGTGCCCTTCATTCCACAGTTATACATTGTGCCTTTCATTCCACAATTATACATTGTGCCCTTCATTCCACATTATACATTGTGCCCTTCATTCCACAGTTATACATGTGCCCTTCATTCCACAGTTATACACTGTGCCCTTCATTCCACAGTTATACACTGTGCCCTTCATTCCACAATTATACATTGTGCCCTTCATTCCACATATACATTGTGCCCTTCATTCCACAGTATACATTGTGCCCTTCATTCCACAATTATACAGTGAGCCCTTCATTCCACAGTTATACATTGTGCCCTTCATTCCACAGTTATACGTTGTGCCCTTCATTCCCAGTTATACATTGTGCCCTTCATTCCAGTTATACATTGTGCCCTTCATTCCACAGTTATACATTGTGCCCTTCATTCCACATTATACATTGTGCCCTTCATTCCCAGTTATACATTGTGCCCTTCATTCCAGTTATACATTGTACCCTTCATTCCACAATTATACAGTGAGCCCTTCATTCCACAATTGTACATTGTGCCCTTCATTCCACAGTTATACATTGTGCCCTTCATTCCACAGTTATACACTGTGCCCTTCATTCCACAGTTATACACTGTGCCCTTCATTCCACAATTATACATTGTGCCCTTCATTCCACAATTATACATTGTGCCCTTCATTCCACAGTCATACATTGTGCCCTTCATTCCACAATTATACAGTGAGCCCTTCATTCCACAGTTATATTGTGCCCTTCATTCCACAGTTATACATTGTGCCCTTCATTCCACAGTTATACATTGTGCCCTTCATTCCAGTTATACATTGTGCCCTTCATTCCACAGTTATACATTGTGCCCTTCATTCCACAATTATACATAGTGCCCTTCATTCCACAGTTATACATTATGCCCTTCATTCCAGTTATACATTGTGCCCTTCATTCCACAGTTATACATTGTGCCCTTCATTCTACAATTATACATTGTGCCCTTCATTCCACAATTATACATTGTGCCCTTCATTCCACAATTATACATTGTGCCCTTCATTCCACAGTTATACATTGTGCCCTTCATTCCACAATTATACAGTAAGCCCTTCATTCCACAGTTATACATTGTGCCCTTCATTCCACAATTATACATTGTGCCCTTCATTCCAGTTATACATTGTGCCCTTCATTCCACAATTATACATTGTGCCCTGCATTCCACAGTTATACATTGTGCCCTTCATTCCACAATTATACAGTGAGCCCTTCATTCCACAGTTATACATTGTGCCCTTCATTCCACAATTATACATTGTGCCTTTCGTTCCAGTTATACATTGTGCCCATCATTCCATAGTTATACATTGTGCCCTTCATTCCACAGTTATACATTGTGCCCTTCATTCCACTTAATGTCATATAATTCAGTTTCCCGTTAGGAGATGGTGACACTGGAGTTGTGGTGATTATAGTAGCTATTTCTGAAACCTTTTAGTCAAGTTCATTTTTTTCTGCTTGTTTATATTGAATATTTTACTATTTGTCATTGACAGAGTTTGCTAATTTTCTTCTTTTTTTTTTAAAAGGCCCCATTCTTGTGCAGACTACTTTCTGCAACATTCCTCTCTGTCTGCACAAGGTTGTCCTCACGATTCCACCCCATTCCTATGTAGCTGTGCTTTGCTGGAACATTCCTCTCTGTCTGCACAAAGTTGTCCTCACGATTCCAGCCCCATTCCTATGTAGCTGTGCTTTGCTGGAACATTCCTCTCTGTCTGCACAAAGTTGTCCTCACGATTCCAGCCCCATTCCTATGTAGCTGTGCTTTGCTGGAACATTCCTCTGTGTCTGCACAAGATTGTCCTCACGATTCCAGCCCCATTCCTATGTAGCTGTGCTTTGCTGGAACATTCCTCTGTCTGCACAAAGTTGTCCTCACGATTCCAGCCCCATTCCTATGTAGCTGTGCTTTGCTGGAACATTCGTCTCTGTCTGCACAAGGTTGTCCTCACAATTCCAGCCCCATTCCTATGTAGCTGTGCTTTGCTGGAACATTCCTCTGTGTCTGCACAAGATTGTCCTCACGATTCCAGCCCCAATCCTATGTAGCTGTGCTTTGCTGGAACATTCCTCTCTGTCTGCACAAGGTTGTCCTCACAATTCCAGCCCCATTCCTATGTAGCTGTGCTTTGCTGGAACATTCCTCTGTGTCTGCACAAGGTTGTCCTCACAATTCCAGCCCCATTCCTATGTAGCTGTGCTTTGCTGGAACATTCCTCTGTGTCTGCACAAGATTGTCCTCACAATTCCAGCCCCATTCCTATGTAGCTGTGCTTTGCTGGAACATTCGTCTCTGTCTGCACAAGGTTGTCCTCACGATTCCAGCCCCATTCCTATGTAGCCATGCTTTGCTGGAACATTTGTCTCTTTCCCTGTGTACTACATTTACCACAAAATGAAGGCCTATCCGTGTAGAGCAGTCTTCTCTGTGTACTACATTTACCATAAAATGAAGGCCCTGGCCATGGAGAGCAGTCTTCTCTGTGTACTACATTTACTCAAAATGAAGGCCTAGCCATGGAGAGCAGTCTTCTCTTTGTACTACATTTACCATAAATGAAGGCCCTAGCCATGGAGAGCAGTCTTCTCTGTGTACTACATTTACCACAAAATGAAGGCCCTACACATGGAGAGCAGTCTTCTCTGTGTACTACATTTACCTCAAAATGAAGGCCCTAGCCATGGAGAGCAGTCTTCTCTGTGTACTACATTTACCTCAAAATGAAGGCCCTGGCCATGGAGAGCAGTCTTCTCTGTGTACTACATTTACCTCAAAATGAAGGCCCTGGCCATGGAGAGCAGTCTTCTCTGTGTACTACATTTACCATAAAATGAAGGCCCTGGCCATGGAGAGCAGCCTTCTCTGTGTACTACATTTACCTCAAAATGAAGGCCTTGGCCATGGAGAGCAGCCTTCTCTGTGTACTACATTTACCTCAAAATGAAGGCCCTGGCCATGGAGAGCAGTCTTCTCTGTGTACTACATTTACCATAAAATGAAGGCTCTATCCATGGAGAGCAGTCTTCTCTGTGTACTACATTTACCATAAAATGAAGGCCTGGCCATGGAGAGCAGTCTTCTCTGTGTACTACATTTACCATAAAATGAAGGCCCTAGCCATGGAGAGCAGTCTTCTCTGTGTACTACATTTACCATAAAATGAAGGCCCTAGCCATGGAGAGCAGTCTTCTCTGTGTACTACATTTACCATAAAATGAAGGCCCTAGCCATGGAGAGCAGTCTTCTCTGTGTACTACATTTACCATAAAATGAAGGCCCTAGCCATGTAGACACTATCAAGAATGGCCAGAAAACAAAACCTATTGAGAACTTCAGATGCAGGTAGAAAATCTTGACACAAAAGAAGATATTGTTATATACACTGATGGTTCTGCCAGTGTGAATATACAATAAAGCAAAATGGCTGAACTGTCCAGGAAGACAATGGTGCACACTGTTTAATAACTTCAAGTCTAACAATGGAGGCAGAAGCAGTGACTCAAGCACTTCACTGGCTTTAATCCACAGACCAGTTTAAAACTCAACAGGCCATGATAGACTGACTCCATGAACCTACTTCAGAAAGTGGAGAGTGGTATGAGAAGCCCTGCTTGGCATAAAGTGGAGCGATCGTATGGATGTACTGCCCTGGACATGCAGGTGGTATGAGAAGCCCTGCTTGGCATGAAGTGGAGTGATCATATAGATGTACTGCCCTGGACATGCAGGTGGTATGAGAAGCCCTGCTTGGCCTGAAGTGGAGCGATCGTATGGATGTACTGCCCAGGACATACAGGTAGTATGAGAAGCCCTGCTTGGCCTGAAGTGGAGCGATCGTATGGATGTACTGCCCTGGACATGCAGGTGGTTAGAGAAGCCCTGCTTGGCCTGAAGTGGAGCAATCGTATGGATGTACTGCCCTGGACATGCAGGTGGTATGAGAAGCCCTGCTTGGCATGAAGTGAGTGATCGTATGGATGTACTGCCCTGGACATGCAGGTGGTATGAGAAGCCCTGCTTGGCATGAAGGGAGTGAAAGTATGGATGTACTGCCCTGGACATGCAGGTGGTATGAGAAGCCCTGCTTGGCCTGAAGGGAGCGATCGTATGGATGTACTGCCCTGGACATGCAGGTGGTATGAGAAGCCCTGCTTGGCCTGAATGGAGCGATCGTATGGATGTACTGCCCTGGATATGCAGGTGGTATGAGAAGCCCTGTTTGGCATGAAGGGAGCGATCATATAGATGTACTGCCCTGGACTTGCAGGTGGTATGAGAAGCCCTGCTTGGCCTGAAGTGGAGCGATCATATGGATGTACTGCCCTGGACATGCAGGTGGTATGAGAAGCCCTGCTTGGCATGAAGTGGAGCGATCATATAGATGTACTGCCCTGGACATGCAGGTGGTATGAGAAGCCCTGCTTGGTCTGAAGTGAGTGATCGTATGGATGTACTGCCCTGGACATGCAGGTGGTATGAGAAGCCCTGTTTGGCATGAAGGGAGCGATCATATGGATGTACTGCCCTGGACATGCAGGGGTATGAGAAGCCCTGCTTGGCTTGAAGGGAGCAATCATATGGATGTACTGCCCTGGACATGCAGGTGGTATGAGAAGCCCTGCTTGGCATGAAGGGAGTGATCATATGGATGTACTGCCCTGGACATGCATGGTATGAGAAGCCCTGCTTGGCCTGAAGGGAGTGATCGTATGGATGTACTGCCCTGGACATGCATGGTATGAGAAGCCCTGCTTGGCATGAAGGGAGTGATCATAGAAATGTACTGCCCTGGACATGCAGGTGTGAAAGGCCGATTGGCCGATCTGATGTGATTAGAAACCTAAAGAACCACCTCAACAAACAAGTGCAAAGCCACTAAACCATAGACCATCTTTCAGATCTGAACATAAAGAGAGAAAGTGGCCGCGAATCCCGACTTAAAGGAAGAGCAAGAAACATAACCAACCAAACAAAAATTGGAATAATCTCAAGGCCAACACTGCAAAGATTCCTAGAACAGGCATGAATGACCAGACACATGGCAACTGAGCTAAGGCTTTGAACCTCTCAGGAACCCCAGTGTATACTGTAGACATGGCAACTGACATAAGACTTTGAGTCTCTCAGGAACCCCAGTGTATACTGTAGACATGGCAACTGAGATAAGTCTTTGAACCTCTCAGGCAACTGAGATAAGTCTTTGAACCTCTCAGGAACCCCAGTGTATACTGTAGACATGGCAACTGAGATAAGTCTTTGAACCTCTCAGGAACCCCAGTGTATACTGTAGACATGGCAACTGAGATAAGTCTTTGAACCTCTCAGGAACCCCAGTGTATACTGTAGACAGGTGTGTGCTGGTGGATGTGCATCGGTAGGGCAATGCAGGTGTGTAAAGTGGAAAGTCCATAGGTGTGAGTGTGTGTGTGTGTGTGCGTGTTTCTTGTTGTTATTGTTTTTGTTGTTCTTATTATTGTTCTTATTACTACGTCATCTTCTGAATATTCATTTCCCACAAATAATCAAAGGCGCATGCACACAAACGCACGTACACACATGCATGCACAGTGTACTGCAGAGAACATCCAGTGTAGTCAGGTTGTAGCACAGTGTACTGCAGAGAACAGAGCCAGTGTAGTCAGGTTATAGCACAGTGTACTGCAGAGAACAGAGCCAGTGTAGTCAGGTTGTAGCACAGTGTACTGCAAAGAACAGAGCCAGTGTAGTCAGGTTGTAGCACAGTCTGCTGCAGAGAACAGAGCCAGTGTAGTCAGGTTATAGCACAGTGTACTGCAGAGAACAGAGCCAGTAGTCAGGTTGTAGCATAGTGTACTGCAGAAAACAGAGCCAGTGTAGTCAGGTTGTAGCACAGTGTACTGCAGAGAACAGAGCCAGTGTAGTCAGGTTGTAGCACAATGTACTGCAGAGAACAGAGCCAGTAGTCAGGTTGTAGCACAGTGTACTGCAGAGAACAGAGCCAGTGTAGTCAGGTTATAGCATAGTGTACTGCAGAGAACAGAGCCAGTGTAGTCAGGTTGTAGCACAGTGTACTGCAGAGAACATCCAGTGTAGTCAGGTTGTAGCACAGTGTACTGCAGAGAACAGAGCCAGTGTAGTCAGGTTGTAGCACAGTGTACTGCAGAGAACAGAGCCAGTGTAGTCAGGTTGTAGCACAGTGTACTGCAGAGAACATCCTGTGTAGTCAGGTTGTAGCACAGTGTACTGCAGAGAACATCCTGTGTAGTCAGGTTGTAGCACAAGTGTACTGCAGAGAACAGAGCCAGTGTAGTCAGGTTGTAGCACAGTGTACTGCAGAGAACATCCAGTGTAGTCTGGTTGTAGCACAGTCTGCTGCAGAGAACAGAGCCAGTGTAGTCAGGTTGTAGCACAAGTGTACTGCAGAGAACAGAGCCAGTGTAGTCAGGTTGTAGCACAGTGTACTGCAGAGAACAGAGCCAATGTAGTCAGGTTGTAGCACAGTGTACTGCAGAGAACATCCAGTGTAGTCTGGTTGTAGCACAGTGTACTGCAGTGAACGGAGCCAGTGTAGTCAGGTTGTAGCACAAGTGTACCGCAGAGAACAGAGCCAGTGTAGTCAGGTTGTAGCACAGTGTACTGCAGAGAACGGAGCCAGTGTAGTCAGGTTGTAGCACAGTGTACTGCAGAGAACAGAGCCAGTAGTCAGGTTGTAGCACAGTGTACTGCAGAGAACAGAGCCAGTGTAGTCAGGTTGTAGCACAGTGTACTGCAGAGAACAGAGCCAGTGTAGTCAGGTTGTAGCACAGTGTACTGCAGAGAACAGAGCCAGTGTAGTCAGGTTGTAGCACAGTGTACTGCAGTGAACAGAGCCAGTAGTCAGGTTGTAGCACAGTGTACTGCAGAGAACATCCTGTGTAGTCAGGTTGTAGCACAGTGTACTGCAGAGAACATCCAGTGTAGTCAGGTTGTAGCACAGTGTACTGCAGAGAACAGATCAGTAGTAGGTGTAGCACAGTGTACTGCAAGCAGACAGTAGTGGTGTAGCACAGTGTACTGCAGAGAACATCCAGTGTAGTCAGGTTGTAGCATAGTGTACTGCACAGAACAGAGCCAGTAGTCAGGTTGTAGCACAGTGTACTGCAGAGAACATCCAGTGTAGTCAGGTTGTAGCACAGTGTACTGCAGAGAACAGAGCCAGTGTAGTCAGGTTGTAGCACAGTGTACTGCAGAGAACAGAGCCAGTAGTCAGGTCAGATGGATTGCCCAGTTGTTATTTTCTAAAGGCACATAAAGTTTTGACCAGGAAATACAGAATTGCATCAGTCACAAAAATCATTTCATTAGAAACATAACACAGAATGTCCCTTTTTGTGGTAGGATTGTTAGATTTTCCCCTGATACATTTTTCAATCATGAGAAAAACTGGCTGGCTGTCTTTCCTATATAATGCACATTTCCTAAAAATTTGCTACACTGTCTTTGTGATGTCAATTTTAACATCTACTCCATTCATTTATTGAATCAGAGCATTATGTTTCGATTATCATATTAGTTACGGTTCCACATCTGCTTTATGACTGTCCCTGCTACAGTCCAGCTTTGTTTTGTATTGTTTGTTTGAAGACTGAGAGAGAACTGTTATCATTGGTGTTTCCAAGATGTGGATAATTGTTGCTTTTGTATTTAATCGTTATGCTTTAGCTTGTGTGAAAAAAAAAATAAAGAAAAAGAAAAAGGTCCAGTCTCTGATGATGATGAACAAAAGAGCCAAGTTGGACAGTTGAGAGATCCCGTTCAAGATCTGATCTTTCCTGTCTGGCAGTGAGGACACCTTGGTTCTGTCTATCTTACTTGTTAGTTTAAGTCTGAAGAGACTGGCATGTTGCAAGACACCTGTCTGGCAGTGAGGACACCTTGGTTCTGGCTACCTTACTCGTTAGTTTAAGTCTGAAGAGACTGGCATGTTGCAAGACACCTGTCTGGCAGTGAGGACACCTTGGTTCTGTCTACCTTACTCGTTAGTTTAAGTCTGAAGAGACTGGCATGTTGCAAGACACCTGTCTGGCAGTGAGGACACCTTGGTTCTGTCTACCTTACTCGTTAGTTAAAGTCTGAAGAGACTGGCATGTTGCAAGACACCTGTCTGGCAGTGAGGACACCTTGGTTCTGTCTACCTTACTCGTTAGTTAAAGTCTGAAGAGACTGGCATGTTGCAAGACACCTGTCTGGCAGTGAGGACACCTTGGTTCTGTCTACCTTACTCGCTAGTTTAAGTCTGAAGAGACTGGCATGTTGCAAGACACCTGTCTGGCAGTGAGGACACCTTGGTTCTGTCTACCTTACTCATTAGTTTAAGTCTGAAGAGACTGGCATGTTGGAGGATATATTATCTCGGGTTTAAATTACTTTCATACATCTTGACATCATAAAGGTTTGAATTTGTTCCATCTGTCTTACTTTAGTTGAAGTGTGGAAGAGAGATTAAACTGTCAAAACAAAGATGAAACTGTTGGTTTTATGTTTTAGGTTAAGGTATATTTTCTGTGAGCCATAGCTGCAAAACGTCACATATGATGGTTTCACAAGAATTTGCTCTGAGCTGGAATCTGGATCGGTGTCATTGTTGCTTGACTACTTCTTCTAAGAGGTGGGATGGCCTGACCATGTCCTAGAAGAGAAAAGCAACAAAAGCGTTTTAAATAAATTGTAAGATAATTAAAGCAACAAAAGCATTTTGAATAAATTGTAAGATGACTAAAGCAAACACACAAAAAAGACTTCTACAGTGCTAACCGTCTTATCTTAATGCTTGTGGAAGTGGTTTTGCTACATTCAGTTCTTTAGAATATCCTTTAACTCACTTAGGACGGACAGTTCTGTCCCTTGTTTTTCCCTGTCGACGGGCCATTTGTTATGGTTAGTAAAAAAAATCACCAAAAATACAAAACAAGAGATAACTCAACAAATTTTCAGGAAGTGTTATTCATAAACTGTGTTAGTAGAATACAAAAGAATAAACTTCCCACTTTCATACAATTTCTTATGCTTGAGGGTGAAAAAATGTCCAGTTTTTTCAGGTGCATCACAACACTTTTGCACAGAGTCAGTGGGTCCATGGCTTCACATTCAGCAGAAAAAGTCAGTAAATACACTAAATGAGTTGAAAAAAAGGTAGATACGCTCCAGGAAGATAGATAAATCACATGCCTGCTATGCACAAGCTAACTTGGAATAATGCAAAAATGGGGGCGTGGCACTCAGCTGACACACGAAGGCCAGAAGTACCAGAAAAAGGAGGCACTGTCGGAAAAAACTCGAATCTTCGTGCCAGTCGCGTAAAGGAAAGCCAATGAACTCTTGCTCACTCAAATCCTCAGTCTTTCACGGCACGCAAACACTCCGCTCGCGTGGCGAAGTGGCCTACCCTCGCCTTCATCATCACTGGGCTCCAAAGACGAGTCAGTGTCAATTTCCTCTTCTCCAAATTCTTCACAGGAATCACTTTCATCAGCTTCGTCGTCCTCTTCTTCAATGTCTGACCTTCCTTTTGTAGCATTTCAGTAACTTCAGGAATGCTAAAACGTTGCCGACGGGCTCGACTTTTCTCCGATACATTCGTAGAAAAACTTGTTTGAGACGCCATGTTTCTATGCAGATTAGTAAGTCATGTGGGTTGGTCTGGTCAATCAGCAACTGAGGCAAAGTGGGTGGTGGTGTGCCGTGAAACCACTGTGCAGGCGAACGAAGGAATTCTGACAATACTGTTTATGTCTTGTTGCCGTGTACTGATCATGCTGCCACCGCATGCAAAATCGGTGAAGGCCAAAACCTTGATAGCGTTCGTTCGTACTGAAGCGTTAAGTCATCAGAAAACGCTATAGCATCTGTTCGTGACAAGAGAGTTAAACTGTAGTCTTTGAGCATTGATGTTTGATGAGATACACCAGTATATTGATTACATATATTTTAGATAGGCGCAAGAGTTCAATTTCATCAGGTTTCGGATAACACACAGTAATGTCTTTCTGACTTTTTTTTTTTTTTTTTAAAACGAAAGAATCCATTAAAATTTTGGTTTGGAAGTCTGCAGGATACACAAACCCATTAATTGATGTCGATCAAAATCTTAACAAGATCAGTTCCAGCATTGCCTTTGAGAGTTGTCTGAAAGTTTGGTTTCTGCATCCAGCCATATCTGCCTTTCAGGAAAGTTGGATGCATAAAGACAGCAATTTAGAGTAGCCCCATCTGTCTTCCTACACCCTCCAAAATCTTATGACTCCTTAAGATCCTGAAGTGACCTAATCTCCCTTTACAGGAAGGTTGATGCACAAAGTCAGAGATGTCCAGTAGTCCCAGCTGTCTTCCTACAACCTCTAAAATGTCATGACTCCTTAAGATCCTGGAATGACCTTATCTCCCTTTACAGGAGGGTTGATGCACAAAGTCAACATTGTCCAGTAGTCCCAGCTGTCTTCCTACATCCTCTAATATCTTATGACTCCTTAAGATCCTGAAGTGAGGGTCCCAGTGACACCCCAAGAAAATCAGCTACTGGAGGCCATAATCATTTTTGTTTACAAAACTAGGAAGTAGGTTAGAGGGAAGACCTTTCTCTCACACATGCACACACACACACACACACACACACACACACACACACACACACACACACACACACACACATACATGTACACACACACACATGCATGCACACACTCACACATGCACATACACACACATTCTCACACATATGCACATATTTGCACACAGTCAAATGCACGCACACACACACACACACACACACACACACATACACACACACACACACACACACACACACACACATTTCACCCACAAGTCCAGAGCTCCTCACTCCATTTCAGTTGCCACCAGAGCTTCCTTTGCGCCTGCCTCACCTGCGCTACCTGGACCTGAGCTACAACCAGCTGGACTCCTTACCCTGCAGCTTTGGCCTGTTCTTCCACCTGGACACACTGCTGCTGCAGCACAACCACCTGCAGTCCCTGCCCCACACCTTCACCCGACTGGTCAAACTAGAAAAGGTCAGAACACAGCACAACACCTGCAGTCCCTGCCCCACACCTTCAGTCCCTGCCCCACACCTTCACCCAACTGGTCAAACTAGAAAAGGTCAGAACACAGCACAACCACCTGCACTCCCTGCCCCACACCTTCAATCCCTGCCCCACACCTTCACCCGACTGGTCAAACTAGAAAAGGTCAGAACATAGCACAACCACCTGCAGTCCCTGCCCCACACCTTCACCTGACTGGTCAAACTAGCAAAGGTCAGAACACGGTGGTTCATCCACATGGCTGCCATGGCTCTCTCTTGATGGGTCCTCTTTTTTAGGGGTCAGTCTAGTTTCCATTTCCGTATTGTGATTTGTTTGTCCACGTTGTCCGGCGGAGTCATTTGAACCTTTTTAAAATTTCTTTACATTTCCACCTGCAGTCGCCTCACTTTGCTATTAGTTTCCATATTGGTTATTGTTAAAAGTGTTGGCCATTAAGATAGGATATTTTGTCAGTGTAGTTTTAATTCCTGTGTTCACCATCCATATTGATTATTTGTAAAAGTGTTGGCCATTAAGATATGATATTTTGACCAGGTAGCTTTAACTCACTCCCTGCTGCCCAATATGAAATTCAACATTCTTCTGTATACTGGGCATTTGTACACATTTTTTTTCTAAAAATCATAAAAACATTACACCTGAACAAAAACACATGAAATGTGGACACATGATTGCTTGTGATTGAACAAGGTCAGTACTGAGTTTCAAAGCTGTAGCATATACCATGCTGTTTTTGTAGCCAGATGAAGGTAGTTATTCAGGCATGTAAGTGAAATTTTCTCTGTTGTTGACAAAAGGCCCATTTCATTATCAATCACTTTGAGAAACCCAGTAGAGTGTAAAAAATAGCTAGTTGCGAGTTTCTTTACGAAGCACAAGAACCAAAATCAATGAAATATGACAGAGTACTTTGTAGTTTGTCATTCAACAGTCTTCACGAGACTAAGTAATTGTTTAGTATTGGGAAAAAAATCATAAAAGATAATGGCTGTGTACACATTCTTGAAATTTTGACTCATAATAACTGTGTACCTGTATAAACAAAGGACATAATGTCAAAGCTCTTGCTTATTCAGTACTCTTGTCAGTTACAGGAAGAAGATGGGGTATCTTTCATGAGAGTTAGCTGGAAATATAAACAGGTGTGAACCAATGCTTCTCTTGAAAAAAGGGCCTTTTAATACAAATCTCATTTAGAATGCTGGTAGTATGTACACAATAACTTGAAAGTTTCAACAGTTTAAAAAATTAACAGACATCAATCATACACTGTTGGCCATGAGCTGGTAACTGTGGTCCACTCCTGCCATGTTGACTATGTAGTGCTTGACAGATTTGGGCTTCATCCTGCCTGTCCTTGTGGTGACCTCACCCATTTCAGCTGGATCCATTTTGATGGTGATCAAGTTAGACAAACAACGGGATCATAAACTCAGTCTCAATAAACAGCAGCGTCATTATCAAAATCTTAACTTTACTCAGTCTTCTTGTCAATAAAAAAAAAGAAAATTTGTCAAGTTCAGCATATTTGTCCATATGTACATGCACAGAGCTGAAAATGAAACACACACACACACACACACACACACACACACACACACACACACACACACACAAGTAACACTCACACACAAGTAACACTCACACACACACACACACACACACACACACACACACACACACACACACATATAAACATATGATATATATGTACATATATGTTGTACACACATGCACACACACACGCACGCACGCACACACACACACACACACACACACACACACACACACACACACACACACACACATTACACTCACACCATACACACACACACACACACACACACACACACACACACACACACACATACACACTACACACACCACCACCACCACCACCACCACTGACAGAGTAAATGATAATGACTGAATACTTTGGTGTAGAGCGTGGGCCTGATCTGGTCAAAAAAGCCCAAGGGGGCTTGGTCAGTCATGCCTTGCAAGTTCAGTCCATGTGTTTTCTGGCCTGTGTATGGAGACATTGATGGGAAAAAGAAAAATCTCCATGCCAGTCTCTCGCCATGAACCGGAGAAAATCTTCCCCACTCTGGTCTTTCGGTGGTTCTTTGCATATGCTTTGCCTCGAGCTATGCCACCCCCACTATCTGACTCCACCCACTCCTCTCTCTGAACATCGCCATGTTCACTTTTAAACGCACTTTCATGCTCTTCAGATGGGCTAAATTTGCTGTCATCATCATGTTCAATATCTTCAAGGTCTGATCCTTCAGTTTGAACAAGTTCAACAGCTTCATGTAACCTGTAAACACGTGTTCACTGTCTGCTTCTCACACCACTAGCCAAAGGCTGAGATGGCATTGTGATCTCACTTCAAACATAGGACTGGGCTGGTGTAAGAATAGTTCAGTGGTCAGCGAACACATCACAATGTGGCCCGTGCAGCATTGAAAGGTTACTGTTTGATAATGAGGCTGTCTTATGGCATGCTTCGGTATCCATGACTCTGATTGATGTTCGCTCTAAAAATAATAAAATGCGCGATCGGCTATAGCGGATGTCAGAGAGAAAGCGGTGTGCAAAGGATGTCTGTCATAGCGGACCTCAGAGTGGAGTGATTTAAGTGGGGACATTTTGGCCAGGTAGCTTTAACTCTCAACAGATTTTGAGATTTTTGCATTTTGCATGACGGATGTTCTTTTTTTCGTAACATTCTGTGCATTATTTCTAAAGTAATAATATTTTTGTGATGAATGTGTCTGTTTCGGGTTTTTTAGGTGATATATTGCCTCAGATAACAAAAATGTTGTTTTAAATCCATAATTCCGGGCAGAAAACCGTTGATCACCGGTGATCGAAATTCAAGGGAAAGAACTGAAGAGAGTTAATTCCTGTGTTCACCTTTTGTGGTGCTTCCAGGATGAGCTTAACATCATCGGTTTTTGTTTGGGTTTGCTTTTGTTTTTTGGTTGTTTTTTTTAACCAGTGTATGGAGTATGACCAACAGCAACAGTGACAGAGATAGTGCAGTATACTTAGCAGGATTGTGAACCATGACCACCAATAACAGTGACAGAGATAGTGCAGTATACTTAGCAGGATTGTGAACTATGACCATCAACAGTGACAGAGATAGTGCAGTATACTTAGCAGGATTGTGAACTGTGACCACCAACAGTGACAGAGATAGTGCAGTATACTTAGCAGGATTGTGAACTATGACCACCAACAGTGACAGAGATAGTGCAGTATACTTAGCAGGATTGTGAACTATGACCACCAACAGTGACAGAGATAGTGCAGTATACTTAGCAGGATTGTGAACTATGACCACCAACAGTGACAGAGATAGTGCAGTATACTTAGCAGGATTGTGAACTGTGACCACCAACAGTGACAGAGATAGTGCAGTATACATAGCAGGATTGTGAACTGTGACCACCAACAGTGACAGAGATAGTACAGTATACTTAGCAGGATTGTGAACTGTGACCACCAACAGTGAGATAGGTGCAGTATACTTAACAGGATCATTAACTTTGACCAACAACAACAGTGACAGAGATAGTGCAGTATACTTAGCCTGTTTTGGTCCCACATACACAAGACACCACCTGCTAAACCCTTACTGATAACAATAATTGCTCAGTTGCGGAGAGTGCCACCATGTCTGTCCAACGACAACGCCCATGAATTTGCCGATACCGGTGATCCCAATGGAGTGGCCATACATGTGGAGAGGGCATCGAAACTGAGGTCACCATGAGAGCAAGACACAAAGGGCCACTGAATTTGAGACTTTTTTTTAAAATGCTGATCTATGAGAATGAGGATGATGAAGATGATGTTTAAGATTTCCATTTCAGTGTGAAACTGCATGACAGGGTTGTACTCTACGCTTACTTTCATAATATATCTGGTCGTCGATTAGGCCCGACAGATACAAACACCTGCAGAGACGCATCATTTTAGTGGATGAAATTCAACTGTGTGGTCCCAGTCTTCCCAACTGAACCCATAGAAGTTCTGTGTTTTGGGTTTTGACCTGCTTTTAGAGGGACAGTAAGGCTTGGTAGAAAAAAAATGACCCTCATATTGGAGGAAACAAAACTCTCTGATGGAAATCACATCGTGCAGCATTGTCTTGAAAGTGTGTGTGCGTGTGTGTTTATGTATCAAAGCTCAAGTTGACATGTAGCTTTTCCTTTGCTGTCAGCTGGACCTGTCTTACAATGTTTTACGAGAACTACCAGAGGACATGGGTGACATGGAGAAGCTGCAGCGCCTCAACTTGTCACACAACAAACTCAAACAACTTCCCCTCTCCCTCGGCAAGTCTGCCAAACTCAGACTCCTGTTGGCTGAACGCAATCGCCTCGACTCCCCGCCACAAGCCATTTGCGATGAGGGGTCGGCCGGCACGCTGCAGTATTTACGGAAACAGTTCATGGCAGTTCAAGATCAAAACCCGCCTCGCCCTGTGACCCCGCTCAATGAATTTCCCCGTCAGCGCAGCAACCAGCTGCATAGCCCTGTGAGCAATCCCCAGTCGGCTCACATGCAGTACATCCAGGAACAGACTCACACCACCAACACGCCCAGTCGGATCAAAACCCCTCTGATGCCTCCTCTTGGATCGTCTTCTTATGATGCGTTTGAGCTGAGGGACAGGATTTTAGGTGAGGAATTGTTAGCTCTTTTTCACTGGTCATGGTGAGGATACTTTAGAACTAAAATAAGGAACATGTAGTTTGTTACATGTCTAGTTGTTTCAGGAAGCTTCATCTGACTTTAGTTGTAAATTGTTGATGTGTGATTTGTCTTGTTCTTCTTTCTTTTAAAATGCCTCACCTTCATCTCCCACAATGTTGTAAATTGTTGATGCGTGATTTGTCTTGTTCTTTCTTTTGAAATGCCTCACCTTCATCTCCCACAAAACTCTTCCCTGCTTTCTCACTCTCTGTTTCCCTCTGTTGTGCTCTGACATCACCAAGTATGAATGCAGAGTGGACATTAGATCAAAGGAGATCAAACTGATGATGGGGATGGCTGAAACAAGGTGTGATTTCTTAGAAGAGGGTTCTACAAAGTCCGAGATTTCTCACAAGCTGTCAGCTCCATCTTGGAGTCTTGGCCGCAAGCTCAAGTTTAAGAGTGATGTAAAAAAGAAATGGTGGCTTTGCAACTTTAACCCTCAAACTACTAATTTGTTTGATAGAACACTTTTGTAAGCCACCCCAAAATGTTTTACAGCACAAAATGAATCAAAATGAAACCTTTGACACTTTTTTTTTACCTTTTTTTATTTCTCCCTCAAAACAAAAACAATATATATGTATATGTATGTTATATATATATATATATATATATACAATTATAAATAAAGCTTGCTCTTATGTCTTAGATTGAAGAAAATGGGGAGATAAGCATTCATATCTGCAGTGGTAGATAATTCTGCCTAGCTAACAGTATGTGCTTGAGTGGGTGAATGGGGAATAATAAATGCTTCTCAAAATGAGCCTTCAGCAAGCTTATAGTCTCCAAGGGGGAGACAATCTCCAATAGGGAGGAAACTCACTAGCATACTCCTGGTCAGACACCGGTATTTCAAAACCTGATTGTTTCTCCGCAATGACCGCGGAAAATAGTAACTTGACTCCTCTGCCTTTTCCGTTTTAAGAGTATATATATATATATATATATAAAATCTGAATCACACCAGATTTTGTGTAAAAATTGTCATGAATTATTTTGCGCTGTGTGTGTGTCTGTTACTTTAATGTTTAAATCTGACCACTGTATCACTTACCTTCATTCTGTAAATGCGGAACATATACTCCATTGTCTCACACACCACCACTGAATGTTCAGGCAAGCAAATGGAGATACACCACACAACTTTCTGAACCATCTGTATCCATTTAGAATTGAAGACATTCTTTTCACTCCTTTCCTCTTTGAATACATTGCCTTGCCTGAGTTTTTATCCTTTTTAGCAGAGTTGTGGACATTGAATGGTCCAGGCTGTACTGAACAGATGAGGAAAGCATAGAAAACAGTATCCACATGTATGTGAAAATGGTTCAGACGTCAGTGGCATTGTGTGTGAAATTGGTTCAGACGTCTGTGGCAGTGTGTGTGAAAATGGTTCAGACGTCAGTGGCAATGTGTGTGAAATTGGTTCAGACGTCAGTGGCAATGTGTGTGAAATTGGTTCAGACGTCAGTGTCTACCATGTGTGTGTGAAAATGGTTCAGACGTCAGTGGTAATGTGTGGCAATTTGTGTGTGTGAAAATGGTTCAGATGTCAGTGTCCATGTGTTTGTGAAAATGGTTCAGATGTCAGTGGCAAGTGTGTGTGAAAGTGGTTCAGACATCAGTGGCAATGTGTGTGAAAATGGTTCAGATGTCAGTGTGTGTGAAAATGGTTCAGACATCATTGTCCGTGTGTGTGAAAATGGTTCAGATGCCAGTGTCAGTGTGTGTGAAAATGGTTCAGATGTCAGTTCCATGTTTATGTGAAAATGGTTCAACATGTGTGTGCACTCACACTTCCTGTTACTAGTCTAATGTCACCATTGTTGTGAACAGACGTTAAATTAAATCAATCAAATCAATCAATCAACTTCCTGTTAGGCTGTAAAATAATTCACAGCATCACTCAGGTCACAGTATAATAACAACAACAACAACATCATCAATAACAAAAAGGATTTCTAACTTCCTCAAAGAAAATCATCATTCAAGTCCTTCAGGGTATAGGTTGAATCCTGACCAACTATAATTCACCTCGCTTATCAGACGTGTTGCTGTCCAAGCTGGGGTGGACTTGCACACATACACATAAAAAAAATCACTGTGACCTCAAGTTCGGATGCGTTGAAGGCAGTCCACACAATGTCACTTCTGAGACTGGGCACAGAAGGTGAGAGCTAGTCCCACACCTGCGACTGGGCACAGGGGAAGAAAGCGGGTCCCACACCTGCGACTGGGCACAGGGGGAACTAAGTCGAACAGTTGAGCACCAGTCAGTCAATGTCCATGTGTGTAAAAATGGTTCAGTTGTCAGTGGCAGTGTGTGTGAAAATGGTTCAAACGTCAGTGGCGATGTGTGTGAAAATGGTTCCGATGTCAGTGTTCATGTGTGTGTGAAAATGGTTCAGATGTCAGTGGCAGTGTGTGTGAAAATGGTTTAGACGTCAGTGTCCATGTGTGTATGAAAATGGTTCAGATGTCAGTGTTCATGTGTGTGTGAAAATGGTTAAGACGTCAGTGGCAGTGTGTGTGAAAATGGTTCAGACATCAGTGGCAATATGTGTGAAAATGGTTCAGATGTCAGTGTCCATGTGTGTGTGAAAATGATTCAGACGTCAGTGGCAATGTGTGAAAATGGTTCAGACGTCAGTTTCCACATGTATGTGAAAATGGTTCACACATCAGTGTCCATGTGTGTATCAAAATGGTTCAAATATCAGTGGCAGTGTGTGTGAAAATGGTTCAAACGTCAGTGGCAATGTGTGTGAAAATGGATAAGACATCAGTGTCAGTGTATGTGAAAATGGTTCAGACATCAGTGGCAATGTGTGTGTGAAAATGGTTCAGACGTCAGTGTCCAGGTGTGTGTGAAAATGGTTCAGACGTCAGTGTCCATGTGTGTTTGAAAATGGTTCAGACATCAGTGGCAATGTGTGTGAAAATGGTTTAGACGTTGGTGTCCATGTGTGTGTGAAAATGGTTCAGACATCAGTGTTCATGTGTGTGTGAAAATGGTTCTGATGTGGTGGTAATGTGTGTGAAAATGGTTCTGATGTCAGTGTCCATGTGTGTGAAAATGGTTCAGACGTCAGTGGCAGTGTGTGTGAAAATGGTTCAGACATCAGTGTCCCAATGTGTTTGAAAATGGTTCTGATGTCAGTGTCCATGTGTGTATGAAAATGGTTCTGATGTCAGTGTCCATGTGTGTATGAAAATGGTTCAGACGTCAGTGTCCATGTGTGTGTGAAAATAGTTCATACATCAGGGGCAGTGTGTGTGAAACTGGTTCACATGTCGGTGCCAGTGTGTGTGAAAACGTTTCAGACGTCAGTGTCCATGTGTGTGTGAAAATGGTTCAAATGTCAGTGCCAATGTGTGTGAAAATGGTTCAGATGTCAGTGTCCATGTGTGTATGAAAATGGTTCCGATGTCAGTGTCCATGTGTGTATGAAAATGGTTCAGACGTCAGTGGCAATGTGTGTGAAAATGGTTCTGATGTCAGTGGCAAAGTGTGTATGAAAATGTTTCAGACGTCAGTGTCCATGTGTGTGTGAAAGTGGTTCAGACGTCAGTTTCCATGTGTATATGAAAATGGTTCAGACGTCAGTGTCCATGTGTGTGTGAAAATGGTTCAGATGTCAGTGGCAATGTGTGTGAAAATGGTTCAGACATCAGCGTCAATGCGTGTGAAAATGGTTCAGACGTCAGTGACAATGTGTGTGGAAATGGTTCAGATGTCAGTGGCAGTGTGTATGAAAATGGTTCAGATGTCAGTGGCAATGTGTATGAAAATGGTTCAGACATCAGTGGCAATGTGTGTGAAAATGTTCAGACGTCAGTGTCCATGTGTGTGTGAAAAGGTTCAGACGTCATGTCCATGTGTGTTGAAAATGGTTCGAGAGTCAGTGTCCATGTGTGTATGAAAATGGTGTGAGATGTTGCAGTGGTCCACATGTGTAGTGTGGAAAATGGTTCAGACATCAGTGCAGTGCGTGTGAAAATGGTTCAGACATCATGTCATATGTTGTAAAAATGGTTCAGATCAGTGGCCATGTGTGTGAAAATGGTTCGGACTTCAGCATCCATTGTGTGTAATAAAATGGTTTGAAATCTCAGTGTCCATGTGTGATGAAAATGGTTCAGCGTCAGTGTCCATGTGTGTGTGAAAATAGTTCATAAATCAGGCAATGTGTGTGAAATTGGTTCACATGTCAGTTGAAAGTTCCACAGTGGTGTGTGAAATGTTTCAGACGTCAGTGTCCATGTGTGTGTGAAAATGGTTTTAATATCAGTGTCTATGTGTGTATGAAAATGGTTCAGAGGTACATGTCCATGTGTGTGTGAAAATGGTTCAGATGTCGTGGCAGTGTGTGTGAAATGGTTCAGAACATCAGTGTCCATGTGTGTGTGAAAATGGTTTAGACATCAGTGGCAGTGTAGTGTGAAATGATTCAAGACATAGTGTCCAGGTGTGTGAAAATGGTTCAGACGTCCGTGTCATGTGTGTGTGAAAATGGTTCAAACATCAGTGTCCATGTGTGTATGAAATGGTTCGAAGTCGGTGTCCAGTGTGTGTGAAAAGTGATTCAATCGTCAGTGCAGTGTGTGTGAAGATGGTTCAGACGTCAGGTGAGTAATGTGTGTGAATATGGTTCAAACATCAGTGGCAAGTGTGTGTATGAAAATGGTTCAAACGTCAGTGGCAGTGTGTAGAAAATGGTTCAGATGTCAGTGTCAATGTGTGTGAAAATGGTTCAGACGTCAGTGTCCATGTGTGTGAATATGGATTCAGACGTCAGTGTCCATGTGTTGTGAAAATGGTTAAGATGTCAGTGGCAATGTGTGTGAAAATGGTCAGACGTCAGTGGCAATGTGTGTGAAAATGGTTCAGACGTCAGTTGCCATGTGTGTGAAAATGATTCAGACGTCAGTGTCCATGTGTTTGTGAAAATGGTTCAGATGTCAGTGGCAGTGTGTGTGAAAATGGCTCAGATGTCAGTGGCAATGTGTGTGAAAATGGTTCAGATGTCAGTGGCAGTGTGTGTGAAAATGATTCAGACGTCAGTGTCCATGTGTGTGTGAAAATGGTTCAGACGTCGGTGTCCATGTGTGTGTGAAAATGGTTCAGACGTCAGTGTCCATGTGTGTGTGAAAATGGTTCAGACGTCAGTGGCAATGTGTTTGTGAAAATGGTTCAGACATCAGTGGCAATGTGTGTGAAAATGGTTCAGAGGTCAATGTGTGAGACGTCCAACAAAGTGGCCATTCAGCCTTCATGTTATCCATTGGGTACAGATTGTCAGGAAGCGAGTGAATGATCACAGTGGTCAGATCAAACATCAGCAACACACACACAGACACATGCATGACAAACTATATCTTAACAAACACAACAACACACACACAGACACATGCATGGCAAACTATAACTACCACTTCAATTACACACAAAATTTGGTGCAGTTTGAATGAGCATGATTTTTATTTGATATACTAGATTCCTAATTTTTTCTGACCTTCAGAGAAAATTAATTAGGTAGATGCATAATGTTACTAGAAAAAAAGCTATATATGGTTAAAGAACAGTCCTTATATTTGGTATTACACATACAGACTAAATTGAAAACCATTCTTTTGTAGTGCATGTAGAATAAGAAAGAATCATCACAATGTTCCTTCTTTACTATCACCTAAGAAAGAAAAGGTAGTACACTCTGCACTGTGTTGCATTGTGTACTGCAGGTTTGATCTACGTGTCCTGCAGGTTTGATCTACATGTTGCATTGTGTCAGGTTGGATCTATGTGTTGCATTGTGTCCTGCAGGTTTGATCTAGATGTTGCATTGTGTCCTGCAGGTTTGATTTACATGTTGCATTGTGTCCTGCAGGTTTGGTCTACATGTTGCATTGTGTCCTGCAGGTTTGATCTCCATGTTGCATTGTGTCAGGTTTGATTAACATGTTGCATTCTTCTTCTTCTTCTTCCTTGTTCGCTTCCAGTTAGATGAGCAGCCCGGTGTCCTCAATGAAGGCTGCCGTCCACCGCAGCGCCTCCAGGGTGCCGTACAACTTGGCTTCCACTGCTGTCAGTGTTGGCCAGTACTTCATTCTGGATGCTGCATGCGTCATACAGTCTTGAAGGATGTGGTCGGTTATCATTGGTCCCAGAGAACTATAAAATGCTGATTCTGGCTCACCCACCTCCGCCAGCTCCAACCGACTAAAGCCGGTTGGAGCTGCTGCTCCGGCGGGCGATCCAGAATAGGCATTTTATAGTTCTCTCTATAAGTAAAATAAATTCTTAAATAAATTCTTATATAAGTCATCATCAAGTTCTTAACAAGTACTTAAATAGAATTATAACGACGCAGTAAGTTAGCAGGCCGAGCGTCCTGTTTACAAACTGTGAGTCTCCCTATGTTCTGACCTAAAAATCAATAAAACACGCCTCGCGCGCCTACTGCGTTTCTTCTTTCACCGGGCTCGCGGCGCGGGCGTGCGCTAACACGTTCTTTGCTATAGCGTGAGCTGCCTCTTTCTCTGTTCTTCATCGCGCTTAACTAGTAGTTGCAGGCCAGCCCGACAACGCAGCGCCCAGGCACATCCTGTTCAGTCACAAAGCAAGTGGCTGACATATCAAATGGCAAGTGGTCCTACCAGTTCCACTTTTCACCCCAAGTCCTTAATTAAGTCACCCCAAGTCCTTAATTAAGTCACCCCAAGTCCTTAATTAAGTTTCCCCAAGTCCTTAATTAAGTCACCCCAAGTTCTTAATCAAGTTACCCCAAATTCTTAATCTAGTTATTAATCAAGTCGTCATTAAGTTCTTATCAAGTCGTCATCAAGTTCTTATCAAGTTCTTATTTAAGTTTTCATCAAGTCGTCATGAAGTCGTTATCAAGTTCTTATTCAAGTCACTTATAATTATTTATTAAGTTCTTGAAATATTACTGCATATCAAATGTATCAAAATGAGATTTTGTTGTTGGCAGTTCTGGTATTCTTTTTTGTTCAGATTTTGTATTTAGTGGCTGTGATTTTTTGGGCTGCTTTGGTTTTTGCTGTCTTTCTTTATATGTTTTATAAACGTAATAACCACCCCCACCAACAGCAATGGCGCCAAAAATGCCAACTCTTTTAATCCAAATAATCCATGAATACTTTGGTGTTGCGGGACTTGAAACAACTTGTTCTTGTTGTGGCTCTGGCACAACTGGTGTTTTTTCATTATGAGTTATATGTTGTAACTCTAATTTTCTTTTTTTGTTCCACTCTGCTAATTTTTTCCCTGCTTCAACGCGCCCAGGATTCTTTTCACGGGTCACTTTCTCCATCAACGTTTTCTGCTCGGTCATTTTTAAGAGAAATAAAATCTATATGATTAAACGTAATTAACCCCATAATTGCTGGCGACAATAATGTTCCAAATCTGTAATATAGATCACATCCTAGAGACTCTAATGACTTTGTTAAAACTGGATCCTGCATTAAATCATACATAAAATCTTGTTCAGAATCAATGGGCGCAAATCTACTAACTAGTTTAGTGTACAAACTAAGAACAGTTTGACCGACACTTTTGACCATTCTTGACCCCAGTTGCGCTTCATACCTGTTGTGATACTTTACAATGTCTTGTGGCGACATTTGTTGAATCTGTTCTATGCTGAATTCATTTCCAAGGTACTGTTTTGTTTTTCCACACGCCGCCAAAGAATACAGCCTTTCCTTTTGGCGCATAATAGTTTGGTCATCAACTTGATCATTTGTAATCATAAGTTCAGGAAGTAAATCATCGCAGTTCATGTTTTATTAATAATAAATATTATTTTATTTTTAAAAAATGAGCACCGAAAAAACTGTTGCCAACCTCGTATACCATTCTGCTGTTATTGGAGGTCTAAGTGTAGGATACACAATGCTTGGTAAAAGCTTGTTAAGAATAAAACCAGCAGATCTTGGCAAGCTAGATTTTGAAGACTCAGCAAAGTTGATTGCTGTCATTACAGCTTCATTTGCTACGAAAGACTTTCTAGTTAAGCAAAGAATAATTCCAGAAAATATAAATATGTAAAAAAAAATACATTTATAAAAATGGCTTCACTCGTAATGATGATAGGCGGCGCAGTGGTCAACGCGCTTGCTTTCAGCGGAAGTAATTACGCGTTTAGTAAACTACAAAATAACGATGAGAGAAAAAGACATAACAGAGCTATGGAGCAACTAGCCGCTGCACAAGACACCTATGAAAAGCAAAGAATGGAGCAGTTAGATTTTATTAACGACAGACTTAAACAACAGGGACATGCAGCTTACACATTTGACCAGGCAATAAAAGAATATTTTCTAGTAACAGGCCAACAAGTTGAAACATTGCCCCCACCAAAATTCAGCGACTTTTATCAACCATCAGAAAAACAAAAGATGCAAGAAATATTGTTTATTGTCTTTGGCATGACCGCTGTGTATTTTGTTGCACAAAGTATTGGCTGAATAAAAAATGAACAAAATCTATTATTCTCCAAAAGGATACTGGAAGGGAATAACGGCAATTAAAAAGCTTAGCCAAGCAGCGGGAGTCAGTGAACAAACAGCAAAAGAATGGTTATCTAAACAAGCGATTTGGCAAATTTATCTACCAGCGCCTAAACGAATACAGAGACCACACTTTGTGAATATAACACCAAACGACACCCATCAAATGGATCTTCTATATTTACCCCATGATACGATTAGACGAAAAAGATTTAAGTACGCACTTACAGTCATTGATATAGCTTCAAGATACAAAGATGCGGAACCATTAACACAAAAGAGTGCTTCTGCTGTTGCTGTTGCCATACAGCTGATATACCAACGAGGACCCTTAACTTATCCTCGCATGATTCAAGTCGATGACGGAAAAGAATTTAAAGGTCAAGTGAATCAATTATTGTTAAAACATAGAGTTACCATTAAAAGAGGCATTCCGGGTGTTCATAGATCACAGGCTTTGGTTGAAAACTTTAACAAACAGTTATCTGAAAGACTTTTCTCCTACCAGTATCACAGAGAGCTGATTGACAATTCTCGCAACACAGAATGGGTAAAAAGACTGCCCTCAGTTTTGCGCGCAATGAATAATGAAGAATTTAAAGGGCTAAAACCAGTACAAGCAATCAGAAAACAAACAATAAATGTTGTTGAAGGAGACTCCAGTTCATCCAGCAAACTATTGCCATTTGGTTTGAAAGTGAGATACCTTTATTCGCCGGGAGAAGCGGAAGGGGACACTCGCATCAGGGCAACAGATCCAGTTTGGAGTGTTGATCCATATGAGATAAAAAAAATTGTGAAAATGAATCCGCCAGTGTATTATTTACGAGAAACTGACACAACAAAACGACCAGCCCCCGAAGATCTTTTGTGAAGGAAGAACTGCAGATAATCCCGCCAGACACAGTTCCAGTCGCTTAGTTAATTTAGGCAAATACATTTGAGTTTAAAATGGAAGCTCAAAAAAAATTATTTGCGTATAGATTTATTATTAAAACAATGATAAAGAATAAACTACCCATTGATCCTAATATTTATGAAAAAATCAAAAATCTTGAAACAACAACCACAAATAATCCGGCTATACTGGATAAAGAAATTACTGAGTATCTAATTGCGCTTGACCAAATGTCCTCCAGTGACCAATCGCATATGAATACTCTGGATTAACAAATACTCTTTTTGTGTTAGTGCGGTCAAGAGACCGTTTTGTTACAACTGTTGTGTTAATCTCATGCAGATTAGATCGTAGTTTGTAATTGTCATGATGAAAAGTCTTTTTATTGAACAATGCTTCTTTGTAGTTGTCATGGGATATGCTTGATTGCACAACACTACGAGATATTCCCTTTGCTTTTTTGACAACTTTTTTTTGGCTTGAAAGACTGTACATTTTCGACCTTAAACCAATAAACTCCTTGATCACACCTCCAGATAATTCATCCTTCATCTTACCTAAAACCTTCTTATTAATAACTGAATGCAAAGGTGAATCTTTAGGGTAATCAGATGTGTCGTACCATCCAGCATGCTCTTTTGCTACTTCTAATTCCATGTCTTTGTAAAAATCTTCAGTAGGGATGTCGATTACAAAAGAATCTGTATCTGTGTACAGAACTCTGGACTCTGGATACAAGGGTTTAAAGTAGTCGTAAAGAAATTCTAACATCAAAAGCTTTGATAATTCTAAAACAGTAAAGCCAATAAATACAGGTTTGTCCAATTTGACTTTTTTTTTCTTCATCATTATGCCAAAAAGCTGATCATGAAATCTTCTGTAGTCTTGGTAGTTGGGTTTTGACACCAGCTTAATTGCTTCGTTCTCTCTGGTGACCAATCTTACATCTTTGCGCTTGTGCGGATTTTCCATAGTCTTTCCAAAACAGCTGTTGTTCATCAACTTGAAAAAGTCTTTTTCTGATGCATCTGTGGATTTAGTTCTGAGATCAGTGTTCTTCATGATGTATGGTTTCATGAACTGTTCTTGATCAAATTCGATTATACGATGAACTACTGTTAACTTTAAACCATGTCTTAAATAAAATTGGAGAAGTCTGTAATGACAGACATAATTTTTTTTGTCACGAAGATTAGGCACAAGTTTTGGCGGTTCTGTCATTGACACTTTTAGGGTTTCTGCCGCTAATGGATAGTCATTATGGTAATCATGAAGTTCATGAGGATATTCTAAATCAACTTCTAGAATAAAGCCCCGTTGTTGATCAGCTTCTAGACTCTGAAGCCATTTTAAAAACTTTTGAATGTCTTTGAGTCCTGTGTACATTTTAAAGTTACGTAATGGAAGTGATTGACTCATAGCCCAACCATACAGATTGTTTGCATCTAAATACATAAGATAGTTAGACTTCCTACTTGGATCATAGTCATCCAAATACTTGTTGTTTGCTTTACAGTAATGGTGAGACGCCATACTAATTCCGCCACGCAATCCGTTTTCAATCATCTGAAGCATTGGTAGGTCAGACAACAGGTCAATCTGTACACCAGTAAATTTTAAGAATGCGTCCCAACTCATCCCAGGCGCAGAAATATAATGCGCAGGATCTAAACTATAATGTTTCATGCAGGTCTTTCTGTAATTTTCAAAGATATCCGCCAGCAAACAAGTATCCGCCATTAAATAGGAATCATGATAGTCTCCCATTGTTTCACACTCCAACTTCTGCCATGCTTCTTGTGCGTGCTGGTAATCAGAATCACTGATGTCCTTTCCTCTAAGACTACTAAAGAACGCACCTTTAGGAGGAAGTGAGTCTTCATCAAACCTTTCCCAACTGTTCATGTACTCATAAGGATAAACGCCTTTTCTAACAAGTGTTGGGTCAAAATAGTGTTCTGTTATTGGGCAGGACTTTAAAGACATAGCCAGTGACTCTAAACTCCCCATCAGGTGTTGCATAGAGTCATAAAAAGATAAATTATTTAAAGTGAAACACATGTACTTTTCTGATGACTGCGCAATGCATGACACCCTAAAGGCGCTAGTTACTGCTTGCAATATAAGATGAGAATCGTAACCTCGCAAGTTATGAAAGAATATAGGAAGTCTCCAAGTCCTAGGATCAAACTTTAGTTGAAGATTGCAATTGTTATGTGCTGCTCCTCTGAATTCTCCGCTAATGTGATCATGATCTCTTACTGTTGGGTTTAAACTTTTAGGGGTTAGCTCTAATCCACAAAATCCAACAGTGAGTGGCTGAGTCATAGCGATCTTGATCTTCTGGGGTCATCTTAAGATCGGATAGGTCTAGATTATTAGAACAGACATTACGAACTTCTTGCATGCGTTTTAAAAAATGTTTTGCTGCATGTGGTCCTCTGTATAATTCTGGCTTTGAATGGACGCCATCCGACCTGACAACAATGAAGGCAAATGAACAAATCTGGTGGTTATTCATTATAACTGTTTTTGGTAAATGTTTTGGAGCAGGTCCTTCATAAGGAACAATAAGCGACTCAAAGTCTGCGTAAACAACGTATGGAGACCTCTGGAGTTTTTTGTAATTCTTAAAACTAACCTTACTGCCTTCTCTTGGCATAATTAGTTCTGTATTGCAGTCCACTGGACTGAGACAATGTTTTACATGTTCGCTCGCAGCTTGAACGGACGGAATTCTTGTTAAACATTTTCTACAAAATTCTTGTTTGTGTCCATTTTTTGTAGTATGAACTAGTAATCTACTCATTGTGCGTATTAGAGTGTAGTGAAACCCATTAAGGCTTTGCATTAGGAGTAAGTCTACATGACTCCTGGCTGGTTCTCCTATTGATGGACTGTTTTTTGACACTCTAATTGGCTGAAGGTCTGATTTAACAGACCATGTGTAGACATTAACAGTTATTGGTGGATTCTGTTTTTCAAACTGATCAATCTTGTCTACAGCCATAGGAAATTCAAGGCCGTTAAAGTTAAGATCATTGGCCCACTGCAAATAGTTAGTAACTCTCTCTGCATTTTTTTTTAACAAAGTGTAGCCTAGCAAGAACGCACCACATAAAACATTTGTTATCTGAATTCTTTATGTTCAGAACCGCTCTCTTTGCAACTAATTCTGATGGTAGAGGAATAAAAGACTTTCCTATAATTGGCTCGTATTTAGCCTGTTTTAATCTAATCTCTAATACTTCACCCTCTGACCAACCAGAGCCTCTCATTTTAGCTGCTTCAGAGGCGTCGTTAAACTGAGTAAGAAGTTGTTCTGCCCAATCAGGCGTTAAATCATTATAAGAAAGAATAGCCTGCTGTTTAGTTGAGACCCAGACTTCTAGATTTTCTTCGCTTATTGTTATGTAATCAACTAAAACAACTAACCTTACTTTAACTGGAGGGTTTATTGCTAAATAATTGGGGATTTGAGAAATAGCATACTCAACGCTTTCTAACACATTTGTTGGATTAATAACTTCTATATTTGTATCCTTCAAAGCTTTTGATAAACTCTCTTCTGCATCAAACCAAGAATCAAAATCAGTGTATTCCATTTTGAGTTTCTTTTCTAACTCAAAATATTTATTTAAATTAAAAAAAATACATCGACTCCAAAGTCGTCTTAATCAGAATCAATATCAACGGTCTTTTTGTGCTTGGACTCATAAACTAAAGTATAAACGCCCTTTGGGGTTGTTAATGTGAGCTGTTTAGAACAGAGTTTAATGTCTCGTTTACTTTTTTTAAACATTCCTTTTTTATCTGGTCGGTGTCTGGCTGTTGAGAAAAAGTTGCCCTTGCCTTTCTTTGAAGATCAAACTTTTGTCTTTTGTAGTCCTCAAAATCAGCCTGTAGACGACTAAATTCTTCATCCGTGATGTTTGAGTCAGCAAGTGCTTTATCAATTATCAGTTTAAAGGAACTAAGTTTAGCTGTTATTAGTTGAACCATAGCTGTGTGCTTTTGGAGTTTAGCTTTTATTTTTTTGCTGACAGCACTTACAGCCAATGAACACAGGCCAAGAGTTAAAGACAAACCGCCTAGAGGTAAAGCTGCCGGCGCACCTACGCCTGTTGCTAAGAGACCTACACTTGTTCCTGCTGATAGAGCACTAGTGATCGATGCTCCAGTATTAACATATGTAACAGCATTAAAGACAGCAGAATACCTTCGTTTGGTTTTACTGTATTTTGAAAGGTCCTGCTCTAGTTGGGTTTGCATTTGTGTTATGTTTGTTAATCTGAAAGTTTTTATGTCAGAGACGACCCTGGAGTCGATGTTGCCTACTATCTCTTCTTTGGGCACTTTTGGATAAACCTGAACAGACATGCTTTTTTAAAAAAATAAAAATAATTTAGTATTGGATATCTTTTAATCTGTTATCTTGAATATTCAGCTGCGCATCATATATTAAAAACAAATGTACATTAAGTGGTTTATCACTCTCTTTTTCTTTATCAATTTGAATGTTTATTACATCTTTAACTGTTCTCCCACTCCCATGCAACTGATTATCCTCTGTTGACCTTAGGTCAATCCATAAACCGTATTTCGTTGTTAAATATTCATCAAGTCTAACACTGTGAAGTTGTAGATCTTTAGACACAAGGTCTACTGTTGGACTTCTAGACCTCCCGCCTCCAAAGAATTTTCTTATTTCATCAAAATGATGATAAGGTTTAAGCCCACTACCGTAGACTTGGTTAGGACTACCCTCAATTGAACATTATACTTTCGTTATTTTAGGATTGATAAACTTTTCACTTTGTCTTTTGAATGGGTTTTCATCTTCACACAGCAATAAAATACCTTTAAGGGATCGTGCTGTGGCGCTAAAACTAAAATTCCATATAGTGTCTGCCCTGCTTTTAGGATATTTTGAATGATGAATCACTCTTTCGTAATATATTGCTAATTTTGACTGATATTGTTGCTCAATCAGCCTTGCTAAGTTAGGGTTGCTAACAATGTCAAACTCTAACGAGATGTCGAAAATGCTGTACTTTGCGTCAGTGTCTGTCGATCTGATAACACGTTTGTATTCATTAAAAGTTAGTTCATATGACAATCTGTCTTTTAATGCTCCTTGAAAGTATGGCGCATGCGCACTTAACAACTCAATATCCAAGGGTATGGAAAAGCGATTTCCATACGCATAACTTACAGCTTCATACTTGTTACCATCTTCAGCATCTGCGGCGTCTATTCTGTGTTTTAGTGCTTCGTTATTTTCGATTCCTTGAAACGCAAGATCGGCCCTTTCATTATCGGTTAGCCATAGATCAGAATAGATTAGAAATATGTCTGCATTGTGTAAAGAAAATATTTCTTGCCCCTCAAGTTTTATAGAAATTTTCTTAACGATTGCCCGTCCCAGATTCTGAACTACTGTCCTGTTAGAATCTGTTGCTGAATCAAGTTCTATTTTGAAAGTAAGCCGTGCAGAGCCTGGTACAATCACTTCATCTGCTCCTAGGTCTGGAAATTTAACAGTAAGAATTTGATCTGAATCAATAGTAGATGGATTATTTGGAACAATAATATTCTGTTTATTTCCCTTCACGCCAAAGGGCTCTTTCAGTCTTCTATGCGGGTCAAGAATTGTGCCATATGCTTGTGACATTTTTTTTTTATAAAACAAAATAAAAAGTTAATTATTTTTAAAACATGGAAGATTATGATGTTTATGATCCTGGAGACGACATGAGTGAAATGACTCCTTTAACACATCCATTACAATCATTGCGGCATGAATTAACAGAAAGTAAGGTCAAATCATTTTATCAAAGTTTAGGTCAAGAACCTCCCGAATTTATAGACCCTAATGATTTTGAAACAAAAGATGACCATTTGTTTGTGAGAAACGACGAAGGACAACTTGTTCAGCTTACAACTAAACCAGACTCATCAAAGTTTTTAAAAAAGAGTACAATTAGACAAAGGCTCAGTGTGAGCGAACAAAATCGCCTTGGCATTACTAAACCAAAATTAGATAGGGAAGCAGTTGCTAAACTTCAAAACACACTACAAGAACTCCCAACAGATAACCAAATACAAAACATGGAACTTAAAGATTTAAGCCCAACAGCAAACAAAATAATAGAAGCAGAAACCAGTTTTTCAGAAGAAACAGTATTAAAAACTATGCACGATCCGCCGCTACCTATGAGAGAAATAACAGCCCTTGATCATGCTTTGAGAAGCATCAGGGGTGAGTTAACAAACAATTTAGCAAAACTGGGTGAACTAGATGAGCATATAAAAAGAGAAAAAGAAAAACTAGTTGAGGCTGATGACCACAACTTAGGACCTGGTGTTAAAGAAAGAATAACACAAAGACTAAAAGATCTTGAACAAGAGAGATCAGCAAGACTAGAAGTGTTGTCTAATAACCGAGAACAATTACGAACTCAAGTGAGCAGAATAAGAGAAACTATCCAAAGAATTTTATATGAAGACACAACGTTAGCAGAACGAATAAGAACACTGTTTAGAGAGCAAGGTGTCACATTAGCAAGTGTTATAACAGCCTTAGGATTTGCAATAAGTACACTGGTGTTGGCTATTACAGGCGGTGGTGGGGGGGGGCAGTGCCTCCGCCACCATCACCACCATCAGATAAATCATGGGTAAAAAAACAACTTGATCATCTTGCAAGTTTATTAAAAAAATTAGCCAGTAAGGCAATAGATTCTTTGCCTGGCATATTAGGGGGATCGTTAGCTGGCTTTTGTCTGCCGCAAGTAAAGTAGTTGGCTTTATGGCTGAGCACTTATGGACATTAGTTGTCTTAATAGTTGGGTTACTTTATAGTAAGATAAAGACCAAGTAATCCTAGGGCAGTTAATCCAATAACAAGTGCTGTCTTTTCATATTCATGGGGGTCGCTTTTATCTACCTCTTGAATTGGTTGAGGAATTGATTTGGAGGGCGTGGGGATTGATTTGGGTGGCTCTGGAGGTGGTGGGACTTCTTTTTTTATTGCTATTGCTGGCTTAGAATTTATGTCGTTTTTTCCAACCTTCTCTTCATTGCCAGCCACAAGGATTTCATTATTATAGTTTATTATTGTTCCTATCTGAAGTCTGAGGTCAGAAGGCAGCATGTATAAACCAGTGCCGACAGCAAAGTCTACTTTCGATCTTGCGTATTGCAAAACATTTTGGTACCTTTTAATACTTGATGGCAAATCAACTGCAGAATTAATAGAATCCTCTAAATTTGCTAAATACTGTTTTTGGGCGTCAAAGCCAGTAGAAGGATCAATTATGTTTGATCTCGTTTGTGCTTGCGAACCTAGCAAACACCAAACATATGTACGAATAGAGTCGTTTATTCGTTCTATTCCCGCTTTTGTTAGGCCCTTAGAAGTATCCAAAATAAATGTTGCCATGCTGTTTTATGCTCTTGCTCTATGGACCCGAGGTGAACAGTTGTGCCTGAAGAGAAAGATGTGTAAGGAGGATTCCAATCATAGTTATACTTTCTGTGCACGCCCCAATAATAAAGAGTGCCTAAACCATGATTAAGATCCAACTTTTGTCTAAAGTCTGTCTTTGGGTCAATATCAAATTCGTTACAGATCCTTTCAAAAGCCTTGTAATCTATTCTGTTGCTGAATGGATTAAACGTTTTGTCATTTGGTAATGGCGCTTGCAGTTCAGACAAAATATGTCTGAAGGTGTAATAAAAATGAAATCTATACACTGACCTCACCAAAGGATCAGGATGATTTAAATGATCAGCATACGACACTCCACACCCAGTTGATGCGCAAAACACAGCAAAGTTTAACTGGTTCTGATAAAACTGCATCGGATGACTGAACCACACTTTCGGGATGTAGTCGTTTTTAATAGGAGGGTTAAGATATCTGTTCAATGGAGTACTAACCTTTACTTGAAAGGCGTCAGACTGAGTCACAGAAATGTCAAGGGTGTCAGTTGTTATATTTTTAAGATTGTAGTGCGGCCCGACAGAATATTTTGCATTAGTATATTTGAATGCACTCATTTTTAAATTTGTTTTAAAATGTTTGTAACAATAACAACTCAAGACAGTCCTTCGTTTTTAGAATATGCTATTGATAATAACTGCGGAACCCAAAGGGTCGCACTCCATGAAATTTTTTACAAAGTCGTATGGTTTAATATAAGCGAATCCAAGGAGAATAATAAGATTAAAAAATTTGACAATAGAGGAAACTTAGTTAGCCAGTTAACCATACCTGATGGTTATTACGGGTTTTGCTCGCTAAAAGAAGCAATGAGTAACTTCAACATTACTCTCAAACTTAACAATGCAAATTTGAAAATAATGTTGACATTCAAACCTGAAGAAGAAGTAGACCATTACCTTTTTGATGTAGAGCTAGCTAAAATGTTAGGCTTTGCAACTGACAATCATAGATTTATAGTTACACCAGACAAAACTACTTATGAGGGAGAATATCCGCTCGATCTTGCATTACATTCATTACTCTATGTTCATTTGGACGAGCTGAGCACTGATGAAAACTTATATGATGGAAGGCCCTCAACTGTTTTAAGAGCTCTTCCATCAGGGAAAGCTGCATATTGCGATTATGAAATTATACAATTCCCTAATTTACAGTTTAAAAGATTAGCTTGTGGGAGGGTCAGATCATTTAATATAAAGATCACAGATAAAACAGGGAAAGTCGTGAAATGTGATAACCTGCACATTGTTTTAGAAATAAAATAATAAGGTGTACTAAAAAATAATGTCTCGTGGGCCAGAAGAATCAGGAGTTACATTAGCGCCTGAGAGGTGTGTAACTTTAGAATTAAAAGACCTTGCAGACGTTGAGGACTTTGAACAGAACGGTGAGATAGGCACTTTGTATGGTTTTGAGTACACTAAAGATGGTTATTATAAACGCAAAGAGGTTAGCGACAACAAAAGGTTTCCTAAACTAGAACAACTACGCAATGTAGAAGCAAATAATGCGGGTCAGTATGAATATAAAATAGTTCGAAAAACTGACAACAAATGGCACTTAGAACCATATTTAGAATGGGACATAAAATTTGAATTCTTAAGCCCATTTACATTTTTTGACCGTCAAAAAAGTTTCAGAAAAGCATTGAACTCTGGCCCTTTACATGTAAGTCTTATGCCAGAGGACAACAGTCGGAAAGAGATCGAAATAAAGCCGTTTGGGGACAAACAGTACATCCTCCACAGAAGAGAATCGGTTTTAAAGAAAGCTTCTACAAAATTACAGTTTATTCCACGCACAAAATTAGGAGACACGTTCACAATGATATTTAAAATTTCTGTCTTAAAAGATGAGGCGAGAAATGGAGCTCTGGGCGTCAGTGACAATCTTATGAAAGGAATTCTTATTAGCTGGCAAAACTTAGACGTTGACAAACTTAAAGTTACTGTTGTTGTTCTTTACAATGGCGAGGATATTAAGGTCATAACAACAAGCAACAAAATTGATATTAGTCTAAATAGAAACGATCTTACAGAACTGAACTGGATTAATCTTCACATTTGGGCCTTATAGGGTTTTATTATACTGAACAAGTTTTGACAGAGAGTATGATAAAAACAATAACTGGATTAGATTAAATTATGTTTTAAAACTATGGAGCAGACAACTTTGGTGTCAATGCCGATGTTAAACTTTATGACAAAAACCCCTCATTGTTCATTGATTTGTGGACAGACTGGTTGTGGAAAAACAATATTTGTCCTCGACCTATTACAAACAGTTTATAGTTATAATTTTGATCATATTGTAATTTTCTGTCCAACATTAAAGTGGAACAAAGCATATCACGACAGAAGGTTTATATGGACAGATGATGAAATCTATTTGATTGATCCCAGCAATAAACTGAGTGAGTGTTTAGAACACTTTTATAGACAGTTTGAGGGAACGCAGACACTATTTATTATTGATGACTGTTCGGCAGAAAAGGATATAGTCAAAAAAAGAAACACTTTGTCAAAACTGGCTTTCAGTGGAAGACATGCTGGGATAAGTGTATGGATTTTATGTCAAAAATATAATTCAGTTTTAAAAGACTTCAGAGAACAGTTAAAGACAGTGGTTTTATTCCACATGAAAGATAGAGATGCTTTTGATGAATGTATGAAAGAAAACGATGTTATTGAAAACGATCAAGAAAAACGAAGGATTAAGCAAAAACTTAAGTCTCGAAAGTTTTCTAAATTAGTATTAAAAACAGATAATCCTACACATTATGTATGTTTGTAAATCTATTTAAGTACTTGTTAAGAACTTGATGATGACTTGTATAAGAATTTATTTAAGAATTTATTTTACTTATAGAGAGAACTATAAAATGCCTATTCTGGATCGCCCGCCGGAGCAGCAGCTCCAACCGGCTTTAGTCGGTTGGAGCTGGCGGAGGTGGGTGAGCCAGAATCGGCATTTTATAGTTCTCTGTCCCTCACCACAAGGGCACTCTCCACTCTGTCCAATGCCAAATTTTGTGTGCATGTGGTGGAGCAGGCGATTGTGTCCAGTCCTCAGGCGGAAGATCTTGACCTGTTCCCGTCGTCCCAGCAAATGGTATTTGTCTTCTGGGTTGTGTTTGGGGTGCTGGAGGCGCCACTTTATTTCTTGCTGTGCCTTGATGATTGTCATGATTTCATCGTATGACGCCAGGTTGTTGGCGTGCTCCTTCTGTGCACCGTCTTTTGCCAGAATATCCGCTTTTTCATTGCCTCTGATACCACAGTGTGCTGGTACCCATTGTATCACCACTTTCTTCACTCTGGCACTCAGGGCAACAAGGGCTGAAGTAAGATGGTTCTGTTTTTTGCAGCGGGAGTTCTTGAGGGCTTGGAGCACGGAGAGAGCGTCCGAGAACACCACCACCTGCTCTGTTGTTCTTGTGGAGTTTCGCGAGACTGTTGTGGCTGCCTCACAGAGAGCTTCTCGCTCAGCTCGGAAGTTGGTGGAGTATTTTCCTGTTGGGATTGCAATTTCTTCATCTCCGTCTTTGTATCGGAGGAAGATTAATAATAATAATAATGGTTTCTTATATAGCGCTTAATCAAACGAATTTCTCAAAGCGCTTTACAAAATCATACTACATTCACCCTTCTCATATACAATAGTACACCTTACACCCAACTACAAATACTATTACTACAATAACTAACAAATCCTAATCCTGCGAATATGACATTCACTTATTTTTCAAGTATCACTACAAAAACTAAATCCTATAACGTTCAATCACACAACAAATACATGTAATAGAGAACATACACATACACTACATTTGAAAAGGCCCAGACGGCTATGAGTTAGGTTGTACCCCCCCCCCCCCCCCCAACAGCATTGACCAATTATGAGAAAATAGATGGGTTTTAGGTTTAGACTTGAAAGAAGAGATGGAATCTAAATGTCTGAGAGAGTGGCAGTCTGTTCCACGTCGCTGGAGCTTGAAAAGAGAAAGATCTTTCACCAGTAGTAGTCCTGAAGCGAGTCATTCGTAGAAGGCGGTCGTCAGCACAGGAGCATAGTTGTCGAGAGGGGGTGTAGATTTTAAGGAGATCTGAGAGATAAGAAGGTCCATTTTCAAAGAGAGCAGAGAAAGTGAGAATTGAGATTTTGTACGAGATTCCAGCTCCACCATCCCTCATTGCTTCTGTGGTGGAGCCTTCTGTAAAGACATGGGTCCAGTCTTCCTGGGGGTACTGGTTGCAGATGTACTCCATGGCCAGGGCTTTCCTTTGGGTGTCTGACTGTGTTTCTCTCTTCTCCACTCCGGGAATGCTGGTGACGACTGTTGGGAACACCTGCCTCTTCCAAGATGGGTGGGTGACATTTGCCGGGATAGGCTTTGCTTCATGTTCCATCAAGACTGGGGTTTGTCTTTCAAGGCGTCTTGACTGGTGGATGAAGCTGCCTCTTTTCAGCCAGCTCTTGGTGGGTCTGCTCATTCTGTCGTTCATTGGATGGTTTTCAAGGCACTTGAATTTTGCTGCCTGGATGAGGATCTTTGTGCCCCTTCTGTCCTCCAATGACTGTAGCCCAGTGGTCTCCTCCATCTTCAAGATTGGGGTGGATCTCATGGCGTCAGTTATGACATGCTGAGCTTGGTTCTGTATCTTGTTGAGATGGTCGAGGTTAGACTTTGCAGCTGATGCCCATGCTGATGTCCCGTACTCAACTACAGGTCGGACTCTCCCCTTATAGTCTCTTCAGGATACGTTCGTCAGCCCCCAGTCCGTCCCTGCAAGTTTCCTCATGATCGCCAGTCTCAGCTTGGCCCTGCTACAGCATCTGGTGATCTGCTGTTTCCAAGTGAGCCTGCGGTCAAAGGTCACTCCCAGGTAGGTAGGTGTGGGTTCCTCTGCAAGCCTTTGGTTGTTCAGAGTCAGCTTGGCCTCTTGCTTCTTGCTGGATAGGCTGAATACTGTGTACGTTGTTTTGCTTGAGTTGACAGAGACAAGCCATTCCTTGGTCCAGTCGCTGATCTTATTGAGCGCAGTCTGGAGGCGTACCTGTGCTGTAGTGGTGTACTCTTCAGAGATCCATAGTACCAGGTCATCTGCGTAGATCGCTCCTCTGACCCCTCTTGGTAGTTCTCTGACAGTGTCATCTATAAAGATGAGGAACAGCATTGGCGAAAGGACTCCTCCTTGTGGTACTCCCTGTCTCAGCACCTTCTTCTTGCTCTTTTGGCCCTGAATCTTTACTCGGGCTTGGCGGTTGTGTAGGTACTGGCTGATTCAGGTGTACATCCTCCCAGACACACCACATCGCCGTAGTTTAAGCCTGAGTCCGTCCTTCCAGACTTTGTCGAACGCCTTCTCCATGTCAATCCAGACAGCAAGCGTGTTCTTCTTTTCTTGGAAAGTGTCCTCTATGCTTTGAGTGATGAATGTGATCTGGTCTTCTGTTGATCTGTGTTGGTGGAAGCCTGCCTGTTCAGGACTCAGCAGCTGATGCTCCTCAAGGTGCCAGACAAGCCTTGTGTTGACAAGTCTCTCCATCAGCTTTCCTATGCAGCTTGTAAGGCTGATGGGTCTGTAGCTGTCAGCCTTCGACTTGTCCTTTCCCATTTTATGAATGGGGATCATGTCTGCTTCCCTCCAACACCGTGGTACTGATCCTGTCTTCCAGCTGGAGTTAAAAATTGTTAGAAGGACTGCCTTGCTCTTCATCCCAAGATGCAGAATCATTTCATTGGTGATTCTGTCTGGTTCAGGTGACTTCTTCAGGTTGAGGCTCTGCAACGCTTCCTCCAGCTCTTTCTCTGTGAAAGCTGTGGTCATGACTTCCTCTTGGGGCTCTTTCTCATGAAGTTCGCCTTGGGCCCTGTGCACTGCAGCTCTATGTTCAGGAGGGACTTCCAGATTGCTGGTGTTTTCATAGACGTCTATGAAGTGGTCTGCTGCTTTCTTTCCAGAGAGGTACTTTCCATTCTCTTGTATTGTTATTTTGGACTGACTTGTTTCGTTACTGAGGGTTCTAGCCAGTTTCCACAGCTTGCTGCCATCCTTGTCGAGATTCAGGCTTTCAGTTTTCTCTTGCCAGCTTTTCCTTGCAGCTTGTGCGCAGGACAGCTTGTATCTGGCAGTTACTTCCTTCAGCGCTATGTTGTTCTCCAGTGATGGCTGCTTTTCTGCTCGGTTCCTGGCTTCCGTAACAGCATCTTCCAGATTCTGGAGTACCTCCGTCCAGTAGGGCTTGTAGTCTTTGCGTGCTCCTCTTGGGATGGATTCTGTAGCAGCTTTCAAGACAGCCTTTGTGAAGTCTTGAACCATCGTGTATGAGTCCTTCTGCCTGATGTTGATTGGCTTTGTGTATGTATCTGTGAGGGTCTCGAAGAGAGTCCAGTCCGCCTTTTTATAATTCCAGCGGGGAAAACACTTTGCTTGAGGAGCCTGCAAGTTGAGGTTGATAGAGAGTTTGACGGGCTTGTGGTCACTTCTTCCAAGCTGGTTGAGGACTGTTCTTTTGGTCCTGATGAACAAGTCGTTGGTGGCGAACGCTAGATCTGGTGTTGATGTGGTCATCCAGCGTCTAGAGTAGAAGGTGGGTTCATCATCTTCTTGGTTGATGAGATGAAGATGTGTGTCAACCTCCCAATCCTCAACTTCTTCGCCTCTCTTGTCCGTCTCGTCATAGCCCCATCTCTCTGAGTGACTGTTAAAATCTCCCACCACCACGCAGTTGTTGCCTGGGATGGTCATGTATGTGAGGGAAAGATCACGATCTTGAGGGCAATAGACATTGTAGATCCTGATGTTGTTTCTTTAAGGACTATATCAGCCCCTTGGATCTCTGCCTGTTGATTGGTGTTGATCTTGAATTCTTGTGCGGCAATGGAATTCCGCAGCAAGACAAGCACCCCTCCTTTGTTTCTTTCCTCACGGTCCAACCTGATGGTCTCGTAACCCCTCACTTGAAAGCGATGGTTTACGGTCAAATGTGTCTCTTGGACACATACGATGTCAATATTTTCTTGGTGCATCCTTTCTGCCAGGCCAAGTTTCTTCTTATGCACCCCTTCTGCATTCCACTGGAGAATGTTGAGCATTCTGGGTGATATTGTTTGCTTGGCACCAGCAGGAGGATGAGGTCTCCTTCTTCCACACATAGGCATGCAGAAATTCCTTGTCCGACCACCAACTGCTTGGGGTGGGCCCCTTTGAGGCATAGGGCCCGGCTCCCGACCTCCCCGGCGGATCTCCAGAGGTCGAGCACCATATCAAAATTCTGTGGGCTGCATCATCATGAAAGCGTAGATGTGTGGTATTGTGGTTTTAGTTGCGCCAGTGGCCCGATACCTCCATCTTCAGCTGGAGTTTTCTTTCGGGGTGCCTCACCCTTAGCTCATGGCCCGTACGTCCTACCCTGTGAGCACAGGGGGGATTGTTTCTCCGAGGATCCCACCCCGTGGCTAGAGGTTATAACGTGCCTCTTGACTGTATGATGAGCCTGTTTTAGGACACATGGGGTATTTCAGTGAGGACAACAGTGCCACCTGTTGACCCACCCCGTCCTGGTAGGAACATCGCCAGTTGGTCTGGGACTGCTTATTCTGTCAGGCAAGCCTGACTTATATCGCAGCTAACCCCCATATCTAAGGGCCGTTCCCCAATCTGCCACCCGGGGACCTGCTGGGTTGGGGATGGTCGCCCCACTACTGAATTGGAAGCAGCCTGGTCCCGGCGTGTTGCATTGTGTCCTGCAGGTTTGATTACAGTTGCATTGTTGTCAGGTTTGATCTACATGTTGTATTGTGTCAGGTTTGATCTACATGTTGCATTGTGTCAGGTTTGATATACATGTTGCATTGTGTCAGGTTTGATCTCCGTGTTGCATTTGTGTCATGCAGGTTTGATCTACGTGTTGCATTGTGTTGCATTGTGTCCTGCAGGTTTGATGTACATGCTGCATTGTGTCCTGCAGGTTTGATCTACGTGTTGCATTGTGTCCTGCAGGTTTGATGTACATGTTGCATTGTGTCCTGCAGGTTTGATCTACGTGTTGCATTGTGTCTGCAGGTTTGATGTATGTGTTGCATTGTGTCAGGTTTGATCTAGATGTTGCATTGTGTCCTGCAGGTTTGATCTACATGTTGTATGTGTCCTGCAGGTTTGATCTACGTGTTGCATTGTGTCCTGCAGGTTTGATCTACGTGTTGCGTTGTGTCCTGCAGGTTTGATCTACGGGGCAGCACTGGGTGATGTGGTGGGCCTGGCCACACGATGGATGACACCAGACCAGACTGTTTTTCATTACGACACCGACACTCTGGACTTCAGTCGTATTGTGCAGGATCAGCATAGGGTGCCATGGAGACCAGGGGACTGGACCTCCAATTTTGATGTCTTTGTGAGTGAAGAGTGTGGAAAAGAATGGAGTGATGGGTAGTAGCAATGGTGCATGAATGGGAAGGGGGATTGTGTATGTGTGTGTTAGAGTGCAGGAATTTGGGTGCATGGTATTTTATTTTATCTTACTTTTGTGATTCTCTTCCTCTCTGGCTTTTAATTCCATGCCACTCATTTGGATCCTGATACACAGCCACACCAGGTTTATCCTGTCACATCCCCAGCATTGGCAGTCCACATAGAGCTGTCAAGATAAAGTCATGTTGAGCTCACCCACCAGCAGTAGAGTCATTCCAGAGATATTCAGTGTTGCATGTTCCAATTCAACATCCTAATCTCTCCAGCGACAACACTGAGTGCTTGGGCATGGAGCAACTATCAGCAGGTGTCCCCCACCAGAGGGCATTGGTAGTTCAGTCCATGACGGTCCCCGTGACAACACTCAGTGCTGGGGTACCAGTAGTTCAGTCCATGACGGTCCCCGTGACAACGCTGAGTGCTTGGACATGGAGCAACCATCAGCAGGTGTCCCACACCAGAGGGCATTGGTAGTTCAGTCCATGACTGTTCCTGTGACAGCACTCAATTCTGGGGCACTGGTAGTTCAGTGACAACACTCAATGCTGGGGCACCGGCAGTTCAGTCTATGACTGTTCCTATGACAACACTCAATGCTCAGGCATAATGGTCTGTGCATCCTGTCCCAGTATATCCTGGCATGATCTGTGCTGTCTCAGTATATCCTGGCATGATCTGTGCTGTCTCAGTGTATCCTGGCATGATCTGTGCTGTCTCAGTATATCCTGGCATGATCTGTGCTGTCTCAGTATATCCTGGCATGGTCTGTGCTGTCTCAGTGTATCCTGGCATGATCTGTGCTGTCTCAGTATATCCTGGCATGATCTGTGCTGTCTCAGTATATCCTGGCATGGTCTGTGCTGTCCCAGTATATCCTGACATGGTCTGTGCTGTCTCAGTATATCCTGGCATGGTCTGTGCTGTCTCAGTATATCCTGGCATGATCTGTGCTGTCTCAATATATCCTGGCATGATCTGTGCTGTCTCAGTATATCCTGGCATGATGGTTTGTGCTTCCTGTCCCAGTATATCCTGGCATGATCTGTGCTGTCTCAGTATATCCCGGCATGATGGTCTGTGCTTCCTGTCCCAGTATATCCTGGCATGGTCTGTGCTGTCTCGGTATATCCTGGCATGATGGTCTGTGCTGCCTGTCCTGTACATCCTGGCATGGTAGTCTGTGCTTCCAGTCTCAGTATATCCTGGCATGGTCTGTGCTACCTGTCTCAGTATATCCTGGCATGATCTGTGCTGCCTGTATCAGTATATCCTGGCATGGTCTGTGCTGCCTGTCTCAGTATAATTATCCTGGCATGGTCTGTGCTGCCTGTCTTGTACATCCTGGCATGATGGTCTGTGCTGCCTGTCCTGTACATCCTGGCATGGTCTGTGCTGCCTGTCCTGTATATCCTGGCATGGTCTGTGCTGTCTGTCCTGTACATCCTGGCATGGTCTGTGCTGTCTGTCCTGTACATCCTGGCATGGTCTGTGCTGCCTGTCCTGTACATCCTGGCATGATGGTCTGTGCTGCCTGCCCTGTACATCCTGGCATGGTCTGTGCTGTCTGTCCTGTACATCCTGGCATGGTCTGTGCTGCCTGTCCTGTACATCCTGGCATGATGGTCTGTGCTGTCTGTCCTGTACATCCTGGCATGGTCTGTGCTGTCTGTCCTGTACGTCCTGGCATGGTCTGCGCTGTCTGTCCTGTACATCCTGGCATGATGGTCTGTGCTGTCTGTCCTGTACATCCTGGCATGATGGTCTGTGCTGCCTGTCCTGTACATCCCGGCATGGTCTGTGCTGTCTGTCCTGTATATCCTGGCATGGTCTGTGCTGTCTGTCCTGTACATCCTGGCATGGTCTGTGCTGTCTGTCCTGTACATCCTGGCATGGTCTGTGCTGTCTGTCCTGTACATCCTGGCATGGTCTGTGCTGCCTGTCCTGTACATCCTGGCATGGTCTGTGCTGTCTGTCCTGTACATCCTGGCATGGTCTGTGCTGTCTGTCCTGTACATCCTGGCATGGTCTGTGCTGTCTGTCCTGTACATCCTGGCATGGTCTGTCCTGTACATCCTGGCATGGTCTGTGCTGTCTGTCCTGTACGTCCTGGCATGGTCTGTGCTGCCTGTCCTGTACATCCTGGCATGGTCTGTGCTGTCTGTCCTGTACATCCTGGCATGGTCTGCGCTGTCTATCCTGGCATGGTCTGTGCTGCCTGTCCCGTACATCCTGGCATGGTCTGTGCTGTCTGTCCTGTACATCCTGGCATGGTCTGTGCTGTCTGTCCTGTACATCCTGGCATGGTCTGTGCTGCCTGTCCTGTACATCCTGGCATGGTCTGTGCTGCCTGTCCTGTACATCCTGGCATGGTCTGTGCTGTCTGTCCTGTACATCCTGGCATGGTCTGTGCTGTCTGTCCTGTATATCCTGGCATGGTCTGTGCTGCCTGTCCTGTATATCCTGGCATGGTCTGTGCTGCCTGTCCTGTACATCCTGGCATGGTCTGTGCTGCCTGTACAGTACATCCTGGCATGGTCTGTGCTGTCTGTCCTGTACATCCTGGCATGGTCTGTGCTGTCTGTCCTGTACATCCTGGCATGGTCTGTCCTGTACATCCTGGCATGGAACAGACGCTAGAGATCCAGACACATGCGGCACTCTGTCAGGAAACTTGAGAAGAGCTGTTAGAGACAGGTCCATGAAGTGGAGGAAACCTGAGTGTGTGGTTCCAGTCTTCCCATGGGAGAGTGAGTGTGTGGTTCCAGTCTTCCCATGGGAGAGTGAGTGTGTGGATCCAGTCTTCTCATGGGAGAGTGAGTGTGTGGTTCCAGTCTTTCCATGGGAGAGTGAGTGTGTGGTTCCAGTCTTTCCATGGGAGAGTAAGTGTGTGGTTCCAGTCTTCCCATGGGAGAGTAAGTGTGTGGTTCCAGTCTTTCCATGGGAGAGTGAGTGAGTGGTTCCAGCTTCCCATGGGAGAGTGAGTGAGTGGTTCCAGTCTTCCCATGGGAGTCTGAGTGAGTGGTTCCAGTCTTCCCATGGGAGTCTGAGTGAGTGGTTCCAGTCTTCTCATGGGAGTCTCTCCTGCCCTCAGTTCTCTGGGCTGGAGCTGGTTTGGGCAGAAAAATCCCACAGGTGCCTACCTCTGATTGGACACAAGTCAACAACCTCACAACCTGCAACACCAGCCATTGTGCCACAATACTCTATCATAGTGTGTGCGTGTGTATGTGTGCGTGTGTGTTTGTGAGTATGTGTGTGTGTGTGGTGTGAGTGTGAGTGTGTGTGTGTGTGTGTATGTGTGTGTGTGTGTGTTTGTGAGTGTGTGTGGTGTGTGTGAGTGTGTGTGTGTGTGCGCATGTGTGTGTATATGTGTTTGTGAGTGTGTGTGTGGAGTGTGAGTGTGTGTGTGTGTGTGATATGTATACCATTTTCTCTGTCATCCTCATTTTTTCTTAAAATTCCAAGCCCATTATAGGCTCAGTTCCTAAACATAAGCCTGGAACCTCTGTCTCCTCACACCCCACACCTTCCCCTCCATGAACACTTATGCCCCTTTCTCACCTATAAACTGATTCCTCCCAGAAGGTAGAGTTTACAGTATGTTCCATTCCAGATGCTGGTGCTGGACTCGCTGACCAACTGGGCAGGTGTGGTGGATGAATTGGACTTTGCCAAACGTCTGTCGGCATGGAGCGAGCATGGCTTTCCCGAGCTGGGTGACACTGCGGGAATTCTGATCAGCTCCACCATTTCCCAGGTCAGTGTGGCACCAGAGGACAGGCAGCCAGGGTCGTGCATGAAATAGACATAGACACATTGGACACATGGGGTCATGCATGAAATAGACATAGACACATGGGGTCATGCATGAAATAGACATTGACACATTAGACACATGGGGTCGTGCATGAAATAGACATAGACACATTAGACACATGGGGTCGTACATGAAATAGACATAGACACATGGGGTCATACATGAAATAGACATAGGCACATTAGACACATGGGGTCGTACATGAAATAGACATAGACACATTAGACACATGGGGTCATACATGAAATAGGCATAGACACATGGGGCAGGTCTGCTGCTGGCATTCAGGCAGTGTGATGAAAACCTTGAGTCTGGCATGTCTGGATGGGACCGATGTCGGTGTTGACATGATGATAAAGGTTAAATCTTCGAAGGATGGTCAAGGGCATCGTGGATTCCCCTGATGGTTCAGGCAACCAGACTGTCTGAAGAAAGTATTCTTCCAGAAGAAAACTGTCAAGTGTGAGTACACCTGACAGGGGGCGTTCTTATACAAGTAATGTGCAGTGGCAGAAACGGAGCGATCACTCAATCCCTCACACCACCAGACCACAAGAGGAAGAATTTTCGACAATACTTTTATTCACATTACAATCATTCACTCGCACTAGCACTCCAAATGGGGTATGGATCCTAACAAAGAAGAGAAAAGATAGTCGAGAGGAAAAACAAAAAAAAGGGGCATAGAAGAGAAAGGCACTATTCAGAACTAGCTGACCTAGGGGACAAAGTAAATTGAATAGACCACAAAAAAAACTCCCAAATATCCCGGGATCCCGCTACCGTCCCAACCTAACCCACTAACCTGCTACAAGGACATTCAGCAGAATGACAGAGGAAAGACAGTTATAGAAACAATGCTACATCCAACAGGACCTACACAGCTAGAGTTAAACAAATAATAAAAAAAAACAAAAAAAAAAACCGAATCAGTGACAGGCACGCACACTACACAAGATGGAAAACTCAACTCGAGTCCACGAGCCGAGGAGGTTCGCAGAGGGAGGTGGATCCTGGAGAGGGGCGACGTTCGTAGTGGGCTGGTCTTCCAGTCCTAGGTGTGGCAGATGTCTCAGTGAAGGAGACGAGGTTCACCACCACCAGTCCGCACCACCAGTCCGCAGGTCTGAGTAACAGCTGGTGCCTGGGCGGAGGATGACTGCAGGGTCCGTAGATGCTGGTCGCCCAGCCAGCCCAAGACCCGAGCTGCAGCTGAAGAAAAAGGGCGAAAAATCCCGCCCTACGGCGGAGATCAGTCTCCAGATGAGAAGTCATCACCCTATAGTCCTTGTTGTAGTCAGTGTGTGGCAACATAGTGGGTCCGGCAGTGCGTCACAGTATGAAGGGTCGCAATACTGTAGATAATGTCAACAATGTCTTTGTCACTACAAAAAGGGGCAAATGAATTAGAATAACCTCTTTCCCCTTTTCCTTTCCTTTTGACCTCTACTAAGGACAATTTCCTTAGTCAACAAAAGCTCCAATGAAAAAAAACAATTAGAATTCATCCACACATCTGTCACACAAACACATAAGACAAGGATACAACGAGAACGGAACCACATGTGGGGCGATACGGCAGGAATTCCACACTCTGCGGTCTAAATGTTTAGCCGTTCGCATGCTCATGCGTTCCACGATCCGTCTGGTGTCCGAGAAGCAACAAGGAAAAATGAAACTAACATTTCTGATATCCTTCCGGCCAAAATCACATTGAGCGAGATAAGCATCGACTCAACCTGTGTAATCAGAAAAAGAAGCACAGCTTCCACTGACCGAAATGAAGGGATATTATATAGTAAGATTTTCAACTTAGTCCAAAGCGACAGAGCCCTAGCCGCTAAGGACCGAAAACGCAATTAAAGATAATGCGTCTCTACAATTCTACAACAAGATGCATATCTCTATGCCAGTTCCATACCTGCTTCCCCTCTTTGGAGCAGTTACACATGGAAAAGGTGTGCCCGAGCCAACAGCACATGAAGGGAAAAGAAAAACCTCTCAACTGCTGAAAGGTTAGAAAACCCAAATAAAACAAAACACTGTCGAAAACGGAACATATAGTTACCAAAATGGCGGGTGGGCGAGGTGAGAAACGGTTCGCTCCCCAGTCCAACGAAGGGTGGAAGCCGAAACCGTGCCGGTCCACACCGAAGGGGACTCCAGGTCAGGGACGACCCAAGGTGATTCTTCTAGCTGGCAGGGATAGGGATCCCAGAGGTGTCTAGTGGAATACTTTCCGACCCACTGAAGGGTGAAAGACTCTTCCACACAACCCACACCGAAGTGGATAAAGAAAAGTGGGCCCAGCTAGCAGAGATGGAGATCTCTCCGACTCGACGGTCCGTATACGAGTGCCACACCACTAGCCTAACCAAGATGGCAACAGGTAATAAACAGCTCACCTGTGGCACCTGACATCAGCTGATGAACCACGTGGAAAGCGATAAAAGAACAGAAAAAGGCGTTAAAAGAAAAAAAAAAGAAGAGAAGTATTGGAGGATGGGAGCGAAATGCACGGACGTAGCGCACCCGGGATGACAAAAATAGCACACTGGTCAACACCCGGCCAATGTAGTAAAGAAGTCACTGGTGACACTCCACTTTATACTGGGTTTGAAAAGAAATGACTTACCTTAACTAAAAGTATGTACGTCCGTGACAACACCCCCCAACCAAAGAGGCTTGTGCCACTGAGGCACAGCCTATCACAGCCTCCAATACGTTCTGTATACCCTTACATTCATGTGGACTTTCCTCACTCTTGAACCTTGACTCGTTACTCCATCTGGCTGAGGTAATCAGCCTTCATCATCATCATCTTCACAGTCATCAGTGACATCGTCCAGTGCCTTTCTGGGCACACCATTGCTAACCGGGGCACTGGAGATAGACAAGGGGATAGGGTACGACGAGGAGCAGGACGACTGCTGCTGTTAATAATAAAAATAATAATAATGTATAATACTTATATAGCGCATTTCTTGTTACACAACTCAATGCGCTTACATCCACCATTTGCACTTATTCATCAACACTCGTTTACACAACGGGCTGCCTACCTGGGTAGTGCCGACTGAAGAGCTGCCAGCTGGCGCTTCATTCAGTCGTTTCCCGTGTCATCCAGTCAATATCGTTCACTCAGTTTCTTTACTTCCTTCATTCTTTTTTTCCATTTCTTACGCAGGGTGCATGCTGTGTGTAACGTGTCATCCATACCAACGGCCAAACTGGCCTACTCTTCCGAAAGTTGGTGATGGGATTTTACGTGTGTGCAAGATATTATGCGTGCGTTCACACACGGAACCTCGGTTTATAGTCTCGTTGTTGCTGTTCAGGGACTGCTGGGAAGCCGTGCGTGCTATGTCCTGATGCACTGCTTCAGCTGGCTTCATCTCCAGGTCACCGCCTGGGTCAATGACGTTCAGTGTCTGGAAGCACTGTGCGTAGAGCTCCAGGGTCCTGGCATGGAAGACCAGCTCAGTGTTGACAAACTCTGTCAGCACTTTCTTCATGTCTGTGATCTTGGCCTGAAAGCTGTGAACCTGTTGCTCCAAGGCGTGATGACTGCGAGAAGCTTCCACACTGGCCTTCTGTAGATCCGATTCCACCTGCACAATCTGCTGTCGGTTCTGTGGCATCTTCATCTTGATCTGTTCCAGCTGCCTCTTCTGCATCCCTTCCTTGGACTGGGCATTGAAGGCTTCCTTCAAGTCATTCTTGGTCTGTTCGCACAACAGTCCGTAGCCACTGAGATTACACACCACTTTCTTTTCTAGCCGATTCACCTGAGCCTCCTTGCAGTCCTGAACAGCTGAGGGACTCTCAGCAAAATGGGTCATGCCTTTGCGTAGAGAAGGGTTCCATTTCTCATGTTCTGCGTTCTCTGTTATCTCCCTACATACGTGGTCACCTTTGTTACGTAGACGTGCTGTTTTACGTGTGTAGGAGACAGAGCTGTCACACAACTGGCCCAGGTGTCGCTCCATGGCTGTGAGGCGGTCCTGGTTGGTGTTCGACTCCCTCTCATTCGCTCTCATTTCAGTGCATGTTTGACTCATTTTGCGTCTGCTCCTTTGCTTTGCTAGCAATGGTTTTCTACTCCTCGAGGGTGTAGAACCTGCTGATGTCAACAACGCCACAGGCATCCTGGTGTTCTGGCCCTTCGGAGTAGTTCGCTGGCACACATCGTAGCTGCGACCGTACCTTTTGATGTTCTTCGCCACTCCTGGCCAGTAAAAGTCTTGTTGGATTCTCTCCAGGGTTCGACGTGCCCCCAAATGTCCTGCCATAGGGGTGTCGTAGCCTAGGCGCATGACCGAACCATGGGGTGTTTCTGGCGCGATTAGCTGAGTGGCAGAGGAAGTAGGTGACGAGTGAGGTCTGTGTACCAGTCCCTTGCGTCTCACGAACTCTACCACGCTGCTGCGGGACGTCCTTGCTGGTTCCCCAACCAAACTCCGGATCTTGTTGAGGGATGGATCCTTTGTCTGCAAGCTGCTTACAGTTGAGGGATCCATGGTCAAGATGTCATGCTGAGTCAGGGGCTTCAGGAGGGGTTTCAGTGTCTCTTTCTCTCTCTGTGCTTGGGAACGCGTGGTGGCGGCCACAAACACCTCAGGTGGCAACTCGGACGATATCTCCCGACGTTGACCATCCCCAAAGCACACTGAATTGCCAATCAGTAGGGAGTACGCTGGTTGCTGAAGGGCGACTGCCCATACCTTCCCTTTAAAGTATGGCGTAGAGACATCTACCAATACTGTAGATCGGGTTGCCCTGAAGGATGACTCGATTCCTGACACTTGGCACTCTCCCCCTCGAGGTGCCTCAGTAGGGACCAGCTGCTCGTCGATGAAGACCGCTGTAGCTCCAGTGTCCCTAATAGCTTCCACTTTCTTGCCACACACCACCGACGGGAAGGTAGGATATGATGGGGACGTGACCTCGTTCTCTCCAAATGCCACCCTAACGTGCGAGACGTCGGATTTTGTCTTGTCCTTCCTCTTCGGACAATCCCGGACGAAATGTCCCTTTTCCCCACAGAGGAAGCAAAGCTTGAGCTTGGCTCCAACGTTCCTGGAATTGCTGGGGACATCGCTTTTGGAGGGTGACGGTGGTTTGAAGTCACGTGACTCCCGATCGGCGGGTTTCCTACTAGTTCCTGGTGTAGGCATCCGATAGTGACGACGCGCATCTGCGAAGGCTTCAGCAATCTCGATTGCCCTGGCGAATGTCTTTGGTTTCTCCTCACCCAACTTAAACTGCAGTTCCTGAGATACCAAATTCACAAGTTGCTCCAAGAGGAAACAATCCTTCATTTCCATTTCTGAGGCTTCAATCCAATATTCCATAGTGCGCCGGAGGCGTTCCCTGAACTGGTGAAAAGTCTCCTCTGAAGGTTTCCTCATTGTGCGAAACTGCTTTCTACAGGACTCGGCAGTCATGTGCAGTCGCCGGCAAAGAGCCGCTTTTAACTCGGTATAGGAAGCTCCGGGTGGAATGTCAACAAACGCCTCCTTAGCCTTCCCCGTCAGGCTACTGATAAGGTAAAGGGCTTTCCTCTGGTCGGTCAGCTGGTACGCAGCGGCTACCGCCTCAAAGTGCTCAATGTAGGTGTCTATGTTATCGCTAGCACTGTACACTGGCATATGTAGCATGGGTGGAGCCACCGGAATATCCACGCCCTGATGAAAATCCACTATTTCCTGATGGGCAGAGCCATGCTCGGAAGCAACCACAGATTGTGCCTCCTCTCGTTCGGCTGCATCCAACTGTTGAACTAGCTCGGCCCGGAGTCTTTCTCTTTCCTCCTCCAAACGAGCCTCAAAGTCCAACTCTTTCTGTTTCTGGGCCTCTCTGTCTAGTTGTTCTTTCTTCTCTCTCGACTCTCGCTCCAGTCTCCTTTCCTCCATCTCCTCTCTCCATCTCCGTTCGTTCTCCTCTCTCTCCTCCCTCCAACGCCGTTCCTTCTCCTCCCTCTCCAATCTCTTCTCTTCTCTTTCCAACCTCCTCTCCTCCATTTCCCTTTTCTCTTTCGCCTCTCTCTCTTCCTTTTCCAGTTTCCACCGTCTCTCTTCTTTGGCTTCTCTCTCCTCCCACTCTCTCTTTTCCCTCGCTTCTCTCTCTTCCTTTTCCCTCTTCTCCTTGGCCTCTCTTTCTTCTCTCTCAATCCTCATCAACAAGAGCGGATCCATGGGCGCTGGTCCAGGAGGATGAGGCATAGGCGAAGGCTGAAAGCGGAAGTCATCCTGAAGATACGGCGGAGGGCGAAGTCCCAAGACTGGAGTGGGCAGAGGTCGTCTCGGAGAGAGTGACTCCGGAGGGGTCATCTCCTGCATTGTGGACATTGCGGTGACTGGAGGACGAGTCCCACCAGAAGAAAACACGACCTGGATAGTAGGGCCAGTCGTCGCCTGAGTCATGGGGCTCCCCATCCCTGGTAGGATTCCTGCACCACGAGTCTGAGAACGTGTGATCCGGCGCCCGTCGTCTATGTGTTCCATAACTCACAGTACACCTCACCACACACGAAGTCACCGAATCACCAAGTGACGCACAAGATTTGCACAACCACGCAGAACTCTGTCGAACGAAATCCTAAGAAGGTTCCCACGTGTGTGTCTACTTCGCACTTAGTACCACAGTCGACTACTTCGAAGGTCACAAAATATTTGAACCCACAAGCCAACAGTATAGGACGACACTAAATGGATATAAAACCAAGATTCTGTGAATAGTCACTAGGTTTGAAGAGAACTATCCCCAATTTCCAAAGGGAAAAACGCACTATCTTAAATCAGTGAGTCGTATAGGGTAACACCAACACGATGGTTAACCCACCCTCACCGAGAATGACAACACTCACTGAAAGATAATGAATGAGAAATGACGTTGGGATTTAATATAAGTCAAACACCCTAACAAAACACCATGAGGAAGTACTACTATCCAACGAACCAAGAGTGGTCCACCAACAATATTTCCTCCAAAGTCCGAGTTCCTCCAAGGTAGAACCACAAAAGTCAAAGTCCAAGAACGGAAACCGAAATTGAGTAAGCTCACAACGTATCAGCAACTCCAATCCACTAAATTGTAGCTGTATTCCCACGAAAAGGAAATACAGAGTAATAACGTTCCACAAATGTAACTCTATGACTATGGGTAGTCAACAACTGTAACAATATTCCCAAAACAGGGAAGGAGAAATGACAAAGTCCTACGTATGACTTTTTGACTAAGTGTAGTCAACACCAACAAATCTCCAACCGTAGGTTACAGTCTAAGGTATGTCTCACAAGACAAAAGAGTAGTTGGAACAACAAAGTCAACACTGTATGACTTTATGACTAAGTGTAGTCAATCTCCAAAACCGTTCAAACTCGAAGAGAAAGAATGCTTCCACGAACCAAATTGCAGTCAAGAGTACTGCCACACTAAGCTAACCCCAACGAACTGAATCGCTTAACCCTGGCTAAGCTCAATAAGTAAAGCAAACTAACTTCTCACCAAATGAACACCGAGTGTCCAAATCCAATAACTAGCTAAGAGCTGGAGTTATTTCCCCTGACATCCACGACGGAAATACCCAGTTATGTTTTTAACACTTCAGAGCGTTGAGAGCGGCAATCTTCAAAAAAACCGCTGGCCAGAAAACGTGGTCCGAGCTCAACAGTTTCTTTTCCTCTATGGAAAACAATGTCCAAACATGAACCAATTCCAACACGACGTGGAATTAACAAATCGACAAAGCAACAGCTTATCACTGTATAACGACTGCCCTAGTGCACCGGCGTGCCAAGAACCCAAAGTAAGTTACCACACCTGGGTAACAAACCTATCTCCGGATCAAATGTTGATTTCTCAAAATAAGACTTCAAAGACGTTTACTCAGCAAAGAGGCCAAAGAAATCACAGACCTATACAACTGGAATTGATAACTCAACGCGTTACTCCAACCAGCAACCAACTTATCCAAAGAGAAAAGCAACAAGACATCAACAAACACGCATAAGGCAGGGACGGACAATAGAAATTAAACGACCCGTACCGCAAGGTCAAACAGCTAACCTAAACTCTACCGGCGACTGAGGTAAACACGGAAGCGCACGTGCACCAACACGGTCACTGGGGCACCAGGACAGAACTGACTCGATCAAAACAGTGGCTTGATGTGCGCGCCGAAACTCCCGTGCAACATGATCTAGTCCAAAGACGGGACCCACGTGCTAAAATCACTGCTCTGTAACTGAATGGGAAGCGGATGAGAGGGGGAGGGGGCGACAGAAAAAAAAACGCAAGTGACTCTTTGGAAAAACACTTAAATATATCAGAAGACGCTACACTCAAATTCTCAACACACGACTGACAATTTTATTATTCCAATCACCACAGTCACACAAATTAGTGTTGAACACTTAAGAATGCCCTAACATCAACAGCTAGATAGGAAAGCAAATAAACTGCTTGTCTGTGTGCTAGACAGAAGAGGAAAGCCTATCAGCTTAGGGCTAATCCCCTTAGACTAAACAACACAGATCCAACAACCTAGTATGTAATAACAATGAAATAACACACCACCAAGAATAGATAGTCTTTCTTTGTTTTTGTGAACTGAAGTAGATAGACTTATGTAAGATCGAGTTCCGCGCAAACACGGTATCGGAACAAAGTGTCAAAGTTTGCCTTGTAAACAAAGCACCAAATGCTTGGCAAGCCTGCCTACACTTACCTTACTAACACAGTCGGCGTCTTGGGTACAGGCAAACGCAGACCAAAATCCTAAATCAGCACAAGCACTGATATCGATGACTCTGCACAAGCAAGACCTATTAATCTAAAGTTCAAAACCCCCTTCTTTCTCCACCCAAGTACCTATTCTAACCAAGGTAATGAGAAAAGGAGAACGGAATTCTAGAAACAATAGCCGGCGGTACTAGACAAAACAAAACAAACACGGAGACGAACGCGGAACGGAAGCGCCGAAGGTCCGACCACGGAGCGCGGGACTCTACTGCCGACAGCACCCCCAAAACCGGTCCGCTCCAATGGGTTCCCTACTAACTCTAGAACCCACCCAACCAACCACCCGTCAAATACACGTAAAGAAAGATAGACATGTCTCTCAAGGGTCGGGCGGTAGTGAGTTCAGAGTGTCGCTTTTACACTACCACATACACATTCCTGTACCCCGCATCTCCACCATAGTTGTCAAGTGTGAGTACACCTGACAGGGGGGGTTCTTATACAAGTAATGAGCAGTGGCAGAAACGGAGCGATCACTCAATCCCTTACACCACCAGACCACAAGAGGAAGAATTTTCGACAATACTTTTATTCACATTACAATCATTCACTCGCACTAGCACTCCAGATGGGGTATGGATCCTAACAAAGAAGAGAAAAGATAGTCGAGAGGAAAAACAAAAAAAAGGGGCATAGAAGAGAAAGGCACTATTCAGAACTAGCTGACCTAGGGGACAAAGTAAATTGAATAGACCATAAAAAAAACTCCCAAATATCCCGGGATCCCGCTACCGTCCCAACCTAACCCACTAACCTGCTACAAGGACATTCAGCAGAATGACAGAGGAAAGACAGTTATAGAAACAATGCTACATCCAACAGGACCTACACAGCTAGAGTTAAACAAATAATAAAAAAAACAAAAAAAAAACCGAATCAGTGACAGGCTTTAAACCCACGCACACGCACGCCAGACCCACGTCCACACTACACAAGATGGAAAACTCAACTCGAGTCCACGAGCCGAGGAGGTTCGCAGAGGGAGGTGGATCCTGGAGAGGGGCGACGTTCGTAGTGGGCTGGTCTTCCAGTCCTAGGTGTGGCAGATGTCTCAGTGAAGGAGACGAGGTTCACCACCACCAGTCCGCACCACCAGTCCGCAGGTCTGAGTAACGGCTGGTGCCTGGGCGGAGGATGACTGCAGGGTCCGTAGATGCTGGTCGCCCAGCCAGCCCAAGACCCGAGCTGCAGCTGAAGAAAAAGGGCGAAAAATCCCGCCCTACGGCGGAGATCAGTCTCCAGATGAGAAGTCATCACCCTATAGTCCTTGTTGTAGTCAGTGTGTGGCAACATAGTGGGTCCGGCAGTGCGTCACAGTATGAAGGGTCGCAATACTGTAGATAATGTCAACAATGTCTTTGTCACTACAAAAAGGGGCAAATGAATTAGAATAACCTCTTTCCCCTTTTCCTTTCCTTTTGACCTCTACTAAGGACAATTTCCTTAGTCAACAAAAGCTCCAATGAAAAAAAACAATTAGAATTCATCCACACATCTGTCACACAAACACATAAGACAAGGATACAACGAGAACGGAACCACATGTGGGGCGATACGGCAGGAATTCCACACTCTGCGGTCTAAATGTTTAGCCGTTCGCATGCTCATGCGTTCCACGATCCGTCTGGTGTCCGAGAAGCAACAAGGAAAAATGAAACTAACATTTCTGATATCCTTCCGGCCAAAATCACATTGAGCGAGATAAGCATCGACTCAACCTGTGTAATCAGAAAAAGAAGCACAGCTTCCACTGACCGAAATGAAGGGATATTATATAGTAAGATTTTCAACTTAGTCCAAAGCGACAGAGCCCTAGCCGCCGAAAACGCAATTAAAGATAATGCGTCTCTACAATTCTACAACAAGATGCATATCTCTATGCCAGTTCCATACCTGCTTCCCCTCTTTGGAGCAGTTACACATGGAAAAGGTGTGCCCGAGCCAACAGCACATGAAGGGAAAAGAAAAACCTCTCAACTGCTGAAAGGTTAGAAAACCCAAATAAAACAAAACACTGTCAAAAACGGAACATATAGTTACCAAAATGGCGGGTGGGCGAGGTGAGAAACGGTTCGCTCCCCAGTCCAACGAAGGGTGGAAGCCGAAACCGTGCCGGTCCACACCGAAGGGGACTCCAGGTCAGGGACGACCCAAGGTGATTCTTCTAGCTGGCAGGGATAGGGATCCCAGAGGTGTCTAGTGGAATACTTTCCGACCCACTGAAGGGTGAAAGACTCTTCCACACAACCCACACCGAAGTGGATAAAGAAAAGTGGGCCCAGCTAGCAGAGATGGAGATCTCTCCGACTCGACGGTCCGTATACGAGTGCCACACCACTAGCCTAACCAAGATGGCAACAGGTAATAAACAGCTCACCTGTGGCACCTGACATCAGCTGATGAACCACGTGGAAAGCGATAAAAGAACAGAAAAAGGCGTTAAAAGAAAAAAAAAAGAAGAGAAGTATTGGAGGATGGGAGCGAAATGCACGGACGTAGCGCACCCGGGATGACAAAAATAGCACACTGGTCAACACCCGGCCAATGTAGTAAAGAAGTCACTGGTGACACTCCACTTTATACTGGGTTTGAAAAGAAATGACTCATCTTAGCTAAAAGTATGTACGTCCGTGACAAAAACATGCATTTTGTTTATATGTTGAGTTGATTATTACTGGTATCAGAGATTCGGTAACAGGCACTTCAATGACAGAAGTGGTTGGATTTCCTTCAGCATTTCCTCATTGATGAACTAAAACTCTGTCACCTCAGTGACAAAAACTGCCAGGATTCCCTCAGCATTTGTACAGTGCTGAACTAGAATTCTGTCACCTTAGTGACAAAAACTGCCAGGATTCCCTCAGCATTTGTACAGTGCTGAACTAGAACACTGTCACCTCAGTGACAAAAACTGCCAGGATTCCCTCAGCATTTGTACAGTGCTGAACTAGAACAGTCACCTCAGTGACAAAAACTGCCAGGATTCCCTCAGCATTTGTACAGTGCTGAACTAGAACACTGTCACCTCAGTGACAAAAACTGCCAGGATTCCCTCAGCATTTGTACAGTGCTGAACTGGAACTCTGTCACCTCAGTGACAAAAACTGCCAGGATTCCCTCAGCATTTCCTCAGTGCTGAACTAGAACACTGTCACCTCAGTGACAAAAACTGCCAGGATTCCCTCAGCATTTCCTCAGTGCTGAACTAGAACACTGTCACCTCAGTGACAAAAACTGCCAGTATTCCTTCAGCATTTCCTCAGTGCTGAACTAGAACTCTGTCACCTCAGTGACAAAAACTGCCAGGATTCCCTCAGCATTTCCTCAGTGCTGAACTAGAACACTGTCACCTCCGTGACAAAACTGCCTGGATTCCTTCAGCATTTGTACAGTTCTGAACTAGAACAGTCACCTCGGTGACAAAAACTGCCAGTATTCCTTCAGCATTTGTACAGTGCTGAAGTAGAACTCTGTCACCTCAGTGACAAAAACTGCCAGGATTCCCTCAGCATTTCCTCAGTGCTGAACTAGAACACTGTCACCTCCGTGACAAAAACTGCCAGGATTCCTTCAGCATTTCCTCAGTGCTGAACTAGAACACTGTCACCTCAGTGACAAAACTGCCTGAGTTCCTTCAGCATTTGTACAGTGCTGAAGTAGAACTCTGTCACCTCAGTGACAAAAACTGCCAGGATTCCCTCAGCATTTCCTCAGTGCTGAACTAGAACACTGTCACCTCAGTGACAAAACTGCCAGGATTCCTTCAGCATTTGTACAGTGCTGAACTAGAACACTGTCACCTCGGTGACAAAAACTGCCTGGATTCCTTCAGCATTTGTACAGTGCTGAACTAGAACAGTCACCTCAGTGACAAAAACTGCCAGGATTCCTCAGCATTTGTACAGTGCTGAACTGGAACTCTGTCACCTCAGTGACAAAAACTGCCAGGATTCCTTCAGCATTTCCTCAGTGCTGAAGTAGAACACTGTCACCTCGGTGACAAAAACTGCCTGGATTCCCTCAGCATTTCCTCAGTGCTGAACTAGAACACTGTCACCTCCGTGACAAAAACTGCCAGGATTCCTTCAGCATTTCCTCAGTGCTGAACTAGAACACTGTCACCTCAGTGACAAAACTGCCTGAGTTCCTTCAGCATTTGTACAGTGCTGAAGTAGAACTCTGTCACCTCAGTGACAAAAACTGCCAGGATTCCCTCAGCATTTCCTCAGTGCTGAACTAGAACACTGTCACCTCAGTGACAAAACTGCCAGGATTCCTTCAGCATTTGTACAGTGCTGAACTAGAACACTGTCACCTCGGTGACAAAAACTGCCTGGATTCCTTCAGCATTTGTACAGTGCTGAACTAGAACAGTCACCTCAGTGACAAAAACTGCCAGGATTCCCTCAGCATTTGTACAGTGCTGAACTGGAACTCTGTCACCTCAGTGACAAAAACTGCCAGGATTCCTTCAGCATTTCCTCAGTGCTGAACTAGAACACTGTCACCTCGTGACAAAAACTGCCTGGATTCCCTCAGCATTTCCTCAGTGCTGAACTAGAACACTGTCACCTCAGTGACAAAAACTGCCTGGATTCCTTCAGCATTTGTACAGTGCTGAAGTAGAACTCTGTCACCTCAGTGACAAAAACTGCCAGGATTCCCTCAGCATTTCCTCAGTGCTGAACTAGAACACTGTCACCTCAGTGACAAAACTGCCTGGATTCCTTCAGCATTTGTACAGTGCTGAACTAGAACAGTCACCTCGGTGACAAAAACTGCCAGTATTCCTTCATGCATTTGTACAGTGCTGAACAAGAAACTCTGTCACCTCAGTGACAAAAACTGCCAGGATTCCCTCAGCATTTCCTCAGTGCTGAACTAGAACACTGTCACCTCGTGACAAAAACTGCCAGGATTCCTTCAGCATTTCCTCAGTGCTGAACTAGAACACTGTCACCTCAGTGACAAAACTGCCAGGATTCCCTCAGCATTTCCTCAGTGCTGAACTAGAACACTGTCACCTCAGTGACAAAAACTGCCTGGATTCCTTCAGCATTTGTACAGTGCTGAAGTAGAACTCTGTCACCTCAGTGACAAAAACTGCCAGGATTCCCTCAGCATTTCCTCAGTGCTGAACTAGAACACTGTCACCTCAGCGACAAAACTGCCTGAGTTCCTTCAGCATTTGTACTGTGCTGAACTAGAACTCTGTCACCTCAGCGACAAAAACTGCCTGGATTCCCTCAGCATTTGTACAGTGCTGAACTAGAACACTGTCACCTCAGTGACAAAAACTGCCAGGATTCCCTCAGCATTTGTACAGTGCTGAACTAGAACAGTCACCTCAGTGACAAAAACTGCCAGGATTCCTTCAGCATTTGTACAGTGCTGAACTAGAACACTGTCACCTCAGTGACAAAAACTGCCTGGATTCCTTCAGCATTTGTACAGTGCTGAACTAGAACACTTGTCACCTCAGTGACAAAAACTGCCTGGATTCCTTCAGCATTTGTACAGTGCTGAACTAGAACACTGTCACCTCAGTGACAAAAACTGCCTGAGTTCCTCCAGAATTTCCACAGTGAAGAACCCATAGACCTCAAAATGCACTGTGGTGTAGGCATTGGTCATAGCATGTAAAACTTGGTAAACAGGTGCTTGTGAATTATCTTTCCCATAGTCTGATGTGGACACATGGGACCCAAAATATGATCCTGTTTTACAGTCTCCACACATCCATGTTGGAAAACAGTTGTGATAATAATAATAGTAATGCAATAAAACCATGATGACAATGCAGTTGTGATAAGGGTTTGATAGTAACTGCAGTCAGCATGTCCATTGACAGGTGGTAGCTGACAAGAAGTTCACCTCTGACCCTCACAGCACGGCTGCCTCAATCCTTCTTCAACATACTGCCTGGCAGAATGGCACTCCTGTGGGTATGTCTGATGCTGACAATCACAAGTCCAAACCCAGTCGGTCAGTTTCCCTGGAGTCTACATGCAGCGCCATTGGACCGGTTAGAGTGGAGGAATCCTCTTCCTGTTCCCAGTTTGGTACAGACAATGGCGCAGTGATACGTGCTGCTGTTTTGGGTGAGGACAACTGTAACCTGTTTTAGTCTAGAACTGGTTGGATGTGGCATTCATGCTACACTACACACAGAGCTCACACAATAAAGAAATGAGTTGTCTGTAAAGAATTCCTTGTTTCCTCAGGATTTACTGTTTTGATAGGGAGGGAAATCTGAAAGAAAATAACTGTGGTATGGAGTTACTGTTCCCCTAGTCTTGTGTGGGTTACTTGTGTGTGTTCAGTTTTATTTTCAGGTTATGCTGCATGTTTGAAGTGAATACACCCACACACTCACAAACTCCCTCACTCACAAGTGCACACACACATGCACACATACACTCACATGCACGCACACACACACACACATTCACTCACACACACACACACACACACACATTTCTCTCTCTCTCTCTCTCTCTCTCTCTCTCTCTTCCGCCTCTCTAACATGTACAGAAATGCTCACACACACACACACACACACACACACACACACACACACACACACACACACGATTGTGCTTTTCAAACTGAAGCTCTCACATCTGCAATCATGCACACATGTTATTACATGCATAATCACATGTGCGAGTGAACATTCATTCATGCAAACATGCTGGTCATCTGTCTTTTTTTTCAAAAGTAAATATGCAAGTACACATACATTTACACAGTTACAGATGGCTTGTGTCTTTTTTTATTATTAAATATGTTTCTTTTTCAAAGAGTGTGTTCTAAAACTTGAATACATAAATCATGCATTTGCACTTACAGTAGTACTCATGTTATGAAAAGAACTGGCAGTGGGACGTCTGGTTTGGCTTTGTTGCCAGAGCACTGAATTCACAGTCCAGTAATTTACATTTGATTCACACAGGTAGCCAATTTCAAAACTGCCATTTTTGCTGCCCATCTGAATGTTTTGTCATTCTGGTGGTACAGTGTTGTATAAAGTAAGATCAGAGAGGGTCATCCCTCACTGCTTTATCATGATTGTGGATAGGGGCGTCACACGGTAATGGAACTAGGAGTTACAAGAATGGCAGCAGTTCAAGTTCTGAATTAGGGCCTCTTTCCTGCTTGCAGACACACACACACACACACACACACACACACACACACACACACACACACACACACACACACACACGTACTGAGTGTTGGATTGGGTTTGTGACAGGCATTCCTAGTTTTCATGACCTGGATGAGGTACAAGAGAACTCTGTGCGAATCTGTCTTGCCACCCATGCCGACCCTCGTTGCGTGGCAAGCTGCGTCTTCGTCTCTCTCCTGGTGGCCTCCTTGTTGCAGGTAGGTAGAATATCACCTGGAGAGAGGTATGTTTAAATTATCTTGTGTCAGGTGTGTATTACCTTGTTGCAGGTAGGTAGCATATCACCTGGAGAGAGATATGTTTAAATTATCTTGAGGCAGGTGTGTATTACTTTGTTGCAGGTAGGTAGCATATAACCTGGAGAGAGGTATGTTTAGATTATCTTGTGGCAGGTTTGATTACTTTGTTGCAGTCATGCATAGTGTGGTCTCAAAACTTAGCGGATGTGGTGTAGCGTATATGGACTAGTCTGCACGCAGTGCTGCCTCCTTGTTGAAACTGAAACTTGTTGCAGATAGGTTGTTGCCAATGAACAGATATATAATGTGACATGGCAGGTATGTTGCTGGTGACCTTGCTGCTATATGTAGATGTGACCTTGCTGCAAGTATGTAGATGGTGACCTTGCTGCATATATGTAGATGGTGACCTTGCTGCATATGTGTAGATGGTGACCTTGTTGCTATATGTAGATGGTGATCTTGCTGCATATATGTAGATGGTGACCTTGCTGCATATATGTAGATGGTGACCTTGTTGCTATATGTAGATGGTGACCTTGCTTCTATATGTAGATGGTGACCTTGCTGCATATATGTAGATGGTGACCTTGCTGCATATATGTAGATGTGACCTTGCTGCATATATGTAGATGGTGACCTTGTTGCTATATGTAGACGGTGACCTTGCTGCTATATGTAGATGGTAACCTTGCTGCATATATGTAGATGGTGACCTTGCTGCATATATGTAGATGGTGACCTTGCTGCTATATGTAGATGGTGACCTTGCTGCATATATGTAGATGGTGACCTTGCTACTATGTGTAGATGGTGACCTTGCTGCTATATGTAGATGGTGACCTTGCTGCATATATGTCGATGGTGACCTTGCTGCATATATGTCGATGGTGACCTTGCTGCATATATGTCGATGGTGACCTTGCTGCTATATGTCGATGGTGACCTTGCTGCATATATGTCGATGGTGATGTTGCTGCTATATGTAGATGGTGACCTTGCTGCATATATGTCAATGGTGACCTTGCTGCATATATGTAGGTGGTGGCCTTGCTGCATATATGTAGATAGTGACCTTGCTGCTATATGTAGATGGTGACGTTCTGCATATATGTAGATGGTGACCTTGCTGCATATATGTAGATGGTGACCTTGCTGCATATATGTAGATGGTGACCTTGCTGCATATATGTAGATGGTGACCTTGCTGCTTTATGTAGATGGTGACCTTGCTGCATATATGTAGATGGTGACCTTGCTGCATATATGTAGATGGTGACCTTGTTGCATATATGTAGATGGTGACCTTGCTGCATATATGTAGATGGTGACCTTGCTGCATATATGTAGATGGTGACCTTGCTGCATATATTTAGATGGTGACCTTGCTGCTATATGTAGATGGTGACCTTGCTGCTATATGTAGATGGTGACCTTGCATATATGTAGATGGTGACCTTGCTGCATATATGTAGATGGGTACCTTGCTGCATGTATGTAGACGGTGACCTTGCTGCATATATGTAGATGTGACCTTGTTGCATGTGGCTTCCTTACTGAAGGAATGTTGTCATTGACATTCTTGAAGCTGTGTTGATGGTGAACTTGTCACAGATACATTGCAGGTGACCAGTTGCAAGGATGGTTGAAGGCGATCTAGTTAAAGGTATATTGTAGGTGACCTTGTTGCAGATATGATTGAAGGTGATCTTCTGGTGGGTATGTTGCAAGAGACCTTGTTGAAGATGTGGTTAAAGGTGATCTTGTTAAAGGTATGTTGCAGGTGACCTTGTTGAAGGTGTGGTTGAAGGTGATCTTGTTAAAGGTATGTTGCAGGTGTGGTTGAAGGTGATCTTGTTAAAGGTATGTTGCAGGTGACCTTATTGAAGGTGTGGTTGAAGGTGATCTTGTTAAAGGTATGTTGCAGGTGACCTTATTGAAGGTGTGGTTGAAGATGATCTTGTTAAAGGTATGTTGCAGGTGACCTTATTGAAGGTGTGGTTGAAGGTGATCTTGTTAAAGGTATGTTGCAGGTGACCTTGTTGCAGGTCTGGTTGAAGGTGATCGTGTTGTGGGTATGTTGCAGGTGACCTTGTTGCTAGTATAGTTGAAGATGATCTTGTTAAAGGCATGTTGCAGGTGACCTTGTTGAAGGTGCGGTTGAAGGTGATCTTGTTAAAGGTATGTTGCAGGTGACCATGCTGAAGGTGTGGTTGAAGGTGTTCTTGTTAAAGGTATGTTGCAGGTGACCTTGCAGGTATGGTTGAAGGTGATCATGTTAAAGGTATGTTGCAGGCGTGGTTGAAAGTGATCATGTCGCAGACATGTTGCTGGTGACCTTGTTGCAGACAAACTTCTTGTTGCAGAGTACTGATAAATCCTTTCCAGCATTTGTACATTTTTGTGGATTAATTTCATTTTGTGACAGAATATATCCTAAGTATGCTGCTCTTCACAAAAAGAGTTTACCAGCTGAATGTTGTTTTTTGTTGTGGTGGTTGTTTTTTTTTTTTCCCAAGGTTCAGTTTTCAATTTCTTCCAGTTCTTAAGGTTGTTGTCTTCATACTTATTTGGCCATATATTTGCCAGCTACCATTATCCTTCTTTGTTTGGATGCACCCTTGCTGACTAGGCTGCTATAAGAAGCAGAAAGGGAGCTAAATTAATCGTTAAAGATTTTAAGGGAGCTAAGTGAATTGCTCAATTTTTATCTCTTTTTTTCAGCACGTACGCAAATAACTAGGTGTACACAGGTTTGTAAGACTTGATTAATGTGTGTATTGGTCTGCAGTGATTATGCTTTATCATTGGCAGTGTGTACTGTGAGGTGATGGTTGGGGACATGATGTGTTGCTCTGTCGTCCACATCCCACAGGAGAGAGGGAAGACCATTGACCTTTGACCCTGTGTGTGTCAGGGGGCCCCACAGGAGGGCATGGAGTGGGGCGATGTGGTAGAGCCAGCCCTGCAGCGGACACTGACCTTTCTGCCCAACCCTGTCCATAGAGAGCAGTTCACCACACAGCTGCACATCAACACCGTTTCTCAGTCAGTGTGTGTGTGTGTGTGTGTGTGGTATGGTGTGGTGTGGTGTGGTGTGGTGTGGTGTGCTTTTTTGTTGTGTGTGTGTGTGAGTGCGCGTGTGTGTGTGGGCTTCTGCGTGGGATGGTGTGGTGTGGTGTGGTGTGCGACTGCTTTTGTTTTTGTGTGTGTGTGTGTGCTTTTGTGTGGTGTGCTGTGTGGTGGTGTGGTGTGTGTGTGAATGCTTTGGTATGTGTGTGTGCAGTTGTGTTTGTATGTGTGTGTTGTGGTGTGTGAATGCTTTTGTATGTGTATGTGCACTTGTATATGTATGTGTGTGTGAGCTTCTGTGTGGTGTGGTGTGGTGTGTGAATGCTTTTGAATGTGTATGTGCACTTGTATATGTATGTGTGTGTGAGCTTCTGTGTGTGAGCTTCTGTGTGGTGTGGTGTGATGTGTGAATGCTTTTGAATGTGTATGTGCACTTGTATATGTATGTGTGTGTGAGCTTCTGTGTGGTGTGGTGTGGTGTGTGAATGCTTTTGTATGTGCAGTTTTGTATGTACGTGTGTGTGTGTGGTGTTTGTGGGCATGCATGTGTGAGTTTGTATGTTCATGTGTCAGTGTCTATGTATGTGTGTCCCTCCAGGGTTGCATCCTTGCGGAGGTCGGAGGGCTTGAGTGGTCCAGTGATCCCTTAGACTCTGCTGGCGGGGCAGCAATACTTGGTTGAAAGTCTAGTTCCTGAAAGTCTAGCTTCTGGGTTTAAGATCATTCTGCAATTGCCATGCAGTGCGACCTGTGATAGAGGGGAATGAGATCCTGGTGATTGAGAGGGCAGGTGTCCTCAAAACATCTCTTTGAATCAGACCTCTTCTAGACAGGAGGTACACTCTGGCCCAGATGTATCAGTCAGTTACCCCTGTGTGGGGCTGGGTCAAGACAGGCAATTCTCCGGCTGGCCAGAGTAACCCCCGCAGTGCTTAGCTCTCTGTCCCCAGGAGCTGAGCATGATCAAGGGGGATAGGGTTGTGGGCTCCTGTTTGTTGTATGTCTCTCCCAAAGCCTGGAAGGGGTCAAGACAGTGATTTCTTGGCCCTTGCCCAGTAGTTGGACTTCATGGTGGGTGGGTAATGGAGAGATGAAGCAAAACACATGAAATATGGCTTATTCACAAAAAAAAATCCCCCCTCTTCCTCCCCTAAAGAAAAAGAAAGTTGTGTCTCAATAACAAAAGACTCGGATGCAGACATCGACTTGGACACAGAGACAAGGAGGAGGACAGGCTTCTGGGCTTCCTGGCATGTGGTCAAAGGAACTGAACAGGAGAAAACGATTTCAGCTTAACGCCTTTTGCAATCCAGAAAGGGTTCCACTGAACTGCCGATGACCCTCAATCAATAAAAAGGAGCGGATCATTCTTGGTAGCACTGAAGTCACACCGACACCAGGGTTCATTCAACTGATGTCCATAGAGGAAGAAGTCTTCTGTAGCACTGAAGTCACACTGACACCAGGGTTCATGCAGCTGATGTCCATAGAGGAAGAAGTCTTTTGTAGCACTGAAGTCACACTGACACCAGGGTTCATTCAACTGATGTCCATAGAGGAAGAAGTCTTCTGTAGCACTGAAGTCACACCAACACCAGGGTTCATTCAACTGATGTCCATAGAGGAAGACGTCTTCTGTAGCACTGAAGTCACACTGATGTCCATAGAGGAGGGAAGTCTTCTGTAGCACTGAAGTCACACTGACACCAGGGTTCATTCAAATGATGTCCATAGAGGAAGAAGTCTTTCGTAGCACTGAAGTCACACTGATGTCCATAGAGGAAGAAGTCTTCTGTAGCACTGAAGTCACACTGACACCAGGGTTCATTCATCTGATGTCCATAGGAGAAGAAGTCTTTTGTAGCACTGAAGTCACACCGACACCAGGGTTCATTCAACTGATGTCCATAGAGGAAGAAGTCTTCTGTAGCACTGAAGTCACACTGACACCAGGGTTCATTCAACTGATGTCCATAGAGGAAGAAGTCTTTTGCAGCACTGAAGTCACACTGACACCAGGGTTCATTCAGCTGATGTCCATAGAGGAAGAAGTCTTTGTAGCACTGAAGTCACACTGACACCAGGGTTCATTCAACTGATGTCCATAGAGGAAGAAGTCTTCTGTAGCACTGAAGTCACACCAACACTAGGGTTCATTCAGCTGATGTCCATAGAGGAAGAAGTCTTCTGTAGCACTGAAGTCACACCGAACCAGGGTTCATTCAACTGATGTCCATAGAGGAAGAAGTCTTTTTTTAGCACTGAAGTCACACTGAACCACTGGGTTCATTCAACTGATGTCCATAGAGGAAGAAGTCTTCTGTAGCACTGAAGTCACACTGATGTCCATAGAGGAAGAAGTCTTTTGTAGCACTGAAGTCACACTGATGTCCATACTGGAAGAAGTCCTTTGTAGCACTGAAGTCACACTGATGTCCATAGAGGAAGAAGTCTTCTGTAGCACTGAAGTCACACCAACACCAGGGTTCATTCAGCTGATGTCCATAGGGGAAAAAGTCTTTTGTAGCACTGAAGTCACACTTATGTCCATAGAGGAAGAAGTCTTCTGTAGCACTGAAGTCACACTGCCACCACGGTTCATTCAAATGATGTCCATAGAGGAAGAAGTCTTTTGCAGCACTGAAGTCACACTGACACCAGGGTTCATTCAACTGATGTCCATAGAGAAGACTTTTGTAGCACTGAAGTCACACCAACACTAGGGTTCATTCAACTGATGTCCATAGAGGAAGAAGTTCTTTGTAGCACTGAAGTCACACTGATGTCCATAGAGGAAGAAGTCTTCTGTAGCACTGAAGTCACACTGACACCAGGGTTCATTCATCTGATGTCCATAGGAGAAGAAGTCTTGTAGCACTGAAGTCACACTGACACCAGGGTTCATTCAGCTGATGCCCATAGAGGAAAAAGTCTTTTGTAGCACTGAGGTCACATTGATGTCCATAGAGGAAGAAGTCTTTTGTAGCACTGAAGTCACACTGACACCAGGGTTCATTCAACTGATGTCCATTGGGGAAGAAGTCTTTTGCAGCACTGTAGTTACACTGACACCAGTGTTCATTCATCTGATGTCCATAGAGGAAGAAGTCTTCTGTAGCACTGAAGTCACACTGACACCAGGGTTCATTCAGCTGATGTCCATAGAGGAAGAAGTCTTTTGTAGCACTGAAGTCACATTGATGTCCATAGAGGAAGAAGTCTTTTGTAGCACTGAAGTCACACTGACACCAGGGTTCATTCAACTGATGTCCATAGGGGAAGAAGTCTTTTGCAGCACTGAAGTTACACTGACACCAGGGTTCATTCAACTGATGTCCATAGAGGAAGAAGTCCTTTTTAGCACTGAAGTCACATTGATGTCCATAGAGGAAGAAGTTTTTTGCAGCACTGAAGTTACACTGACACCAGGGTTCATTCAGCTGATGTCCATAGGGGAAGAAGTCTTTTGCAGCACTGAAGTTACACTGACACCAGGGTTCATTCAACTGATGTCCATAGAGGAAGAAGTCTTTTGTAGCACTGAAGTCACACTGACGCAAGAAGACCCCTCTCTTGGAGATCCCTCCTCTGGGCTTGATGCTCTGTGGACCTGTGGACAGCTTCCTCGTCAGCGTATGTAGTGAAGCTTAGGCAGTCCCTGGAGATGGGCAGAGGCACCTCTGCTGATTCACCATATCGGGTGAATGTATTCAGGAAGAAAACTGAAAACCCAACCCTGCACCGGGGATCAATAGTGTGTTCACACATGTTTGTTAATGGTCAGTGGGAGTCATAGGGAGGCAATAGGGGGGGGGGGGGGGGGGCTGTTCTACCCGTTGTCAGTTCATGAGTGGGAGTTGGGTGTATGGAACAATCATGGGTTCTTCTTTACTCCAGAGATCCAGTTTGATTTAGCCTCATACTGTAATGATTCCACAAGCTCCTTGGCATGCAAGTCCTTTTACGCTGAACTGGTCTATAAATGATAGCTCCATCCACACTGCAGAGCTGACAGCCTTGGTCCTGGCTCTTGAAATGGTCTCTAAATCAAGACATAAAGATTTCCTTATTTTTTCAGACCCCTTTCTGCTTTGGTGGCCATTGCTGGCCATAAATTCAAGCACCCTCAACTGCAGGAATTATTTGAACTGTACACTTCTCTGAAATCAGATGGATACAAAATAGTTGTTGCTTGGGTTCTCAGACATGTGGGCATTCGAGGCAACGAGTTGGTTGATCAACTTGACAAGAGTGCCACAAGGAAAGAGTTGAGCAGAATGTCTATCCCTCACACTGATCTGAAACTCAAAGCCTAGGCTTATATGTCAAACGGTAACAAACTGTTCGAGATCCGTCTTATGCGGTTTGCATACAGGCCACTCCTGCTGCAGTCATTTTATCTTTTAAAAGGTGAAGAAGCTCTGTGGTGCATTCCATGTTATGTACCACTCACGGTGAAACATATTCTGTTAGAGCACAGGGACTTGCATGATGTGAGACATAAACGTTTTATTGCAGACTCCATGAAAACCTTGTTCAGAGATGTCCCACCTGATGTGATCTTTGGGTTTCTGAGGGAGATTAACATTTTTCATCTGATCTAAGATTTTACACAAGAAAAGTATTTTTAACAAAATTTTGGGGGTGTTTTTAGGTGTATTTTAACCCGTTCACTGCCTGAAAATATTACAAACAAAGGCTTTCCCAGTGCCAGGGAAATCTAATGATTTGGGGGTAATAATTAACAAAAAATTGTAGCTCAGAAACTACAAAAGATATATAAAAATGAAATATATATAATTTTTGAAGGAAACTGAATGAAGATTTTGAATCTGGGCTTCTTTTGTTTTAATTTTGATAATAAAAAAGTATTTAGGCATTTAGATTTGGATAGATTTTTTTGCACGATCAAAAACATATGTATTTACCACTACATCTTCACATCCAAACAAGAACACGAAGCAAAAAAGTTGAAAATAAAGTTTGTATTGTCACACTACACCTGTAAATGAAAGTAAAACAGTTTAGAAGTCTATCAAGACGCTCACACTCTAGCAGACAGGTCAGTTCACGACCACGCCCCCCTCTCCCCACCACGCCCCCTTGCTGGACTTCAACCCTCTCTTTCACTCCTCCTCTCCCCCTACCTTTCCCTCTGCCCTGTGTCACGCCGCGAGCAGGCAGCGCTCCCCTCTCGCGCTGACTATCACGTCACTGGCCACTGGCACACAGTGCAGAGTACACACTAGGCTGGCTTGTTTGACGCTGGTGAGCCGTCAGCTGAACACACACTGAGGTCACACAGCCCGACTCAATAACTGACGAATATGGTCGGCAATTCCATCACTATCATCATCTCACCTTCATGCTCGAGTGAGTCGTTGAATAAAAGATTATTGTCTTTGTCAAAAATCATTAGCAGAGCCTGCTCAGCTGTGTAAATATGTTGATTTGGTCGCTGCGCTTGTCGAAGGTTGCGCCGCCATCTTTGCAAGCGAGACGAAGTGCTGGCTGGTCATCCAGTCAGTGATGAGAATAAATGGGCTTTCCCCACACGTGTGGTCATTTACATATCATTTTAATACTACAGACATATAAGGCTTACTATGCACACTCTATTTGAGTCCGTTGATAGAAATAGTAACGAATGAAAATTCAAGAAAAATGCATGACGTCAGTGGACGGCCCATAGGCACTGGGAAAGCATTTTTAATGCAGCCTCAGCTGACAGCTTAAAGGCACTCTACGGGTTTTAAAGGGTTGCATGAATGAAGTTTCTTTTCTTTTTCTTTTTTTTTAAATTAAATGTGACTCGTGAGTTGACTTCAATGCAGTGACAGCCCTGGTATTGCCCTTTCCGGTCAGCTGGGCTATAAGCGATATTACCTTACCTTACCATGTATGTGTGTGTATGTGTATGTGTGTGTGTGTATGTGTATGTGTGTGTGGTGTGTGTGTGTGTGGCGCGCACGCGTGTCAGTGTGTATGCTTTAATGTGGGTAAGAATTTGTGATCTTTCTCGGGAGGTTGTTTGGCCATGACCCTTAAACACTTTCCTAATCTTTCAATTGTCGGATCGAAAAGAATTTCACAGACATCATGTCATCATCTGTGAATGGATATTTTCCTTGTAATCACAGAACGAGAGTAAGGAGGTAGAAATGTTATTTCAGTTGTCATTCACCTCTGGTCTTTTTGTCCTTCCCAAGTCAGTTTGTTTTGGATGATCCCTTGTTATCATTTCCTCATAGAATCTGTCCAACAGGCTACCTTTGAAGAATGTGTACTTTAAGAGTAATTATGTAACATCTAGGACTGATGAAATCTTTTGGATGAAATGGCTTCTGTTTGATACACTCCATTTTGTATGTCCACAGTTCTGTGAAATAATCACAAAGTCATGAGCATTTTGTCCGCTTATGGACTCTTCTTTAGGCATACATCTACATGGATGATACTGCATATTTTCTGAACCTTCTTCCAGCTGTTCTGGTTTCAAAATATGCTTTGGATATACATGTACTACCTCAACCACATACATTGACTGTATTATGTAGACCAGTGAATGTATTTGTCCCTGCAGTTGCCATTAGCTCACTCTTACATTTTAGAATTTACTCCTCTCACACGAACGCACTCACACACTTTATACACATGTATCAATGCAAGCACACATACACATGCATGCATGCTACACATATGGGCATATGCGAGTACACACACACACACACTGTCTCACACACACACACACACGCACACGCACGTGCGCACGCACACACACACGCACGCACGCACGCACGCACGCACACTCATGCACTCACTCGCACGCATACTGTAAAGAAACTGTCTTCTATACTCTCTTCTTGATCACACCACTCTTGATCCTCAGGTTGAACGCCCGTGAGAAAGGGGAGATGAGTCACACATTCAAACCTGTGGCAGCGGCGATGTTGGCGTTGGAGTGGCAGGGAACCTTCACTGAGTTCCTCACCCAGCTGTCCATGGAAGGCGGAGACAGTAACAGTAACTGCTGTGTGGCTGGAGCAATTGCTGGGCTGCGCACAGGCTACAAACGCCTGCCGGCCATGTGGCTACAAGGGTTGCGGGCCAAACAGCTAGCCTGGCTCAACGTGCGAATCAACCATTTGCTGGACATGATGGGCCTGCCATGAGCACTGACATGTTCTGCTATGGGACCCAGACTAACAGACAGTGTGGTGGAACGTCGCAAGCAGCCATTTGCTGGAACTTGTTTGATCAATGATTTGGATGTTCTGCCATGTGATAGAGACGGTCTGTGATGTTGTTTTACGGGGCTGCACCCCAGTCAACTGCTGATTCAAAAGCCTTGCCTCATGGGGCGGGGTCTGTTCTTTGTCCTTGCTGTCCTCCCAAGAACTTGTCTTTCCCGTGTGACATTCAGGACTGCCTGTGTGGAGGGCAAGGGTTAATCAAGAGATACAGCCAGGGTTTGTTTTTTTTTTTTCTCTGTGTGTTTGTGAGTGTATTGGTGGGAGTGTGAGGTATTATGTTTTCACTGTTTTGTGAGTTTGGATGGATTATCTTTCTTAACAGAGAATCTGATGATGAGCAAATACCTACCAGGCATGGATCATTTTATTGATGTCAAGGTGTACACCACGGTAAATGAATAGCAATGGACAGCAGCATTGGTAAAAAGCAGGGTGGAAACCTAAACCCCGCCCCCCACCCCTCACCCCCAAATTTGTGGAGCTCTTTGCAGCTCAGGTTTTTTTAAATGAAATAATATTTGAACCCTGAGAAGGCCTCCTGGACAGCAGAATTTGAACATAAAAGAAACCATACTTTGCACGCTCTACTGTTCTGCCCACTTGTGTGTCCGCACGATTGTTCTGATCGTTGTTCGTTGTAAGCGTCAACGGTGTCTTGACAACACAGAGTCTTCCGGTAAACGAGAGTTATTGTTCCGCACTTTCTCAATCACTGGAGATCGATGTATCGATGCATCACCCTCTGTTTCAGTTTTATAATAAAACAGGTTTGCAGGTAAAGTATATTTTTGCTGCGCGTACTTTTAACGATTTCGTCTTACGTGCAGCTGGTGATGCTGGATTGTACACCTTCAGATATTTCCGATTCCAGAGGTATTCCTGGCCGTCATTGGTCTGAACAATGTATGAACGAGGGGCACACATCTGTTTGACAGTGGCTGGATCCTCCCATTCTTTGTCAGGACCTAGCTTTTGTAGAACTACCGTAAAGTTCGGTCTATTGAGCGCACCTGTATATAAGCCGCACCCACTAAATTTTTTAAAAATCTGAACTTTTTTCACAAATAAGCCGCACTGGTTTATAAGCCGCACAGTCCGATGTGCCGCAGGCGGCAGCTGGCCGAGCATTGAGTTAACATAGTGTCGAAAATCAACACATACAATGTGTTCATTGCATTCATTGGCGTTTAAATAGGTCAGAATACAAGAGCATGTTTCCAGCTTTACTTAAGTCTTTTTTTTTTTTTTTTAGTACGATGTGTTTTAAATCAATTAGAATCGAAGCTTTTATGAGGCTTCTTACAAGTGTTGTCTTTCCAACATCATTGCTTTAAAAAAATACCGAAAAAAAACAACACATTAACGATGCACTAGAAAGGCAGTTCTCTCCTGCATTCATTGGTGTATCAAGCTAAGCGATTGGTTGAGTACTCGAAAGCGCAGGCCAATCAAAGCGAAGGTATCAAATGCAAACCTTCACTCCCTGTCCACGATTTCAACAATGGCAGATCGAAGCCAAAGTCTGACAATGACCAAGTTGAATGCGCTAATCGTTTTTGAATTGCAAGATGCACATGGTAAGATAACGCATATAATAACAAACCAGAACATTAATGAAACGATTCGATTGTTTTATTTCGCTTAACCCGTAGAGTGCCTTTAAGCCGTCAGCTGACGCCGCATTAAAAATGCTTTCCCAGTGCCTATGGGCCGTCCACTGACGTCATGCATTTTTCTTGAATTTTCATTCGTTACTATTTCAATCAACGGACTTAAAGTAGAGTGTGCGTAGTAAGCCTTATATGTCTGTAGTATTAAAATGATATGTAAATGACCACACGTGAGGGGAAAGCCCATTTATTCTCATCACTGACTGGATGACCAGCCAGCACTTCGTCTCGCTTGCAAAGATGGCGGCGCAACCTTCGACAAGCGCAGCGACCAAATCAACGTATTTACACAGCTGAGCAGGCTCTGCTAATGATTTTTGACAAAGACAATAATCTTTTATTCAACGACTCACTCGAGCATGAAGGTGAGATGATGATAGTGATGGAATTGCCAACCGTATTCGTCAGTTATTGTGTTGGGCTGTGTGACCTCAATGTGTGTTCAGCTGACTGGTTTGCCAGCGTCGAACGAGCTCGCCTAGTGTGTACTCTGCACTGCGTGCCAGTGGTCAGTGACGTGGTAGTCAGCGTGAGAGGGGAGCGCGGCCTGCTCGCGGCGCGGCACAGGGCAGAGGGAAAGGTAGGGGAAGAGGAGCAGTGAAAGAGAGGGTTGAAGTCCAGCAAGGGGGCGTGGTGGGGAGAGGGGGGCGTGGTCGTGGACTGACCTGTCTGCATAGAGTGTGAGCGTCTTGATAGACTTCTAAACTGTTTTACTTTCATTTACAGGTGTAGTGTGACAATACAAACTTTATTTTCAACTTTTTTGCTTTGTGTTCTTGTTTGGATGTGAAGATGTAGTGGTAAATACATATGCTTTTGATCGTGCAAAAAAATCTATCCAAATCTAATTGTCTAAATACTTTTTTATTATCAAAATTGAAACAAAAGAAGCCCAGATTCAAAATCTTCATTCAATTTCCTTCAAAAATCATATATATTTCATTGTTATATCTTTTGTAGTTTCTGAGCTAGAATTTTTTGTTAATTATTACCCCCAAATCATTAGATTTCCCTGGCACTGGGAAAGCCTTTGTTTGTAACATTTTCAAGCAGCTTCAAGCAGCGAACGGGTTAATACCGTGCCAATGCTTAGTTATTTTGTTCGTAATTCAGCTAGTGTTAGTCCAGATTAAACAGGTCGGAAACGGCCCACACATTGCGCCATTCGAAGCGATCGTATTTTTGTAGAAGACAAACTGATGAAAAAAGATATCAGTAATGGGCTTTACTTATGTCGATTCCTGTATTTCTGAACAGGTTACTGATTCCATTACACGATTACAGAGAAAATCGTAGTTAAAAGCATCATAAAAATTCATGAACAGTAAACACGATATGGTGAGTTACAGAGAAGCTAAGAATAGACGAGGGTGTGATGCTTCAGAAATCGGAAAAATCCACAAATAAGCCGCATCGTTGTTTAAGCCGCAGGGTTTAAAGATGGGGAAAAAAGTCACAGCTTATAGTCCGAACTTTACGGTAATTGCCCCAGTTGAAGTTCAGGGAGTTCTCTGGCACCATGTTGTCAGTCAAAATCCTGTTTGTTTTTCTGTTTTGACAGCGAGTCCTTTTCAGCTATGGTTGTTCTGTCGTACATTTTCTGACCCAATTTTGAAGTAAGAGTAGGCAGTGTGGTACGAAGGAGTCAACCAAACATGAGCTCTGCTGGGTTCGTTTCTGCTGGTGAAGTCACAGTAGACGTGAAGCACAAAAGTGCCAGAAAGGGGTCCTCCTGGTCAAGGATGTATTTTGCTGTATGCACTGCCCAGTCAGCTTCCCCATTGCTCTGTGGATGATAGGGACTACTTGTCCCATTCTGGAACCCCCATTGCTCTGAGGATAATAGGGACTACTTGTCTCATGCTGGAGTCCCCTTTTCTCTGTGGATAATAGGGACTACTTGTCCCATGCTGGAATCCCCATTTTTCTGTGGATAATGGGGACTACTTGTCCCATGCTGGAATCCCCATTTTTCTGTGGATAATAGGGACTACTTGTCACATGCTGGAATCCCCTTTTCTCTGCAAATTTTCTGAAGCTTTCAGTTGTAAACTGTCTGCCGTTATCTGTGATGAGGACTTCTGGTATTCCATAATGGGCAAACATGTTCTTGATTTTGCTGATCAGGGTATTTGCAGTGATGTCTGCCAAGAAAATTACTTCCAGGTATCTTGTGAAGGTATCTTGTGAAGTAATCAACTACCACAAGATAGTTGTGTCCCTTGAAGCTACACAAATCAGCTCCTACCTTTTGGAATGGCCTCTCAGGGAGCTCTGCAGAAATTAATGGCTCACTGTGTTGAGCATTATGTTTTCTCTGGCAGAAGTCACACCTCCGTATGAGGTCTTGGATGTCAGAGTTCATGCTTGGCCACCCGGTGGATGAATTTGGTCTGTTCCTTCATTTCTGAATACCATGTGGCCTTTATGGATTCTCTGCAATATTTCTTTCTGCAAGGATTTGGGAATCACAATACAACTGCCTCTGATGAGTAGTCCATTGATTTCACTGAGTTCACAGGCAATTGCATAGAGTTCTCTTGCTTCACTTTTTGTGTCCTGGATAAACTTTGGCCATTCAGTTTTTGTATTGTGAAGTATAGCAGCGATCGCTGGATCTTTGAGGCTCTCCTGTCGAATCTTTTCCAACTTTCAGTCAGTAGCATTCCATGACATGCTTACAGTAGCAGTGTGAGCATCCACTTCTTGTTCAAAGTCATGATCTTCACACTCTGCTGGACTTCTTGACAGTGTGTCTGCAGCTATCATGTTTTTGCCAGGTGTATATTCTGCGATGACATTGTAGGGTAGCAGTCTCATCAACATCCTCTGACATTGTATTGGAGTGTTGTTCAAATCTTTGGTATTGATCAAAGGGATGAGTGGTCTGTGAGAAGCTTGGAAGAAGGTTGCCCGACAAGGTACCGTTCAAATTTTTTACAGGCCCAAACTGAAGCCAGAAGTTCTTTTTCAATCTGTGCTTAGTTATGCTCAGTTTTTGTCAACAATCTGGAGCAAAATCCTCACTTGGATCGTTCTCTTCTTCTCCGGTTCATCAAAGGTAAAGGACAAAAATATCTGTTCAGCCTCTCTGCTCATACTAAAGATCAGGCTGCTGACTTGAACATTGCCATCTTCTTTGTTCAGTTTGCTGGCTAAATGGAAACGTACGACCTCTGATGCCATTTTCCCCATTCCTGTGGGTTACTGAAGTTAAAATTTTCCAGTGGTTTGAACGAAGGCATGATCCCACAGTTGCCACCATCTGCCGACTTGCGTGTCCGCACAATCGTTCTGATCATTGTTTGTTGTACACATCAACGGTGTCTTGACAACACTGAGTCTTACGGTAAACAAGAGTTATTGTTCTGCACATTCTTGATCACCAGAGATCTACGTATCGACACGCGCACAATTTCATGAAAAGTACCAAAAGGGTCTCTCTGAGGGTTACACAGAACAGATATGCAGCAAAACCATTCCTGCATCAATGAAGATATAGAGGTGAATTTTTTTTTTCCCAGAGGCTTTTTTTCAGGTTTGCAGTTGTAGAACTTCAAACTGACTCCCTTCAGTGCAGAGTGAAAGTTGATGAAGATGCTGTGACAAAGGCTTCACCCCCTTCATGACTTTTTTGTCTGGTATCTTTTTGCCCCTGTCCATAACAGAATTACCTCCAGACAAAAGATTTTCTCCCTCAAAATAGGCATTTTGATTTTAAGGATATCTGAAGGTCCATTTTGAGAGGTTCAATTTTGCAGGCTTTAAGAGACAGATGTACCAACAATCCAGGAAAACACGATGAAGGTTGGCCCTTTCCATTTTCAGGATAACTTGCAGGCAGACAGGCAGGACTGAAAACCTAACCTGGTTTAGGGTGCTCATCATATGTGTAGAATGAATAGGAGAAACCCCCCCACTACTGATCCCAACCCATGAAGAACAGAAGTCTTAGACATTGCAGAAGCTGAGAAGATCAATGGTCTTTGACTGGAGATGTGAGGAACAGGGTGCACCATGTACAGACTGAAGATGTGACGTACAGGTTGTGCCATGTACAGACTGGAGATGTGACGTACAGGGTGCACCATGTACAGACTGGAGATGTGACGTACAGGATGTGCCATGTACAGACTGGAGATGTGACGTACAGGGTGCACCATGTACAGACTGAAGATGTGACGTACAGGTTGTGCCATGTACAGACTGGAGATGTGAGGAACAGGGTGCACCATGTACAGACTGGAGATGTGACGTACAGTTTGTGCCATGTACAGACTGGAGATGTGACGTACAGGGTGCACCATGTACAGACTGGAGATGTGACGTACAGGATGTGCCATGTACAGACTGGAGATGTGATTACAGGGTGTGCCATATACAGACTGGAGATGTAACGTACAGGGTGTGCCATGTACAGACTGAAGATGTGACGTACAGGGTGTGCCATGTGCAGACTGGAGATCTGACGTACAGGGTGTGCCATGTGCAGACTGGAGATGTGACGTACAGGGTGTGCCATGTGCAGACTGGAGATGTGATGAACAGGGTGCACCATGTACAGACTTTAGATGTGACATACAGGATGTGCCATGTACAGACTGGAGATGTGACGTACAGGGTGTGCCATGTACAGACAGGAGATGTGACGTACAGGGAGTGCCATGTACAGACTGGAGATGTGTTTTACATGTGTGGACAGCAGTCAAAGGTGGCATATCTCAAGGCTGTAGATAACGGTTGAGGAGACTGTGCAGTAGGCAGCAGAGCCAAAGAAGGCTGAGTGACAGCAAGGGGCACACTAAGGTGAAAGAATGCTGAGTGACAGCAAGGGGCACACTAAGGCGAAGGAATGCTGAGTCACAGCAAGGGGCACACTAAGGTGAACGAATGCTGAGTGACAGCAAGGGGCACACTAAGGTGAAAGATGGCTGAGTGACAGCAAGGGGCACACTAAGATGAAAGATGGCTGAGTGACAGCAAGGGGCACACTAAGGTGAAAGAATGCTGAGTGACAGCAAGGGGCACACTAAGGTGAAAGATGGCTCAGTGACAGCAAGGGGCACACTAAGGTGAAAGAATGCTCAGTGACAGCAAGGGGAACACTAAGGTGAAAGATGGCTCAGTGACAGCAAGGGGCACACTAATGTGAAAGAATGCTGAGTGACAGCAAGGGCACACTAAGGTGAAAGATTGCTCAGTGACAGCAAGGGGCACACCAAGGTGAAAGAATGCTGAATGACAGCAACTAAGGTGAAAGAATGCTCAGTGAATGCAACTGGCACACTAAGGTGAAAGAATGCTGAGTGACAGCAAGGGGCACACTAAGGTGAAAGAATGCTCATGACAGCAAGGGGCACACTAAGGTGAAAGAATGCTCAGTGACAGCAAGGGGCACAATAAGGTGAAAGATGGCTCAGTGACAGCAAGGGGCACACTAAGGTGAAAGAATGCTCAGTGACAGCAAGGGGCACACTAAGGTGAAAGAATGCTCAGTGACAGCAAGGGGCACACTAAGGTGAAAGAATGCTCAGTGACAGCAAGGGGCACACTAAGGTGAAAGATGGCTCAGTGACAGCAAGGGGCACACTAAGGTGAAAGAATGCTCAGTGACAGCAAGGGGCACACTAAGGTGAAAGAATGCTCAGTGACAGCAAGGGGCACACTAAGGTGAAAGAATGCTCAGTGACAGCAAGGGGCACACTAAGGTGAAAGAATGTTCAGTGACAGCAAGGGGCACACTAAGGTGAAAGATGGTTCAGTGACAGCAAGGGGCACACTAATGTGAAAGAATGCTGAGTGACAGCAAGGGCACACTAAGGTGAAAGAATGGCTCACTGACAGCAAGGGGCACACCAAGGTGAAAGAATGCTGAATGACAGCAACTAAGGTGGAAAGAATGCTCAGTGAATGCAACTGGCACACTAATGTGAAAGAATGCTCAGTGACAGCAAGGGGCACACTAAGGTGAAAGAATGCTCAGTGACAGCAAGGGGCCACCTAAGGTGAAAGAATGCTCAGTGACAGCAAGGGGCACACTAAGGTGAAAGATGGCTCAGTGACAGCAAGGGGCACACTAAGGTGAAAGAATGCTCAGTGACAGCAAGGGGCACACTAAGGTGAAAGAATGCTCAGTGACAGCAAGGGGCACACTAAGGTGAAAGAATGCTCAGTGACAGCAAGGGGCACACTAAGGTGAAAGATGGCTCAGTGACAGCAAGGGGCACACTAAGGTGAAAGAATGCTCAGTGACAGCAAGGGGCACACTAAGGTGAAAGAATGCTGAGTGACAGCAAGGGGCACACTAAGGTGAAAGAATGCTCAGTGACAGCAAGGGGCACACTAAGGTGAAAGAATGTTCAGTGACAGCAAGGGGCACACTAAGGTGAAAGATGATTCAGTGACAGCAAGGGGCACACTAATGTGAAAGAATGCTGAGTGACAGCAAGGGCACACTAAGGTGAAAGATGGCTCAGTGACAGCAAGGGGCACACCAAGGTGAAAGAATGCTGAATGACAGCAACTAAGGTGAAAAGAGTGCTCAGTGAATGCAACTGGCACACTAAGGTGAAAGAATGCTCAGTGACAGCAAGGGGCACACTAAGGTGAAAGAATGCTGAGTGACAGCAAGGGGCACACTAAGGTGAAAGAATGCTGAGTGACAGCAAGGGGCACAATAAGGTGAAAGATGGCTCAGTGACAGCAAGGGGCACACTAAGGTGAAAGAATGCTCAGTGACAGCAAGGGGCACACTAAGGTGAAAGAATGCTGAGTGACAGCAAGGGGCACACTAAGGTGAAAGAATGCTCAGTGACAGCAAGGGGCACACTAAGGTGAAAGAATACTCAGTGACAGCAAGGGGCACACTAAGGTGAAAGAATGCTCAGTGACAGCAAGGGGCACACTGAGGTGAAAGAATGCTCAGTGACAGCAAGGGGCACACTAAGGTGAAAGAATGCTCAGTGACAGCAAGGGGCACACTAAGGTGAAAGAATGTTCAGTGACAGCAAGGGGCACACTAAGGTGAAAGATGTTCAGTGACAGCAAGGGGCACACTAAGGTGAAAGAATGCTCAGTGACAGCAAGGGGCACACTAATGTGAAAGAATGCTCAGTGACAGCAAGGGGCACACTAAGGTGAAAGAATGCTCAGTGACAGCAAGGGGCACACTAAGGTGAAAGATGGCTCAGTGACGCAAGGGGCACACTAAGGTGAAAGAATGCTCAGTGACAGCAAGGGGCACACTAAGGTGAAAGAATGCTCACCGACAGCAAGGGGCACAATAAGGTGAAAGATGGCTCGGTGAATGCAAGGGGCACATTAAGGTGAAAGACTTGTTCCGTGATTTGCCTTTTGCTTGGCCACTGCCAAGCCAGTGATTCTGGCTAGCTTTGCACATTTTTTGTTTACAATTGTTTGGGTTTTTTTGGTTTTTTTACTTAGCCACTATCAAGCCAGTGATTCTGGCTGGCTTTGCGCATGTTTTGTTTACAATTTTTTTTTTTTTTTAATTTACTTAGCCACTATCAAGCCAATGATTCTGTCTGGCTTTGCGCATGTTTTGTTTACAATTTAAAAAAAAATTATTTACTTAGCCACTATCAAGCCAATGATTCTGTCTGGCTTTGCGCATGTTTTGTTTACTTTTTTTTTTCACTTGGCCACTACCAAGCCAGTGATTCTGTAATTGCTTTTTTTTTTTTTTTAACTTAGCCTCTGCCAAGCTGGTGATTCTGGCTGGCTTTGCACATTTTTTCTTTGTAACTGCAGTTCTTTTTTTGTGAATGTTTTTTTTTTTTTAATGTTTTATTGTGATTGAATATTATAGTGTCCAACCATTTAAGGAAGAGTTTTGCTTCAGAGTGAGTATATAATCATGTGTGTGTGTTTGTCTCTGTGTTTTGGGTTATTATTTTTTTTTTCTCACCTTTCTTATTTAAATTGTTTTGTGATGAACATTGCTCAACTAAAGACAGTGTATTTGCTGACAGATGTTGGCAAAGAGATTCTTGAGAGTACTCGTAGAAAAAAAAGCATATATTTAGCATGTACAGAAAAATGTTTGTAATATATTCTCAACCAGTTATCATAGTTATTTCATATTTCCATATTTGAAGATATTCAGTTGTAGTTGGGTTGCTTTTTTTCATGAAGAAACCTCATCCTCAATCATGACTGTTCTAAAAGGGACACATATCAGTAGCATTTTTTGAACTGGACCAAAAGGTTTTTCTTGTCGGTTTGGAAACTGGAAGATTTGAGGTCCAATGGCAGTCAGGGTTTGGAAACTGGAAGATTGAGGGTCCAATGGCAGTCAGGGTTTGGAAACTGGAAGATTTGAGGGTCCTGTGCAGTCAGGGTTTAGGAAACTGGAAGATTTGAGGGTCCAATGGCAGTCAGGGTTTGGAAACTGGAAGATTTGAGGGTCCTCAACAGCAGTCAGGGTTTGGAAACTGGAAGATTAGAGGGTCCAATAGCAGTCAGGTTAGGAAACTGGAAGATTTGAGGGTCCAATAACAGTCAGGGTTTGGAAACTGAAAGATTTGAGGGTCCAATAGCAGTCAGGGTTTGGGGAATAGCTGTGCTCATCCTCTATTGACCAGCAGCTAGACTTTACCTCTGCAGTTATTATGAAGGCATTGAATGGGTGATCCAATTCTGAAGGCGTTGAATGGGTGAAACGATTCTGCAGTTATTGTGAAGGCATTGAATGGGTGATCCAATTCTGTTCTCAGGCCTTTCAGGTGAGGCATGGTATCATGTTGGAAAAATCATTGTATTTACGATAAATGACTGATTTTGATTTGATAGCAGAATGGTTATGACAGTTACGAATGATCAAATCAGAATGTTGATAATGTTTTAGAATCATGTGGTGTGTGTGCGTGTGTGCGTGTGTGTGTGTGTGTGTGTGTGTTTTGAACAAACACAGGATGTGCAACATAATTCGTGTATATGAATTGATGTGTACTTAACTGTGATGATTGAACTTGAACTTGCATATCATTTCTTGCATACAATTTTGACATAGTATCTACACAATTTTTTTATTATTACTGTTACACAATTTTTTAATAATTGCATCACTTTTCGTTTTATGCAGACCACTTTCACTTGTTTTGTACCATTTTAACTGGTCGTTAATTGGAGGATAAGATGCTGCAAATATTATTTTTAAGGGATATGCAATACACGTGAACAATATTTTATGATCAGTTTTTGACAGTGAATGGAGACATTGTCTTTGTTTCCACACAGTGTGACAGTGAATGGAGACACTGTCTTTGTTTCCACACAATGTGACAGTGAATGGAGACACTCTTTGTTTCCACACAGTGTGACAGTGAATGGAGACACTCTGTTTCCACACAGTGTGACAGTGAATGGAGACACTGTCTTTGTTTCCACACAATGTGACAGTGAATGGAGACACTGTCTTTGTTTCCACACAGTGTGACAGTGAATGGAGACACTGTCTTTGTTTCCACATAGTGTGACAGTGAATGGAGACATTGTCTTCTTGTCACAGCACAGTGGAGACATTGTCTTCTTGTCCCAGTACAATGGAGACATTGTCTTATTTTCCCAGCACAATAGAGACATTATCTTATGTTTCCACACAATATGACAATGAATGGAGACATGGTCTCATTGTCCCAGCACAATGGAGACATTGTCTTATGTTCCCAGCACAATGGAGACATTGTCTTATGTTCCCAGCACAATGAACGGAGACATTGTCCTATTGTCCCAGCACAATGAATGGAGACATTGTCTTATTGTCTCAGCACAATGAACAGAGACATTGTCTTATTGTCCCAGCACAATGAATGGAGACATTGTCTTATTGTCTCAGCACAATGAATGGAGACATTGTCTTATTGTCCCAGCACAATGAATGGAGACCTTGTCTCATGTTCCCAGCAGAATGTGACATTGTGATGTAGACCTTTGAAGCATCCTGGTTCCCCTCTCTTCTTTTGTTGCTCAGTAGTATTATACATGTGTCAGTGGCAGCCCTCTCTTTTCTTGCCCAGTAGTATTGTGCATGTGTCAGTGGCAGCCCTCTCTTTTCTTGCCCAGTAGTATTGTACATGTGTCAGTGGCAGCCCTCTCCTCTTTTCTTGCCCAGTAGTATTGTACATGTGTCAGAAGCAGCCCTCTCTTCTCTTGCCCAGTAGTATTGTACATGTGTCAGAAGCAGCCCTCTCTTTTCTTGCCCAGTAGTATTGTACATGTGTCAGTGGCAGCCCTCTCCTCTTTTCTTGCCCAGTAGTATTGTACATGTGTCAGTGGCAGCCCTCTCTTTTCTTGCCCAGTAGTATTGTACATGTGTCAGTGGCAGCCCTCTCTTTTCTTGCCCAGTAGTATTGTACATGTGTCAGTGGCAGCCCTCTCTTTTCTTGCCCAGTGGTATTGTACATGTGTCAGTTCCAGCCCTCTCTTTTTCTTGCCCAGTGGTATTGTACATGTGTCAGTGGCAGCCCTCTCTTTTCTTGCCCAGTGGTATTGTACATGTGTCAGTTCCAGCTGTCTCTTTTCTTGCCCAGTGGTATTGTACATGTGTCAGTTCCAGCTGTCTCTTTTCTTGCCCAGTGGTATTGTACATGTGTCAGTTCCAGCTGTCTCATTTCTTGCCCAGTAGTATTGCACATGTGTCTTTTCCAGTCCTCTCCTCTTTTCTTGCCCAGTAGTATTGTACATATGCTATTCTGTGTCAGTTGCAGCCTTTCTGGAATTCATGCTGTGATCCTGTTCCTGGTTTTCTTTATGCTTACCTGTCCAAACAAATGCTAATCTCCACTTGGCACGGAACAACATCATACATCAGAATTCACATAAAACAATTTAAAATGGAGAGCAGAGAGTTAACTCTGTCCTTTAACTAACAAGCCAACAGGAGTGATCTCCCCTAGTGAGTTCACAGTATTGAACCTGAGTGATTGAGTTCAGTTTTCTCCATTTCCTTAGTGAGGAAAGACGCTCTCTACTAGACTTCTCGGATTCAGTCTCCAGTTGTTTAAAGTCGGCCTTCACCACTCAGGAGGAAGACATCTACACTTGATTGAAGCATTGATGATTTCTGTTCTGTTGTTTTTCTATTGTAAATCTTCTGAGTATCCTCAAAGATAGTTTATATTATTGAAACAGAAGATCAGCAGTCAAAAATCTTTGTATTGTTCTGTGCTTAGCTTCATCAATGTTACAGAACACCCTGATGTTCACCAAGTCGACTGGCATTTCTCCTCGTATTTCCAGAGCCTGCTCGTCATGTTGGAAAGCTGCCTCTGACCTTGACTCTCATGAGACCTGTATCACCTGCTCCAGCTTTTCTCCATTCCTTCCATGCAATCCTTGAAAGAGTTGGGCCTGTTCAGCATGGTGCAAAATTCTAGGCTCTCACCTTGAATGTCTCAATGGTCTGCCGGTTTTGGCAAGAGCAGTTGCCAACGCTTCTTTCTTCACTGCCCAGCCTATGATCGTAGGTCCAGTGGAACAGGCCAGCATCTCCCCCAGCGCGCTCTGTGCCCTCTACCCCTGGGCCCCTGGTTATAAGGAGTGGCTGGCATCTGAAAGCTTGCCAGGCAGGCCTCAGTGGAGTGTGCCACCTTTGCAAGGCACTTGCCTGGAGAGAGACCAGAAAGGTGCGACTCCAAGGGGGGTCAGTGGTGCGGACAGGCAATCCCTCAGGTTTTGCTAGCAGGGAGGTTAGGCTTATTTTCATTTTCCATATTTGGCTCTTTGAGTTTCAGAGCCCATGAGGAAGAGCGGGGGCTATCGTTTAACCATGGAGGGACAGCTGAGACTTGGGGTCAGTTTGGTTGTTGGCGTCGAGCTCTGAGATGGAGTTATGGTCAGCCTGGTGCATATATGAGTCTGAGGATTGGACTGGCTTCATAGGTAAGAATTCCCTCCATCCTTTTTGATAGTCAGGCATTGTTCTGGACTGGTAGGTTTGAAGAAAAGGAATTTTACTACTGAAAGTCATTTTATGATATAAATGCTAGGACACCCTTCCCCCTCCCAGCAGATCAGAAAAGGGATAAAAACTGAAATCAGTCACTTGGGTGCAATATTGTGAACTCACTATGGGATATTACTCCTGTTGGCTTGTTAGTTAAAGGGTAGAGTTAGCTTCCTGCTGTCCATTTTTAATCTTTTTATGGGAATCCTGATGTATGGCATGTTTCATGCCAAGTTGAGATAAGGCCTTTATTTGGACAGATAAGTATATCATAAAACTACTTTTAGTGGTAAAATTCCTTTCTTACAAAGACATAACTTTAAAAAGTTAAATGGCATCATTTTGGTATTGTCAGTTTACCTTAATCAAACACGTTTTGCAATGAATAAACAAGCAGATGAAGGAATGAATGAAAATGAAGGGATCATTTATTCATTTTTTTGAAAAAAAAAACAAACGTGGGAATTCACAAATGTTGATGTTCAATTCAGTTGCTGAGATAAATTAATGTGAATGAATGTTGCCCAGATGATGCAAAGAAGAGAGAACACCCACAACATTCAGCTTGGGAATAGTATTGAGCTGACTAGTATCTAAATGGACAGACCATGAAGAATCCGCTTCTTTTGTCTTATAGCTGTATCATCTGAATATGTCCTGTCTCTTGTCTTTTTCGGGGGGGGGGATGAGGCAGGGAGAAAGGGAGACCTCTGTGATACAATGTGGGGATCTGACCATGAGCACTTGTTTTTTCCTCCTCTGGTGTTTTTTCTTTTTTTGTTTTGTTTTTTGTTCTTATGGGGAGGGGAGGGGGGGGGGGGGGGGGGGGCAGGGGGAAGGGAGATCTCTGTGGTGGAGTGTGGGGACCTGACCATGAGCAGTTGTTTTTTCCTCCTTTTTGGGGGGGGGGGGGGGGGCAGCAGGGGGAAGGGAGATCTCTGTGGTGGAGTGTGGGGACCTGACCATGAGCAATTGTTTTTTACCTCCTCATTTCGTTTTTTTCTTTCTTTCTTTTTTCTTTTTAAGCTACCAGAGCCTAGTCCCTGTGAAAGAATTTTCAGTTTTGTTATCTGTGCATTTTGTTTCAGTTAGCTTTGATATATCTTTCATGGTCAGCTTGGCTTAGAACACCCAAAGTAATCATGGAGTTTGTTACCACTGCTTAGGCTAATCAGTACCAGACTGGCAAGCTATGCTGCTTTTTGTGATATAGTTGTCTCACCTTGTGCAGTCCAGTGTTAATTGTTGAGAGCTGTTGTGGTGCAATAGCACTTATGTATGATTGAAAATAGCAAAAAAGTACCCTTAATGGTGGCAAGTACAGGAATACATAGCTTTACAACAAACAGGGTCCCTGAAATGCAGTGATGATTACAAATTCTTGCATTGACAGAGAAACTTCCCTGAAGAGACCTCCCGCATCCAACTTCTTCCTTTGAAAGACGTGTTTAAAACATCTGTTGTTCCTCTTCAAACTTTGAAAGACTTGTTTAAAACATCTGTTGTTCCTCTTCAAACTTTGAAAGACTTGTTTAAAGCATCTGTTGTTCCTCTTCAAACTTTGAAAGACTTGTTTAAAGCATCTGTTGTTCCTCTTCAAACTTTGAAAGACTTGTTTAAAACATCTGTTGTTCCTCTTCAAACTTTGAAAGACTTGTTTAAAACATCTGTTGTTCCTCTTCAAACTTTTGTTGTTGCCGTCTCTTCTGACGTCAGTGCTGTTCATTCCAGCTGCCCCAGACACAGCAGTCTGGTGGCCACCTCACTGACAGCCCCAGACACAGCTGTCTGGTGGCCACCTCACTGACAGCCCCAGACACAGCTGTCTGGTGGCCACCTCACTGACAGCCCCAGACACAGCTGTCTGGTGGCCACCTCACTGACAGCCCCAGACACAGCTGTCTGGTGGCCACCTCACTGACAGCCCCAGACACAGCTGTCTGGTGGCCACCTCACTGACAGCCCCAGACACAGCTGTCTGGTGGCCACCTCACTGACAGCCCCAGACACAGCTGTCTGGTGGCCACCTCACTGACAGCCCCAGACACAGCTGTCTGGTGGCCACCTCACTGACAGCAGTGCAAAGGGAACAAGTCCGTCATAGGTTGTCATGTGGCAACCCATCTCTTTATATGAAGAGACTACGCTGTTTTGGGTCTGCAGGAAAGGACTACTTATTTCTCAGTGATCGAACCAATAGCTCGTGTAGTTTCCTCTACTTATTTCTCAATGATCGAGCCAATAGCACGTGTAGTTTCCTTTAGATGGAAACTAATGTGTCTCTCTATTTATTTCTCAGTGATCGAGCCAATAGCACATATAGTTTCCTTTAGATTGAAACTAATGTGTCTCTCTATTTATTTCTCAATGATCGAGCCAATTAGACTGTTTTGAAATGTGAGATTTCCAACTGGTTTAAAAGTGGTAAGCATTTTCGGTTAATTTATGCTGCATATCATTTCCTAAAGGATTTTGGTGTACAAAACTCATTTATCAAATTTGCCAAGTGATATCTCACTTCTTTTCCAAGATATAATTAGCTATGTGTGGCTCCCTGGCAAATACAAGGTCTGGTGTCTGCAGTTCATGCTGATACCAAAGCTCCTATGGCCTCTGATGATATACGACATCTGCACCAGCACAGTGGAGGCAATGGAAGCCAAAATCAACAAGTTCACAAGGAAATGGCTTGGTGTCCCACCCTGTCTGACTGACATAGCGCTGTACTGTCGCCAAGCAAAGCTGAAACTACCACTGAAATCCATCCTGGAGGAATACAAAGCAGGGAAGATCAGACTTCAAAGCATGCTGGAGGACTCAGGAGACAAGGTGGTAGAAGCAATCAAGCCCCAGCTGAAGACAGGCAGAAAATGGAAAGTTCAAGAGGCGATGGATTCTGCAAAAGAAAGTCTCAAGATCAGAGAAATAACAGGACACACACAGACCAACAGACAAGGACTGGGGGTGACCAAAACTGAATGGTGGTCAAAGGCCAAAGGAAAAGCCAAAAGAGACATGATGATTCAGGAGATGAGAAAAGAAGAAGACCAAAAAAGACTCCAAAAAGCAGTCCAGCAGAGCCAGCAAGGGCAATGGACAACGTGGGAGAATGCACTCCAAAGAAGTCTCACTTGGAATGACATTTGGCACATGGCCCCTCTCAGGATCAGCTTCATTCTCAGATCTGCATATGACCTTCTGCCCTCAAATGCAAACCTGGTGAAGTGGGGGAAAACAGACGATCCTGCATGCCCCCTCTGCCATGAAAAACACAACAGTGGAGCATGTCCTAAGCTCATGTAAAGTAGCCCTGGCTCAAGGAAGGTACACATGGAGGCACAACCAAGTGCTCAAAGAGATTGTACAAGTAGTCTGGGCTAGTACCAACACCACAAAAGGGAAAATCAGGACTCCAAAAGCACCCGCAACATTCTTCACGGCAGGAGGCAGCAAATCATGGCCAAGAACAACAGTGCCACTCGAAACATACCGGCAGAGTCTGCTGGACGGGGCAGATGACTGGGAGTGCACTGCAGACCTCCCAGAATGGAAGAGTCACCCACAGATCATCAGCAAGAGTGGCATGAGACCAGACATAGTAGTCCACTCTAAGTCAACCAAGCAGCTGATCATGGTCGAGCTCACGGTGCCATATGAGAACAGAATGGAGGCAGCTCAAATCTACAAGACTGACAAGTATGCTGATCTGGCAAACAGCCTGAGGAGAGAAGGCTATCAGGTCAAAGTCCTCACTGCAGAAATTGGAGCTAGGGGGTTTGTAGGAACGTCTGCATACAGCCTCATGAAACAGCTCTCAGTTGCAGGGAAGGAAAAAACCAGAGCCCTGAAAGCAATGGCAGAAGCGGCAGAGGGGTGTTCAAGCTGGATCTGGTCAAGGAGGAACAAAAGTGAACTTCATAAGGCTTAATTTCCCTACAAATATCAGGTGTCCCTGTGGCTCAATGGTTAAAGCGCAAGTCATTAAGTGGAAAATGAGCATGTCCAGAGGGTCATGGGTTCGAATCCCAGCCATGGCTCGTCCCAAGATGGGAAAAAAAGGGGCAGCAGAGGGACATCCGGAGTCATGAACCGGGTGTGGCCCAACCCCCCTAGAGTGTCAGGAGATAAGGGCCGAAACACTTGCTTGAAGGGGGCTTCTCTTCTGAGGACTCTCTGCTGCCACGCTCTCCACGAGTTTCTTTCTACAGCTATTCAAAATGGCCGCTTTGAGGAAAAGGAAACTCCTTCAGGCATTAGTGGAGACAAACTTAAATGTTTATTTCAGAAAATTCTGAATAAAGCCTTGAAAGAAAACATAATAAACATTTCAAACTTGTCTTTCTCTTCATAATTGTAACGATTGGATCATCTTTCGATCAAAATGTACCTCCGACCCGTCCCCGCACAAAGAAATGGAAAAAAAAAATGGAAATTAACATCTATGCCTTTTAGTTTTGATTTGAAATTCTCTGTACATGGGAATGCAAAAACAGACAAATCTGAGTTATGAATCTGAATGATAATTACATAAGTAAGCCTTTGAATGACCAAATTAAACAGCAAAGGAATCAAACAAAAAGAAGGTGGTAAATACAAAGAATGCGCCCAATTCGTACTGTTTTGCCTGAAGACATATTCAAATTACTGCTAGACTTTTTGATCTGTCAATTACCTTGCACAAATGCACTGTCTGCTGTGTCAATTTGCTAAATCCAATAAAATCTCTTGATAAAGCAAACACAGCTAGCAACGTTAAATTCATGGAACAGAGGCCTAACTATTCACGATTCTTTGGTTGAATTCATGTAGTTTCGCTTTAGTGTACATGTAAATGAAAACAGAACAATACCTGCTGATAACAAGAGACTGTGCTCTTTCAAACAAAAGCAATAGTCCTCCAAAGGGAAGAAAACATGATAGAAAAATCACAATGCCACTCATGAGTGGCATTGTGATTTTTCTATGCTCTTTCAGTTCATGCTTTCAATTATTGCTGTTTCTGCAGACAGAGTCACCAGTGCTGCACTTGCATGCACTAGTACAGTGCAGTTTATGCGTTCTTCAGCTTCAGGGCAACATGAACCATTTTAAGAAATTCTTCACTGGCTTGGTATTTTGGTATGTGTAATGGTCAATCTTCTTCTGACATGAGTGTTGAGAAGGGCACAGATCCATACTTCACAGGAACAAGCAAAACTTGTCTATCAGGTGGCTGCAAAGTTACGAAGTCATACACGTCACTGATCTTAGACTGGACTTTGTCTTTGAAAGTACTTCTTCTGCTGACAAAGGACTGAGGCACCTCTTCATCTGCTGTTGTGGCCAGTTCACAATAATAGTTCCACACCTCTGACAGATCAAGAACTTGAGCCTTTTTGGCAGTCTCCCTAAGCTCTGTTACCAACCACTCCAGTGCTATACCAGTGTTCCCATCACAGACACATTGTTTTGTTTTTGTCGTTCTCTTCATAATTTTTTGGCAGCAGTTGCTGTGATATTTACCTTCAGCAGCAATGAGGTCATGCACCCCAGAGAGATGTACGTGTAAGATTGGGTCATATTTTGAAGCTTCAAGAATAGTGTTGCTCCTGTTAAAGGAGGTAACATTCGTCAAATGCTCTTTTCTTGTCGTATCCTGGCAAAGCATGCATGCTTTCCAATTCATAGCAGCGATAGAAGTGTGAAGCACAGTACTAGAAGAGGGCATTGGTTTTTATTTCTTGGTGTCTCAGGTCGACTTGTAGATGGCCCAGCTGATGATTCCTCTGTCTTTGTTTCTAGTCTGTTGATGTGAGTCTTGCTGGTGAATGATGCATAACAGCCTTTGTGACAGAATATCTGGACACTAGAATCTGCCAGAGTATGGTTTATCTGTGACAAAGCATTTCTGTATTTAAGGTCTTTGTTCTGGCATGTGCTGCTGCCTGTAAAGTTGCTTTTCCCCGCTCTCAGCATGTTCTTTCACACTCTTCATTGCAGATTATGCAGAGTTCTGTGGCCTCTCGCTGGTCTTGCCTGAGACTGCACACCGGCTCCATTACATTAATCTGTTGTGTTTAGCCGCACAGCATCTGCAACAAATGCAGCATGGTGGAAGTGTTTAGAAAGGTTTAAAAAGAAATTTCATTGCATTCTAAAACACAAAACCTGTGGAGAAAGGTATGAAAATAGATATGACAATCTGATGTCTTAAACGATATCAATGCGATGTTTGTTGGTGGTTTGTGGACAACATATTTATCAACAGTTAATACCAAGCAGACATTTCAGTGGTAAAATCTGTTTTAATTGGTATAAATAGCTATTTTCGGAGGTTTAAAGCAGTATTGTTTACTTTTGGTTGACTCATTTGTTGATTTTTTTTGATAAAATGTTCATGTTCATTTGGCATGGCGGCCATATTGTTTGAGCCATTACCATGAGTCACTGGGGCGAGGTGGCGCTTGGCAAATTGTAGAAATGGATTCTGCATACCTTAAACCTTCAGAAAAACATGGTTGCCACAAATTAACCAAAAATGCCTACGGGTATTGGCTTTTCCGAAAAAAGAAACTGTCTAAATAGCACGTGTAGTTTCCTTTAGATGGAAACTAATGTGTCTCACTATTTATTTCTCAGTGATCGAGCCAATAGCACGTATAGTTTCCTTTAGATGGAAACTAATGTGTCTATTTATTTTTCAATGATCAAGCCAATAGCTCATGTAGTTTCCTTTAGATTGAAACTAATGTGTCTCTCTATTTATTTCTCAGTGATCGAGCCAATAGCATGTGTAGTTTCCTTTAGATGGAAACTAATGTGTCTCTCTGTTGGAATCCCGACATTGTTTGACGTCGCCATATGGTCACATTGAAAATGTGACTGAAGCGAATTTATATGACAGAGATGATTCAACCTGGACGTGCCAAGTGTGCTAATGAATCACCATGCCAAATTTGGAGATCAGACGAGAACTGTGGAACTGCACACTACAGATTGGAGACAGACAGACAGACTGCACACTACAGATTGGAGACAGACCGACAGAATGCATTTTATGTATTGGATAATTGTGCTCCTTTAGTTGCCACAACTGAGTTCATAAACCATACATAAAGTTCAATGTTAATTTTGTAGCAATGACGACTAATTTCTGTTTGTTTAGCTATGTATTTAGGTACAATCAATGACTTGTATATCTTCGTGATTTGGCAGAGGTGTGTTAAAAGAAATACCAACCAATTCTGGTTTATGCTTGTCAACTTTATGTACAAAGCAGAGTGTAATCAGTGTATTTGCTTCGATATTTTATGTTGTCATAAAATCCATCACTAAAATTTTCTGAGGAACTTGATGTATGCTAACTGTTATAGTTCTTGGTCAGTTGTCCAAGGGTGAATGATGTTTGGGTAGTTTGTGTTTATGCATGGTGGTATGAATTTGGTCAGTTGTCCAAAGGTGTATGATGTTTGGGTGGTTTGTGTTTATGCATGGTGGTATGAATTTGGTCAGTTGTCCAAGGGTGAATGATGTTTGGGTAGTTTGTGTTTATGCATGGTGGTATGAATTTGGTCAGTTGTCCAAGGGTGTATGATGTTTGGGTAGTTTGTGTTTATGCATGGTGGTATGAATTTGGTCAGTTGTCCAAGGGTGTATGATGTTTGGGTGGTTTGTGTTTATGCATGGTGGTATGAATTTGGTCAGTTGTCCAAGGGTGAATGATGTTTGGGTAGTTTGTGTTTATGCATGGTGGTATGAATTTGGTCAGTTGTCCAAGGGTGTATGATGTTTGGGTGGTTTGTGTTTATGCATGATGGCTTGAATTGGGGCAAGTTGAGAAGCACAAGCTTTTACTATGGAATCGCTTGTGTTTCTTTTTCCCCTTGCTTTTTCAAAAATTGAATTATCCCAGTTCCTGAAAGTAAGTGGCCATGCAGACTCTGTGAGGCTTTCCATTGTGCGGATTACACACGGCGCCACCATCTTCAGTGGCCTGGTGCAGGGGGGGGGGGGGGGGGGGAGGATTTTTTACAGGTCTTTTCTGTATTGCATAAGTGTTATTATTTCACATCCACATGGTTCTCTTTCTATTTCTGTGTGTGGGAAGATGTTTTTACAGTGCAGAAGTGTTATTATTTCACATCCACATAATTCTCTTTCTATTTCTGTGGGTGGGAGGATGCTTTTATAGGTCTATACTGTAGCGCAGAAGTGTAATTATTTCACATCCACATGATCCTCTTTCTATTTCTCTCCAGAACTGTGACAGGTGAACTGTGGTAATTTGTTTTTGTTGACTTTATTATTATTGGACAAGTTGACATGGCTTGGGATTTAGTCTGGGGATGGTACATAGTTTTGATTTCAGTTTGCTATCAGACTTGACGTGGCCTCTTGGTTAGGCTATAAACATGACAACATGTACAGGCACCAAAGGTCATTTTTTTCCACTTGGTATACATTATTACAGGGCTGTTTTCTACAGTCCTTTCATGTTTGTCCTTTGTCACATTGTGGTATCTGCCTGTGGGAATGTCCTATGTCACATTGTGGCATCTCCCTGTGGGAATGTCCTATGTCACATTGTGGTATCTCCCTGTGGGAATGTCTGTCACATTGTGGTATCTCCCTGTGGGAATGTCCTGTGTCATATTGTGGTATCTCCCTGTAGGAATGTCCAGTGTCACATTGTGGTATCTCCCTGTGGGAATGTCCTATGTCATATTGTGGAATCTCCCTGTGGGAATGTCCTGTGTCACATTGTGGAATCTCCCTGTGGGAATGTCCTATGTCACACTGTGGTATCTGCCTGTGGGAATGCCCTGTGTCACATTGTGGTATCTCCCTGTGGGAATGCCCTGTATCACATTGTGGTATCTCCCTGTGGGAATGTCTGTCACATTGTGGTATCTCCCTGTGGGAACGTCTGTCACATTGTGGTATCTGCCTGTGGTAATGTCCTGTGTCATATTGTGGTATCTCCCTGTGGGAATGTCCTGTGTCACATTGTGGTGTCTCCAGGTGGGAATATCCTGTGTCACATTGTGGTATCTCCCTGTGGGAATGTCCTGTGTCACATTGTGGTATCTCCCTGTGGGAATGTCCTGTGTCACATTGTGGTATCTCCCTGTGGGAATGTCATGTGTCACATTGTGGTATCTCCCTGTGGGAATGTCCTGTGTCACATTGTGGAATCTCCCTGTGGGAATGTCCTATGTCACATTGTAGTATCTCCCTGTGGGAATGTCTGTCACATTGTGGTATCTGCCTGTGGTAATGTCCTGTGTCATATTGTGGTATCTCCCTGTGGGAATGTCCTGTGTCACATTGTGGTGTCTCCAGGTGGGAATATCCTGTGTCACATTGTGGTATCTCCCTGTGGGAATGTCCTGTGTCACATTGTGGTATCTCCCTGTGGAATGTCTGTCACATTGTGGTATCTCCCTGTGGGAATGTCCTGTGTCACATTGTGGTATCTCCCTGTGGGAATGTCCTGTGTCACATTGTGGTATCTCCCTGTGGGAATGTCTTGTGTCACATTGTGGTATCTCCCTGTGGGAATGCCCTGTGTCACATTGTGGTATCTCCCTGTGGGAATATCCCATGTCACATTGTAGTATCTCCCTGTGGGAATGTCTGTCACATTGTGGTATCTCCCTGTGGGAATATCCTGTGTCACATTGTGGTATCTCCCTGTGGGAATGTCCTGTGTCACATTATGGTATCTCCCTGCGGGTGTCCTGTGTCACATTGTGGTATCTCCATGTGGCGGTGTCCTGTGTCACATTGTGGTGTCTCCCTGTGGGAATGTCTTGTGTCACATTGTGGTATCTCCCTGTGGGAATGTCTTGTCACATTGTGGTATCTCCCTGTGGGAATATCCTGTGTGACATTGTGGTATCTCCCTGTGGGAATGCCCTGTGTCACATTGTGGTATCTCCCTGTGGGGGTGTCCTGTGTCACATTGTAGTATCTCCCTGTGGGATGCCTTGTGTCACATTGTGGTATCTCCCTGTGGGAATGTCTTGTCACATTGTGGTACCTCCCTGTGGGAATGTCCTGTGTCACATTGTGGTATCTCCCTATTGGAATGTCTGTCACATTGTGGTATCTCCCTGTGGGAATGTCTGTCACATTGTAGTGTCTCCATGTGGGAATGTCTGTCACATTGTGGTATCTCCCTGTGGGAATGTCTTTCACATTGTGGTGTTTCACTGTGGGAATGTCCTGTGTCACATTGTGGTATCTCCCTGTGGGAATGCCCTGTGTCACATTGTGGTATCTCCCTGTGGGAATGTCCTATGTCAAATTGTGGTATCTCCCTGCGGGAATGTCCTGTGTCACATTGTGCTATCTCCCTGCAGGAATTGTGGTATCTCCCTGTGGGAATGTCCTGTGTCACATTGTGGTATCTCCCTGTGGGGGTGTCCTATGTCACATTGTGGTATCTCCCTGTGGGAATGTCCTATGTCACGTGGTACCTCCCTGTGGGAATGTCCTATGTCACATTGTGGTATCTCCCTGTGGGAATGTCCTATGTTGCATTGTGGTATCTCCCTGTGGGGGGTGTCTGTCACATTGTGGTGTCTCCCTGTGGGAATGTCCTGTGTCACATTGTGGTATCTCCCTGTGGGAATGTCCTATGTTACATTGTGGTATCTCCCTGTGGGGGGTGTCTGTCCCATTGTGGTGTCTCCCTGTGGGAATGTCCTGTGTCACATTGTGGTATCTCCCTGTGGGAATGTCCTATGTCATATTGTGGTATGTCCCAGTGGGAATGTCCTGTCACATTGTGGGGTCTCCCTGTGGGAATGTCCTGTGTCACATTGTGGTATCTCCCTGTGGGAATATCTGTCACATTGTGGTATCTTCCTGTGGGAATGACCTGTGTCACATTGTGGTATCTCCCTGTGGGAATGTCCTGTGTCACATTGTGGTATCTCCCTGTGGGGATGTCTGTCACATTGTGGTATCTCCCTGTGGGAATGTCCTATGTCACATTGTGGTATGTCCCAGTGGGAATGTCCTGTCACATTGTGGGGTCTCCCTGTGGGAATGTCCTGTGTCACATTGTGGTATCTCCCTGTGGGAATATCTGTCACATTGTGGTGTCTTCCTGTGGGAATGACCTGTGTCACATTGTGGTATCTCCCTGTGGGAATGTCCTGTGTCACATTGTGGTATCTCCCTGTGGGGGTGTCATGTGTCACATTGTGGTATCTCCCTGTGGGAACGTCTGTCACATTGTGGTATCTCCCTGTGGGAATGTCCTGTGTCACATTGTGGTATCTCCCTGTGGTAATGTCCTGTGTCACATTGTGGTATCTCCCTGTGGGAATGTCTGTCACATTGTGGTGGCTTCCTGTGGGAATGACCAGTGTCACATTGTGGTATCTCCCTGTGGGAATGTCCTGTGTCACATTGTGGTATCTCCCTGTGGGGGTGTCATGTGTCACATTGTGGTATCTCCCTGTGGTAATGTTCTGTGTCACATTGTGGTATCCCCTGGCCCCTTAATTGGACTCCATGGTGGGTTGGTAAGTGAGAAATGAAATTTCACACATATAAATATGGCTTCTTCACCAAAAAATCCTCCCCGAAAAAAGAAGAAAAGTCAATTTAATTTCACGAAGGCTGTCGCAGGAGTTTGATGCGGACTCGGATTCCGATACAGAAACAAGAAAGATATCAGGATTTTGGTCCTCTTGGCTGATAATGGAAAGTATGGAGCAGGACAAACCAATTTCTGCACTAAGCCCGTTTGCAATACAGAAGGGCTTCTAAGGTATTGCAGGAGGCCCACAGTCCATAAAACGACTCCGAAATGGTACCTATCTTATCCAGTGCAAGAATAAGAAACAATCAGAGCAGCTGCTGAAAGCTACAAAGCTGGTAGACAGAGAGATCCGGGTGACTCCCCATAAACAGCTGAATTCCTCTAAGGGAGTCATTCAATGCCCAGATCTTAGAGGTGTCTCAGAGGCAGAGATCAAGGCGGAACTTGCATCCCAGGGTGTGACAGAGGTGCATAGGGTGACAGTCCGTAAAGATGCAGAAAGAGTGCCCACCAACACCCTCTTTCTGACATTCTGCAACCTTTTGTTACCCCCGGTCATTAACCCTTAGACTCCCAGAACTATTTGTAATTTTTGGGAAAAAAACACCAACCTTACAAAAAAAATCGCAAAAATTCAAGTATTGCTCTAAAGCATACAGAAGTATACATTTTCTTGAAGGAAAATGAATGGAGAATATAATTATTATATGTTTCATGTTGACAGGATGAGATAACTCACAATCATGGGAAGATAACCAAGATTTTATGAAAAACAATAGTTTGGGGAAAAAAATCCATGAAAATTCAAGTCTCAAAATATCATTGGTGGAAATGGTATTGAAATGTGCACAAATCTATAGGACATAAGAACCAAGTGCAATTATTTACTAAAAAAAAAAAAAAAAAAAAGCACACAGTGTGTTCATGGATGGATTGAGTAATGTATGTCAATGTCGGCTCGAGATGCGACGTTTACTAGCACTTCACCCGTCATACAAAAAAATTGGCAAAAAATTAATATAACAAGTGTTGTCAACCACTGTCACTGGCGTCACACTCTAACAATTTTTGCGTCACATTTTAACAATTTTTTCCTCTCCTATCACGTCCTCGACTACGCCCACTACCAGCACAACCATGCCCCCTACCTGTCGATGTACTTTTTAGATCAATATCTTCATCCCGGTAACCCAAATCACTTGACTCATTGTCAGGATGATTGACAACCACGTCACTTTCATTTCCTTTCACTTTCGTTGTTGCTAATTTCACCTTTGTACGGCGTTTCAAACACAATTCTCACTACCTCTTCGGCAGTAAATCTTCTGGCAGCCATGTTGATCTGCTCGACTAATTTTCACTTTACAAAACGCAAAAAAAGGCGTCAAAATCGACCCAAAACTTGCTGAGAAATCGCTTCAAACACGCTGTATGGGAGCCCCATTTGCAAGCAAGTAAACAATATCATGTGACCGGTCAGATGATCCAATTATGCGATGACCCTTGAACCGCGGCTGTATCCGCGGCCGGGAGTGAAAGGCTTAAAGTAGGATACTTGAATGTCCGTGTCCAACTATATGTTCCGTCTCCGATACGATGTTTCAAATGCCAGAAATTTGGACAGGTCAGAGATCGCTGTTCTGGGGAGGAGGTGTACGGTGTTTGTTGCAAGGCAACCCATGATGGGCTGTGTACAGATCCGGCTCATTGTGCAAACTGCGGTGGCAACCACCCCTCCTCTTCACGCAACTGCCCTGTTTGGATCCAGGAGTCCACCATTGAAAGAGTAAAAACCGAAAAGAAAATCTCCTTTGAAGCGCGCAAACAAGTTGTTGGTAGTCAGACGTCAGCAGTGTCTTCATATGCTTCGGCTGTGAAGAAAGTTTCAACACGTTCAGTCTGCTGCCAGACTGATGAATTTATTTTCAGCAAAACATTGCAAGGTAGAATATTAAACTCAGGTGGAAGCAAATCTACCACCTCCCAACCCAAAGTGGGTGCCCCTGGTGGAGGCAAAAAATCCGCCACCCCTCAGACTGCCCAACAGTCTACTCCTGCTGTTGGGCAGATTAAAAAGCCAGCCCTCCCGCCTCGAACTCCTGTGAGCAGCTTGTGCGGGCAAGGGAGTTCAAGTGTGGAGATGGTGGAGATGAGAAAGAAACCTCCACCATCTCCAAAATCCAGGCCTTCTTCACCTGTGGGCAAGTCTACCAGCAGGTCTGAAGACCAAAACAGTCCAGTCCAACTTACTAATAAACTCGCTCCACTGAATGCAGACGATGACCCGGAGATGACCTGATTTCTCTCCTATTCATCCTCTGCACCATGGACAGTGCAATAATCCATTGGAATATCCATGGCTTACATTCAAACTTTGAGGAGCTGCAGCTTCTGTGTCAAACATTAAAACCTTACGTCGTAGCTCTTCAAGAAACTAAAATTCAAAGCCAGAAGACCTTCACTCTTTCTGGCTTTAATATTCTTTCCAAGCCTGCACAACCATCCACATTGGGACTATCGGGCGGTGTTGCCCTTCTTTTACATAAAACTTTGCTGTTTAGTCCTGTCGCTCTGACTACCCCCCTTCAGGCTGTAGCTGCGAGAGTCACTCCCCACAAAACTGTTACAATTTGCTCACTCTATCTGCCACCTTCTGTCCCGGTTTGTCGTCAGGACCTTGTCAGTCTGATTGGAGAACTTCCTCAACCTTTTTTGCTGTTGGGTGATTTCAGTGGACACAATCCTCTTTGGGGTAGTGTGAATTCATCATCCAGAGGTCTGCTTCTTGAAGATGTCCTTTCAGACTTTGATTTGTGTTGTCTGAACGATGGAGCTCCAACTTACCTCCACTCTTCCACAGGTTCACTTTCGTGTTTAGATTTGTCAATTTGTGACCCCTCGCTGGTGCTGGACTATGAGTGGTCTGTCCATGACGATCTGCACGGAAGTGACCATTTCCCTGTTCTTTTAATACCCGTATTAACTGAAAACACCTTTGTCTCACAACATCTTAATTATAAGAAGGCAAATTGGAATCTTTTTGCAACCAATATTTCAAAGGAACTCCAGGAAATTGACATTCTTCAGAGTCCAGACCCTGCAGAATCTCTAACCAATACTGTGATAAACTGTGCTAAAACCTGTATTCCAATGTCTTCCGACAAATTCCAACTGCCCAAAATGCCCTGGTTTAATTCTGACTGTCAACAGATCTCAAAAGTATGCAAACAGGCTCAGTGTCGGGTATACCAAAGACCTTCAGGTCCCAACGCTCGAGCCCATCAGAAACTGTGTGGCAAATCGAGACACACTTTCAAAATCAGTAAAGTCAGTCTTGGAGAAACTTCTGCTCCAGGCTGACATCTAAAACTTCAAAGAACAAAGTATGGAACATAATCAGAAAAATCAAAGGGAAGAACACCAACCCCTCCATTCATCACCTGAAACTTGCCGATGCTCTGATCACTGGCAAACAAGCTGTTGCCAAATTGTTGGCCTCTGCCATCCAACAGAACTCCTCATCTTCAAATAAATCTGCAGCCTTTTTAAGAAACAAACAAATCAGAGAGAAATCTTCATACAATTTCACATCAGACAACTCTGAAGCCTACAATCTTCCTTTTTCAGTCAATGAACTGAAATCAGCTTTGCAAACCTGCAATGATTCTGCCCCTGGTCTGGATGATATTCATTATCAGGTTTTGAAACATTTTCCAGAAAGCTGTCTCCAGACCCTTTTTAAAGTCTACAACCATATCTGGACCACAGGGTGCTTTCCGCCCTCCTGGCGGAATGCCCTGATCATTCCAATTCCTAAGCCTGGAAAGGACCTTACCAACCCTTCAAACTATTGTCCAATAGCTCTGACCAGCTGCCTCTGTAAGCTGATGGAAAAGATGGTCAACTCCCGTCTGATGTGGAAGCTGGAAACCGATGGCCTTTTGGCCAGTGAACAATGCGGGTTCCGGAAGTACCACTCGACAGTTGACCATTTAGTCCGTCTGGAAACCACCATCTGCAATGCCTTTGTCAATAAGCAGCATGTGGTCGCTATCTTTTTTGATCTAGAAAAAGTGTATGACACCACGTGGAAATCAGGAATCCTTATGGGTTTGCATAAACTTGGTTTTCGTGGTCATCTGCCTCTGTTTATCAAAAACTTTCTGGCTGATCGACAGTTCCAGGTGCGTGTTGGCACCACACTCTCTGACATCCATAGGCAGGAGTTGGGTGTACCTCAAGGGAGCATCCTTTCTCCTGCCCTTTTCAGCATCAAAATCAACGACATTGTGAAATCGGTAAGCCAGGGTTCTGAGTCCTCTCTGTTCATTGATGACTTTGCGCTGTATGCAGTTGGAGCTTCTTACACCAGCGTACAGTGTCGACTCCAACTTTGTGTCAACAAGATCCAACAGTGGGCCGAGGAAAACGGGTTTACCTTCTCAAGTACCAAAACTCAGTTAATCCATTTCCACAATTTTCGTCGATTCTTTGCTGATCCTGAAATTCATCTGGACAAGTCCACCATTCCAGCTGTAAAAGAAGCCAAATTTCTGGGGGTTATTTTTGATCAAAAACTGAACTTTAAAAGTCATATCCAACAGTTTAAAGCTGCATGTCAGAAAGCACTGAACATTCTGCAAGTTGTGGCGCACACAGATTGGGGCGCTGACAGGAAAACTCTCCTCCATCTTTACAGGGCTCTGGTCCGCTCCAAACTAGACTATGGGTGTGTCGTGTACGGCTCTGCCAGACCTTCCTACCTGAAAAGTCTAGACCCTATTCACCATCAAGGGCTTCGATTATGTCTGGGTGCGTTCTGCACCACTCCTGTTTATAGCTTGTATGTGGAAGCAGGAGAACCATCCCTCTCAAACCGCTGACTAAAAAAAATTGCCTTAAATTACTGTCTGAGTCTCTCATCTGAACCTCAAAACCCTGCATATGACTGCGTTTTTGATCCTAAATTCCAAAAGAAATTTGATGACCATCCCAGTTCCATTCCACCCTTGGGGATTCGTATTCTTCCCCATCTGAACAAAACAGATATAGACCTTGGAGTGGTTGATGATTTCTCCAAGTTTCCTGACGACCCTGCATGGACTTTTTTCACACTAGAGGTCCGGTTTGATTTAGCCTCATACCGGAAGGATTCCACTAGTTCCTTGGCCTACAAATCCCTTTTTGCTGAACTGTGTTCCAAGTTTCCATCTTTTAACAGAATTTTCACTGACGGTTCCAAATCTGAGGAGGGAGTTGCCTCTGCCGTGTTTTGTGCAGTAGACCCCCCTCAGAGATGTGCCATACACATTCCCACCGACAGCTCCATCTACACTGCTGAGCTGACAGCCTTGGTCCTGGCACTTCAGATGATCCCCAAATCAAAACAGAAAGATTTCCTAATTCTATCAGACTCCCTTTCTGCTTTGGAGGCCATTGCTGGCCGTAATCTCAAGCACCCTCAGCTGCTGAAAATGTTTTAACTGTACATGACTCTAAAATCAGACACACTGTAGTGTTTGCTTGGGTTCCCAGCCATGTGGGCATTCAAGGCAGTGAGAGGGTTGACCAGCTTGCCAAGAATGCCACAAGGCGAAAGTTGAGCAGGTTGTCTGTTCCTCACACTGACTTGAAACCCAAAACACAGGCCTATGTCAAAGACCTCTGGCAAGAGGAATGGTCCTTGCAGACGGATAACAAACTGTATAAAATTCGACCAAACCTCAACGAGTTTTTGCCATGGTCCAGAGGCAGCCGTAAAGAAGAAACAGTCCTGTGCCGCTTGCACACAGGCCACTCGTTTTATACCCATTCTTATCTTTTAAAAGGTGAAGAAGCTCCGTGGTGTATTCCATGTCATGTTCCACTCACAGTGAAACATGTTCTTTTAGATTGTGGGGGCTTGCACGATGTGAGACAAACACTTTACAGCAGAGTCTATGAAAACCCTGTTCAGAGATGTCCCACCTGACGTGATCTTTGAGTTTCTGAAAGAGATTAATATTTTTCATCTGATTTAAGATTTTATGGAAGAAAGATTTTTAACGAAGTTTCTGGTGCGTTTTCGAAGATGTATTTTAAAGAGATGTGTGAAAGGTTTGGGTTTTTTTTGGATGACTTCTGAGTTGATTTTAAGGTGGTGACAGCCCTGATATGGCCCTTTGCGGTCGGCTGGGCTATAAGCAACATTACATTACCTTACATTGTGGTATCTCCCTGTGGGGGTGTCCTGTGTCACATTGTGGTATCTCCCTGTGGGAATGTCCTGTGTCACATTGTGGTATCTCCCTGTGGGAATGTCCTGTGTCACATTGTGATATCTCCCTGTGGTAATGTCCTGTGTCACATTGTGGTGTCTCCCTGTGGGAATGCCCTGTGTCACATTGTGGTATCTCCCTGTGGGAATGTCCTGTGTCACATTGTGGTATCTCCCTGTGGGAATGTCCTGTGTCACATTGTGGTATCTCCCTGTGGGAATGTCTTGTGTCACATTGTGGTATCCTCCTGTGGGAATGTCCTCTGTCACATTGTGGTATGTCGCTGTGGGAATGTTCTGTGTCACATAGTGGTATCTCCCAGTGGGAATGTCCGTCACATTGTTGTGTCTAACTGTGGGAATGTCTGTCACATTGTGGTATCTCCCTGTGGGAATGTCCTGTGTCACATTGTGGTATCTCCCTGTGGGAATGTCCTGTGCCACATTGTGGTATCTCCCTGTGGGAATGTCTGTCACATTGTGGTGTCTCCCTGTGGGAATGTCCTTTGTCACATTGTAGTATCTCCCTGTGGGAATATCCTGTGTCACATTGTAGTACCTCCCTGTGGGAATGTCCTGTATCACATTGTGGTATCTCCCTGTGGGAATGTCCTGTGTCACATTGTGGTATCTCCCTGTGGGAATGCTCTGTGTCACATTGTGGTATGTCCCTGTGGGAATGCCCTGTGTCACATTGTGGTATCTCCCTGTGGGAATGTCCTGTGTCACATTCTGGTATCTCCGTGTGGTAATGTCCTGTGTCACATTGTAGTATCTCCCTGTGGGAATGTCCTGTGTCAGATTGTGGTATCTCCCTGTGGGAATGTCCTGTGTCACATTGTGGTGTCTCCCTGTGGGAATGTCCTGTGTAACATTGTATCTCCCTGTGGGAATGTCCTGTGTCACATAGTGGTATCTACCTGTGGGAATGTCCTGTGTCACATTGTGGTATCTCCCTGTGGGAATGTCCTGTGTCACATTGTGGTATTTCCCTGTGGGAATGTCTTGTGTCACATTGTGGTATCCTCCTGTGGAAATGTCCTCTGTCACATTGTGGTATGTCCCTGTGGGAATGTCCTGTGTCACATAGTGGTATCTCCGAATGTCCGTCACATTGTTGTGTCTAACTGTGGGAATGTCTGTCACATTGTGGTATCTCCCTGTGAGAATGTCCTGTGCCACATTGTGGTATCTCCCTGTGGTAATGTCCTGTGTCACATTGTGGTATCTCCCTGTTGGAATGTCTGTCACATTGTGGTATCTCCCAGTGGGAATGTCCTGTCACGTTGTGGTATCTCCCTGTGGGAATATCCTGTGTCACATTGTGGTATCTCCCTGTGGGAATGTCCTGTGTCACATTGTGGTATCTCCCTGTGGGAATGTCCTGTGTCACATCGTGGTATCTCCCTGTGGGAATGCCCTGTGTCACATTGTGGTGTCTCCCTGTGGGAATGCCCATTGTCACATTGTGGTATCTCGCTGTGGGAATGTCCTGTGTGACATTGTGGTGTCTCCCTGTGAGAATGTCCTATGTCACATTGTGGTATCTCCCTGTGGGAATGTCCTATGTCACATTGTGGTATCCAACTGTGGGAATGTCTTAAGTCACATTGTGGTATCACCCTGTGGGAATGTCTGTCACATTGTGGTATTTCCCTGTGGGAATGTCTGTCACATTGTGGTGTCTCCCTGTGGGAATGTCCTGTGTCACGTTGTAGTATCTCCCTTTGGGAATATCCTGTGTCACATTGTGGTATCTCCCTGTGGGAATGCCCTGTGTCACATTGTGGTATCTCCCTGTGGGAATGCCCTGTGTCACATTGGTATCTCCCTGTGAGAATGTCCTGTGTCACATTGTGGTGTCTCCCTGTGGGAATGTCCTGTGTCACATTGTGGTATCTCCCTGTGGGAATGCCCTGTGTCACATTGTGGTATCTCCCTGTGGGGTTGCCCTGTGTCACATTGTGGTATCTCCCTGTGGGAATGTCCTGTGTCACATTGTGGTATCTCCCTGTGGGAATGTCCTGTGTCACATTCTGGTATCTCCCTGTGGGAATGTCTTCTGTCACATTCTGGTATCCTCCTGTGGGAATGTCCTGTGTCACATTGTTGTATGTCCCTGTGTGAATGTCCTGTGTCACATAGTAGTATCTCCCTGTGGGAATGTCTGTCACATTGTGGTATCTCCCTGTGGGAATGTCTGTCACATTGTGGTGTCTCCCTGTGGGAATGTCCTGTCACATTGTGGTATCTCGCTGTGGGAATGTCCTGTGTGACATTGTGGTGTCTCCCTGTGGGGATGTCCTGTGTCACATTGTGGTATCTCCCTGTGAGAATGTCCTATGTCACATTGTGGTATCTCCCTGTGGGAATGTCCTATGTCACATTGTGGTATCCAACTGTGGGAATGTCTTATGTCACATTGTGGTATCACCCTGTGGGAATGTCTGTCACATTGTGGTATTTCCCGGTGGGAATGTCCTGTGTCACATTGTGGTGTCTCCCTGTGGGATGTCTGTCACATTGGGGTGTCTTCCTGTGGGAATGTCCTGTGTCACGTTGTAGTATCTCCCTGTGGGAATATCCTGTGTCACATTGTGGTATCTCCCTGTGGGAATGTCCTGTGTCACATTGTGGTATCCCTGTGGGAATGCCCTGTGTCACATTGTGGTATCTCCCTGTGGGAATGCCCTGTGTCACATTGTGGTATCTCCCTGTGGGAATGTCCTGTGTCACATTGTCGTGTCTCCCTGTGGGAATGTCCTGTGTCACATTGTGGTGTCTCCCTGTGGGAATGTCCTGTGTCACATTGAGGTATCTCCCTGTGGGAATGCCCTGTGTCACATTGTGGTATCGCCCTGTGGGAATGTCCTGTGTCACATTGTGGTATCTCCCTGTGGGAATGTCCTGTGTCACATTGTGGTATCTCCCTGTGGGAATGTCCTGTGTCACATTGTGGTATCTCCCTCTGGGAATGTCTTCTGTCACATTGTGGTATCCTCCTGTGGGAATGTCCTGTGTCACATTGTGGTATGTCCCTGTGGGAATGTCCTGTGTCACATAGTAGTATCTCCCTGTCGGAATGTCTGTCACATTGTGGTATCTCCCTGTTGGAATGTCTGTCACATTGTGGTGTCTCCCTGTGGGAGTGTCTGTCACATTGTGGTATCTCCCTGTGCGAATGTCTGTCACGCTGTGGTGTCTTCCTGTCAGAATGTCCTGTGTCATACTGTGGTGTCTCCCTGTAAAAATATCCAGTGTCACATTGTGGTATCTCCCTATGGGAATGTCTGTTACATTGTGGTGTCTTCCTGTGGGAAAGTCTGTCACATTGTGGTATCTCCCTGTGGTAATGTCCTGTGTCACATTGTAGTATCTCCCTGTGGGAATGTCCTGTGTCACATTGTGGTATCTCCCTGTGGGAAGTCCTGTGTCACTTGTGGTGCTCCTGTGGGAATGTCTGTGTAACATTGTGTCTCCCTGTGGGAATGTCCTGTGTCACATGTGGTATCTCCCTGTGGGAATGTCCTGTGTCACATAGTGGTATCTCCCTGTGGGAATGTCCTGTGTCACATTGTGGTATCTCCCTGTGGGAATGTCCTGTGTCACATTGTGGTATTTCCCTGTGGGAATGTCTTGTGTCACATTGTGGTATCCTCCTGTGGAAATGCCCTCTGTCACATTGTGGTATGTCCCTGTGGGAATGTCCTGTGTCACATAGTGGTATCTCCGAATGTCCGTCACATTGTTGTGTCTAACTGTGGGAATGTCTGTCACATTGTGGTATCTCCCTGTGAGAATGTCCTGTGCCACATTGTGGTATCTCCCTGTGGTAATGTACCTGTGTCACATTGTGGTATCTCCCTGTTGGAATGTCTGTCACATTGTGGTATCTCCCAGTGGGAATGTCCTGTCACGTTGTGGTTTCTCCCTGTGGGAATATCCAGTGTCACATTGTGGTATCTCCCTGTGGGAATGTCCTGTGTCACATTGTGGTATCTCCCTGTGGGAATGTCCTGTGTCACATTGTGGTATCTCCCTGTGGGAATGCCCTGTGTCACATTGTGGTGTCTCCCTGTGGGAATGCCCATTGTCACATTGTGGTATCTCCCTGTGGGAATGCCCTGTGTCACATTGTGGTGTCTCCCTGTGGTAATGTCCTGTGTCACATTGTGGTGTCTCCCTGTGGGAATGTCCTGTGTCACATTGTGGTGTCTCCCTGTGGGAATGCCTGTGTCACATTGTGGTATTCCCTGTGGGAATGTCCTGTGTCACATTGTGGTATCTCCCTGTGGAATGTCCTGTGTCACATTGTGGTATCTCCTGTGGGAATGTCCTGTGTCACATTGTGGTATCTCCCTGTGGGGAATGTCCTGTGTCACATTGTGGTATCTCCCTGTGGGAATGTCCTTGTGTCACATTGTGGTATCCCCTGTGGGAATGTCCTGTGTCACATTGTGGTATGTCCCTGTGAATGTCTGTGTCACATTGTAGTATCTCCCTGTGGAATGTCTGTCACATTGTGGTATATCCCTGTGGGAATGTCTGTCACATTGTGGTGTCTCCCTGTGGAATGTCTGTCACATTGTGGTATCTCGCTGTGGGAATGTCCTGTGTGACATTGTGGTGTCTCCCTGTGGGATGTCCTGTGTCACATTGTGGTATCTCCCTGTGGAAGTCCTATGTCACATTGTGGTATCTCCCTGTGGGAATGTCCTTGTCACATTGTGGTATCCAACTGTGGGAATGTCTTAAGTCACATTGTGGTATCACCTGTGGGAATGTCTGTCACATTGTGGTTTCTCCGTGGGGAATGTCCTGTGTCACATTGTGGTGTCTCCCTGTGGAATGTCCTTGTCACAGTTGTGTATCTCCCTGTGGGAATTCCATGGTCACATTGTGGTATTCCACTGTGGGAATGCCCTGTGTCACATTGTGGTATCTCCCGTGGGAATGTCCTGTGTCACATTGTGGTTTCCCTGTGGGAATGTCCTGTGTCACATTGTGGTGTCTCCCTGTGGGAATGCCCTGTGTCACATTGTAGTATCTCCCTGTGGGAATGCCCTGTGTCACATTGTGGTATCTCCCTGTGGGAATGCCTGTGTCACATTGTGTATCTCCCGTGGGAATGTCCTGTGTCACATTGTGGTTCTCCCTGTGGGAATGTCCTTGTCACATTGTGGTAGTCTCCCTGTGGGAATGTCCTGTGTCACATTGTGTATCTCCCGTGTGAATGTCCTGTGTCACATTGTAGTATCTCCCTGTGGGAATGTCCGTGTCACATTGTGGTATCTCCCTGTGGGAATGTCTGTCACATTGTGGTATTCCCTGGTGGGAATGTCCTGTGTCACATTGTGGTTCTCCCTGTGGGAAAGTCTGTCACATTGTGGTGTCTCCCTGTGGGAATGTCCTGTGTCACTTGTGGTATCTCCCTGTGGGAATGTCCTGTGTCACATTGTGGTATCTCCCTGTGGGAATTTGTCACCTGTGGGGTCCTAATGTTGTGTATCACTGTGGGTATGCCCTGTGTCACATTGTGGTATCTCCCTGTGGGAATGCCTGTGTACATTGGTGGTATCTCCTGTGGGAATGTCCTGTGTCACATTGTGTGTCTCCCTGTGGGAATGTCCTGTGTCACATTGTGGTATCTCCCTGTGGGAATGTCCTGTGTCACATTGTGGTATCTCCCTGTGGGAATGTCCTGTGTCACATTGTGGTATCTCCCTGTGGGAATGTCCTGTGTAACATTGTGGTATCTCCCTGTGGGAATGTCCTGTGTCACATTGTGGTATCTCCCTGTGGGAATGTCCTGTGTCACATTGTGGTATCTCCCTGTGGGAATGTCCTGTTGTCACATTGTGGTATTATCCCTGTGGGAATGTCCTGTGTCACATTGTGGTATCTGTGTCCCTGTCGTGGATGTCCTGTGATGTCCTGTGTCACATTAGTGGTATCTCCCTGTCGGAATGTCTGTCACATTGTGGTATCTCCCTGTTGGAATGTCCTGTCACATTGTGGTATCTCCCTGTGGGAGATGTCTGTCACATTGTGGTATCTCCCTGTGGAATGTCTGTCACATTGTGGTATCTTCCCTGTGAATGTCCTGTGTCACATTGTGGTTCTCCCTGTGGGAATATCCAGTGTCACATTGTGGTATCTCCCTGTGGGAATGTCTGTCACATTGTGGTATCTCCCTGTGGGAATGTCCTGTCACATTGTGGTATCTCCCTGTGGGTAATGTCCTGTGTCACATTGTGGTATCTCCCTGTGGGAATGTCCTGTGTCACATTGTGGTATCTCCCTGTGGGAATGTCCTGTGTCACATTGTGGTGTCTCCCTGTGGGAATGTCCTGTGTAACATTGTGTCTCCCTGTGGGAATGTCCTGTGTCACATGTGGTACTCCCTGTGGGAATGTCCTGTGTCACATTGTGGTATCTCCCTGTGGGAATGTCCTGTGTCACATTGTGGTATCTCCCTGTGGGAATGTCCTGTGTCACATTGTGGTATTTCCCTGTGGGAATGTCTTTTGTCACATTGTGGTATCCTCCTGTGGGAATGTCCTGTGTCACATTGTGGTATGTCCCTGTGTGAATGTCCTGTGTCACATAGTAGTATCTCCCTGTCGGAATGTCTGTCACATTGTGGTATCTCCCTGTTGGAATGTCTGTCACATTGTGGTGTCTCCCTGTGGGAGTGTCTGTCACATTGTGGTATCTCCCTGTGCGAATGTCTGTCATGCTGTGGTGTCTTCCTGTCAGAATGTCCTGTGTCATACTGTGTTGTCTCCCTGTAAAAATATCCAGTGTCACATTGTGGTATCTCCCTATGGGAATGTCTGTTACATTGTGGTGTCTTCCTGTGGGAAAGTCTGTCACATTGTGGTATCTCCCTGTGGGAATGTCCTGTGTCACATTGTGGTATCTCCCTGTGGGAATGTCCTGTGTCACATTGTGGTATCTCCCTGTGAGAATGTCCTGTGTCACATTGTGGTATCTCCCAGTGGGAATGTCCTGTGTCACATTGTAGTATCTCCCTGTGGGAATGTCTGTCACATTGTGGTGTCTCCCTGTGGGAATGTCATGTGTCACATTGTGGTATCTCCCTGTGAGAATGTCCTGTGTCACATTGTAGTATCTCCCTGTGGGAATGTCCTGTGTCACATTGTGGTATCTTGCTGTGGGAATGTCCTGTGTCACATTGTGGTATCTCCCTGTGGGAATGTCCTGTGTCACATTGTGGTATCTCCCTGTGGGAATGTCTTGTGTCACATTGTGGTGTCTCCCTGTGGGAATGTCTGTCACATTGTGGGTTATGTTAACTCCAGAACACAATTTTTGTTTTTTAACCCTGGAAGTATCTGGATTGTGAACATGAAAAAGATGGGCATTAGGCCTGACGTGCAGAACTGACAGTGTGAAGAGCAAGCCATGTACTTTTGTTATGTCAAAATAGCATGAATGTTGATGTGTGTAAGCACACATTAAGATGAATAAGTGGGCCAACTTTATGTTAGTTTTTTTTTTTACATGCACTCTTTTTAAACAATAATAACAGTGATATACTCATTTAATAATAATAATAAACATGTGGCAACTGTGTGGTCCTAAGTGTGTGTGCAGGTTGACAACTGTGCAATGAAGTGAAAAAAAAATCATCTTAAAAGCTTCAGTGTGTTGGGGTAGAGACAGTTTGCTACACTCTGACCATACAGCCTTTGTCAGGGTTTATCCATAGATTGGTTTCCTTGGTTTAAATCTGTGTGTGTGTGTGTGTTGTGTGTGTGTGTGTGTGTGTGTGTGTGTGTGTGTGTGTGTGTGTGTTACACATGCACTAAGTACATGTGCATGATTATGAGTGTGCGAATCTATGTGTGTGTACATGTAATCATGCTTGTTGATATGTTCTCCATAAACACACTCAAAAATCAGTCTGTCACACAGAAAGTAGACTGATTTTTGTGTGAACATTTGTGATGGCAACAGTTGCCATTGTTTGGAACGTCCCCTGATTGTCCAAGAATGATCATTGTGTTCCTCTTTGTGCCCTGATTGTCCAAGAATGATCATTGTGTTCCTCTTTGTGCCCTGATTGTCCAAGAATGATCATTGTGTTCCTCTTAGTTAATAGCTGTGATGGACCATGTAGAACTTGTATAAATGAGCTGATGAGGAAACACAGAAATGGTGGTTCTCTCTTCAGATGTGTTTGCATTTTTAAATGATGTTTGTGGTTCTTGAATGTTGCAGAGAATATATTAACAGTTCTTTGAACTGATGAGGGGAAATAGAAATAAAGCATACAAATCAGTGGTGTTTGCCTTTTTATTTGATAGAGTGGGAGGGTGGAAGGGGCAGGTGGATGGTTTGGAAATGGGTGTTACACAGTAATTTTGACTCAAGCCTCTTGATATGTACACAAGAAATATGCATATGCAAAAACTCCAAACATAAGTCTTAAGTAACACAGTCACCTTGTTAGTTTGTAGATAAATATGTTGTGTGCATTCAAACAAAAGCTTGTACATCAAACATCAATGTATATCATTCTAACCTTCATTGTTTGTCCTACTCAACTTTAGTATTTACAATCCTAGTTTCATACCTCCTGATGCCTGTGTTATGTAACATTCTCCATTTAACATTCCTTAACATTCTTGAAAAAAAAAATTGTTTGACAGTTCTTACAATCTTAAATGAATCTCTGTATGAACATAGTTTTCTATCATCTTACAGAAAAAAAATGGGACTCTTTACAGCTGTATCTGAAACACAGGTGGTCTCCTCTTTAACATCAACACCCTAAACATGACCATACACATTCGACTACAAATACAATCTGATATTTAATAAGAACGTAATATGATAAAATTAAGCTAAAACATACAACAACAAGAAAAGGGAATAAAATAAATTACCAAAAATATACAACAACAAAACAAGTCTAGTGTAACAATAAAAAGAATACTTTACAAAAAATAAATTACCCAAAATGTATAACAACAAAACAAGTCTAGTGTAACAATAAAAAGAATACTTTACAAAAAAAAATTCAACTGAAGTAGGCAACAACACTCTGAACATTTGTTGAAAATATCAACACCTTGCATTTAAGGAAGCGAAGAGAAACAACCAGTGAAACAATGCAACCAGTACTAAAATCAATGCATAAGAGCGATTTCTCTACCACAGTTGGTGTGCACTTTAACAATGCATGACAAAATGATTTCAACATTTTCACACACAAGCTGCTATCTAGACATTTCACACACAGACTGCTATCTGACATTTTCACACACAAGACTGCTATCTAGACATTTTCACACACAAGACTGCTATCAGACATTTTCACACACAAGACTGCTACCAGACATTTTTACACACAAGACTTATTTATATATTTTCACACACAAGAATATCTAGACATTTTTACACACAAGACTGCTATCTAGACATTTTCACACGCAAGACTGCTATCCAGATATTTTCACACACAAGACTGCTATCTAGACATTTTCACACACAAGACGGCTCTCTAGACATTTTCACACACAAGACTGCTCTCTAGACATTTTCACACACAAAACTGCTCTCAAGACATCTTCACACACAAGACTGATATCTAGACATTTTCACACACAAGACTGCTATCTGCTCTCTAGACATTTTCACACACAAGACTGCTCTCTAGACATTTTGACACACAAGACAGTTACAACGTTCATCTTCTACGTGATTTTTCCATTACTCACTGATGGATTTCCACTGGAATATATGACAATGTTTTAAAAACGTCGTTTCAACCAAAACCTTGCCTACCAAAGCAAAAGGTCACAACTGAACTGTTTTCTACCTGATCGCAGCTCAAGGTTTGAATACAAATGATCATGTTACAGCAGTAAACACACGTGTGAGTGTGTGTGTACATGAATTCTGGTCTATCTGATGCTCAAGTCTGAGGTCAAAATGAACAGATCTCAACTGTGCTCATTTCTGTACACACTGGTTATGATTCTATGTGTTTTATCTCCCCTTCTTGAAATTGTGATACATAAATGAAAGATGAGCAATCAACGATTCTATACACACAGAGATGAATTAGAAAAATAATCAGCAAGACCATCATTGTTACAAACTGACAATGTCAGACAACAGAATACAACGGACCTCACAGGACACAACAAGACCACCATTATTACAAACTGACAATGTTGGAGAACTGAATTCAATGAGGTTCCACAAGGCCACCATTGTTACAAACTGACAATGTCAGACAACAGAATACAACGGAGTTCACTGGTCACAACAAGACCACCACTGTAACAAACTGACAATGTCAGACAACAGAATACAATGGAGTTCACTGGTCACAACAAGACCACCACTGTTACAAACTGACAATGTCAGACAACAGAATACAACGGACCTCACTGGACACAAGACCACTATTGTTACAAATTGACAATGTCATACAACAGAATACAACGGACCTCACTGGACACAAGACCACCACTATTACAAACTGACAATGTCAGACGACAGAATACAACGGACCTCACTGGACACAAGACCACTATTGTTACAAACTGACAATGTCAGACAACAGAATACAACAGACTTCACTGGACAGAAGACCACCACTGTTACAAACTGACAATGTCAGACAACAGAATACAACGGAGTTCACTGGTCACAACAAGACCACCATTATTACAAACTGGCAATGTTAGACAACAGAATACAACGGAGTTCACTGGTCACAACAAGACCACCACTGTTACAAACTGGCAATGTTAGACAACAGAATACAATGGAGCTCACTGGTCACAACAAGACCACCACTGTTACAAACTGGCAATGTTAGACAACAGAATACAATGGAGCTCACTGGTCACAACAAGACCACTACTGTTACAAACTAACAATGTCAGACAACAGAATACAACGGACCTCACTGGACACAAGACCACCATTGTTACAAACTGACAATGTCAGACAACAGAATACAACGGACCTCACAGGTCACAACAAAACCACCACTGTTATAAACTAACAATGTCAGTGTCACAGGCATGATCGGCGCATCGGCCGCTTGTATAATGATGCAACTTGCAAGGGACTAGGATTACCTCCCTTATAGTTTGTTCGGTCAATGAACTCTTTTCAGTTTTCAAACAGACGAGCTCCTACCACTGCCGCTGTCAGACGCTCTGTCGTTTGCTGTTCAGAGCATGATTATTTTTTAACCCCCTCTAGAAGGGATTATTTTATCATGCTCTGATGTTAGACCTTGACCGGGACGAGGATCCACCCTGGTGAGCGCTGCGGGCTGTCTCTGAGCTGCCTCCCACTTCTCTGATCGGTAGCAGCCGACATTTTCCCCCCTGCAGTCGCCTGACCCAGTTTGGTGGTCCTTCTTCTTTTGAGAGCTGTGTACCACCGGGCCAGCTTCTTTCACTACGCCTCAGTGAGAAGACGTCGAACTACACCCCCAACCCCCTCCCCTTGGTGCTTAGTCGCAGGAGTGGGCTACTTGGAACTCGGTGACCGATTTTCTCCGCAGTGCACAACACATGAGATTGGAGTTTGTATCGTGGTGTGTTCTCTTCTATGGTACAGACTACCGCCACACTTCTTTCCCTCTTCACGGCAGGAATAAGGTCGGAATACATATTTCTTTAAAGTATTTGTGCACAGGTTTTTTTCCCCAACAGCGCCTTTCCCAGAACTGGTCAAAGATTGATTCGCAAGTTGCTTTTGTGTCAGCAACTTATATTTGTCCTGTATGACTATTTTATGTTTCAGGAAAATTATCATTATTTTTCAGGAAAAGTCTGGAGTTCGCTTGTAATGTATGATGACATGTTTTGGGAAAATTGATGTGTTTCTGATTCCGTGAAGTATCAGGATTTTTCATGTGTTGTGTAAAGGCCTGTGGGAGTTGTGGAATCTGCTGATGTTCTCCCATTGAGAGAGGCCTATGGGTCTAATTAGTAATAGCTAATATATCTGAAAGATTGACAGTATATTTGTGCCTTTGACAGCAGGAATATATATTATAACTGTCTTCTACATTTTGTGTATGGGGACAGTCTTCTGCTAAAAAGGAAGTGTTTATGTATTCTTTTTGAACCAGCAGGTGGATGGAATCTGCCTAGTGTCACCTGAGGGAAATTGATTTATTTGTTCACCCATAGTTGACGTGACATCCCTAGTGTAGAGGAAACTATTATAACATAGTATTATAAGGAAAGTCCTTTTCCCCCTCATCCTCATGATGCACTAAATGTGTAAACTCCTCCATACCTGACTGGTCTGTTGTCGCAAGATGTGAGTGAGAGGGAGTGCAGTTATTAGTCATACAAACAACATACACTCCTTCTGAACACACAAGGAGACAGACTACATATATTTCCACATACACCTCTCACTTTCCCTTCCGTGACAGTCAGACAACAGAATACAATGGACCTCACTGGATGCCTGTCACTGGAGCACAAGACATTGACGGCTGGACAAGTTAGTTCTTGTTGACCATGAGTAGTGTTTACCTGTCATGAAACACAAGACACTGAGGGCTGGTCAAGTTAGTTCTTGTTGACCATGGGTAGTGTTTACCTGAGGGCTGGTCAAGTTAGTTCTTGTTGACCATGGGTAGTATTTACCTGAGGGCTGGACAAGTTAGTTCTTGCTGACCATGGGTAGCGTTTACCTGTCATGAAACACAAGACGCTGAGGGCTGGTCAAGTTAGTTCTTGTTGACCATGGGTAGCGTTTACTTGTAATGGAACACAAAAACTTGAAAATGGCCAATTCTGATTCAAGAAACTGTGTTAACCAGAATGTTGTGCAACAACCTAAGTTGACTTAGCTTTGGAATAAAGGAAAAATAAAGTTCATTATTTTTCATGGATATGGAGGAAGGCCAAATGGCTGAACTGAATGCAAGTACTAGCAGTATATAAGAATGGTTTCACTATCATATAACACTGATAACAGAATGGGCTTGTTTAAATTTTGAAATTTAAAAGGAGGACAACTCCTACCGTCACACCCTTCCCGCTGCACAGAGCGGCAGTGAGTCAGAGAGAGAAAGAGTATGTTTGTATTTTGCCTTCTGCATATCTCTGATATTTTGCTTTTTTTTTCCAGTGCTGTCACCCAGATGTGCTGGTTACACACGATGAAGTGAACAACATCGTCAACTGCTGCTGCTGTGGTCTTCCAGCACCATGTGCCAAAAGCATCACTTGCCCATCAACAGCAGCATTGTCAGGGCTCTAAGTTTCCACCCATTCCCACTGTCGACTGTTTCCAGTTATGGTGCACACAGTTCCATTCACCTCAATGAACAGAATCTGCATTGTGATTCTTGGCTGGCATATGGTTCACACAACAACTAAACATGGCGCCGAAGGTGGTCCAGTTTGGCAAAAACATGGATTGGTGCATGGACGGAGTGTTCAGGACATCTTTACCAAGCTGTTAAACGGAAAACAGTTGGCCCCAACCCAAGGTAATTTCCGGATCTCCTGAAAAATACCTAATTCAGGTTTCTGGCCATTCCCAGCACGTGTTTCACCCATGCAGTTATGTCCCTTTATCTCATTATGGGGGCAAAAGTTATGGAACCTGTGAAGTAGGCTATCATTGAAAGGTATTGTTTTTGTTCCTGTTTTGTTTCTGCCTGCTATTTTCAATTTGCATATGTGTTTGTGCAAGTGCCTTTGTATTCACCAAATTATCTCCACAATTGTATGAAATCAGACCCATGTTTTTTGGAACATCTCCATCACTTGAATGTCCACCTAATGTGACCTTTGTCATAACAGCTTTTTGATTACCCCTTTAGACATGTAACAAAATTTTAGCATTTTCTTTGAGTGCATTACTGACTGTATGAAATCAGACCCACCTTGTATGGACCACCTCTATTATCTGAACATCCACTTCATCCTTTATGACTCATAACCCCTTACATTTTGACTGTAAATGTGCACATTTCCTCTGGTTCCACTATTCATATAAGCTCAGGATAACACTTTCATGTTACTTGGAAAATTGATGACCACACAGCCACAGTCCCTGAGCGAGATCCAGATAAACCTGGCCAATAAACGTGTTGTGTGTGTGTGTGTGTGTGTGTGTGAGTGTGAGTGTATGGTGTGTGTGTGTGTGTGTGTGTGTGTGTGTGTGTGTGTGGTGAGTGATGAGTGGTGTGTGTGTGTGTGTGTTGTGTGTGTGCGAGTATGTGTGTGTGTGTGTGTGTGTGTGTGAGTGATGAGTGAGAGTGTGTGTGTGTGGTGTGTGTGTGTGTGTGTGTGTGTGTGTGTGTGCGTGTGTGTGTGTGTGTTGTGTAAGTCCACTTAATGAATGTGAAATTTCACACTATTAAATTTTGAGTGTAAACATGCGTAATTGGTATGGTTCTTAATATGATACTATCCATAATTACATCCCATAAAAAAATCTGGAAAACTATTTCAAAGTTCTTGGAAAATTGATGTCTACACAATGACTGGTCCAGCGCACAGTCCAGATAATGAGACCAATACAAGTGTGTGTTTGTGTGTGTGTGTGTATGTGTGTGTGTGTGTATGTGTGTGTGTGTGTAAGCAGAGGAATAAAGGTTGAAATAACTCAAAATCTATGCTACTAATTGCGTGTTTGTGTGTGTGTGTGTGTGTGTGTGTATGTAGTGTGTGTGTGTGTGTGTGTGTGTGTGTGTGTGTGTAAGCAGAGGAATGAAGGTTGAAATAACTCAAAATCTATGCTACTAATTCTCATCTAATTTCATAACGTTACTTATTGGATCTGTACCTGTAACTAATTTAGTTTTGAGATCTCCAACGTTAAAAAAAAAAGGAGAAAGAAAAAAGGAAGACAAACATTGTTAAAAGAAAAGCTAAAAGAAAACGATGAAAATGAAATGGCATTTAAGCTCACATAAGCTGACCATTCATTGACCTTATTTTCATTTATTATAAACTTACTATATCAAATGATCCTGTTTTCAATTCATTTCATGTTTCTTTTCATGACCTTATTTTCATTTATTATAAACTTACTATATCAAATGATCCTGTTTTCAATTCATTTCATGTTTCTTTTCATGACCTTATTTTCATTTATTATAAACTTACTATATTAAATGATTCTGCTTTCAATTCATTTCATGTTTCTTTTCAGTCAAAAAGTAAGCTCAAGAAAAGCCCCTGGTATTCACTGTCCTTGTAATTTATCACCACAGGATAAATTTTGACAATGTGTGAGAAAAAAGAAGAGGCAGAAACCAGAAAGCAAACCGCGTACCTCTTGATATGCAAGATATTTTTGAATAAATACATCAGCAGCACCACCATCAAAGATATCACTCCTGAACAAACAAACAGAAATGATGGGGCAACCGCCATCCAATGAATTTGGTATGTCATGGAATATAATTCGTAAACAATTTCTGGTAACTTAAAAAAATTAATAATAACATACGCTGTGTTCTTAGCTTGTGAGACAGTATCTAGTCATGCTTCTTTGTGGACATCCCTTTGCATACCTTTCAGAAGGTCAAACAAACCAGCATTGTTTATGAAACTAAAACATGTGGCATAAAATTTCATGATTTATGAAAAAACAACAACATACTTATCCATCGAATCCATATACGATGGAAACTGGCAAAATCAGTTTTCTGTTTTATCAATTTCACAAGAACCAGTTCATTTATATACACTTTATATACACATACGTCCAAGTCCAGGCCACCTCAACATGACTGGCAAAAAACAGCAGGTCATAACCTGTATCAAAGTCCCATCACTGCCTTAATCGATTCAATGCAAATCATGCTACAAAACTTTTAACCCCCAAAACCCCCTGTTCTTAAATATGTGTATATAAAATACTTCTAAATGCCATAAAGCCGACATTTCGCTCTGTGACAGCAGTAATCAGAAGTAAATGAAAATAGTGTATGAAAGCCAGTCAAGATCAGATGAACACACTGACGGCGCGCTTCTGTCAGCAAATTGCTTTTCAAAGAAAAATTATTCAACTTTTTCCTAAAAGTGCAAACCTAAGTGTGTGCTAGCGACTGCTCTGGTGTGAACAACGCGCACATATAGATGCACTGCTTAAGTGTTCTGCTGCCTTCCACGCACACGTACATGTGCATTCATACTTAAAAGAAAATTCTAGTTCCGAAACGCGTACAGTGAAAGAGAAGTGATTTGTTCAGAACATTTTGGAATGTTCCTATGTGACACTCATGCCCTCATTTTTTTTTTTAGGTCAGACCAAGTTCACAGTCGCTGTAGACTGAACCGTCTGCTACTGTGCCAGCAAGGTGTGTGTATGTGTGTGTGTTCTGAGAGAGACAGATAGACAGACAGAGAGACAGACAGAGAGAGAGAGAGACAGATAGAGAGACAGACAAACACAGAGAGAGACAGACAGATAGAGAGACAGACAGAGAAAGCACTGGTGAATGGCTGTGTGGGTTACTTTTAAGTGTGCTTGTGCTTCCTTTGCAATGCTATACAGAATGAAATACTATTGTCAGTTTTTACACACACATTCTGAGTATGGAAATCTGCAGTGTGTGCTTGTTGTTATCATTCTGTGGCTGATGGAAACTAAAACTCTAGTTTATTGTTATGTATGTACATGATAGAAAAACACTTATGTGTATAAGCAACTGTAGCGGGGGTAAATCTGAGTTGAACGACTTATCAAAAGACTCATTTGCCGATTTCAGGGTCAAATCTTGTGACATTTTGTTTAGAATGGATAACAGCTCAAGACAGTTGTTCAGTCTTCTGATTCATGTCTGCTTCAATATCTGGATCATGGCAAACCAAGGTCTTCTTCTTTCTCTCTGCCAAGTTCTCACTGCCTTTGTTTCTCTTTCCAGGCTGTGTCTGTGTCCCTATTCCACCAAATGATTAGTTTGGCTGTAGTATTGTAACTTTTGCATCTTCTACTCAGTAACTTTCCTATGATATTTCCTTCATTGTTGTTACATTGAAAAGGGTCCTTTTTTTCCGTTTGTGTTTCAGTAAATTGAATTAGACAGGGAAATGGTCACTTCCATGATGTAGAAGTGCTTCTGCACTCATGCCTGCTGTGAATTTTGGTCCAATGAGTGCAAAGTCAATGACACTGTCGTGTCACCCTGCCTCCCTGTATGTGTTCAAGATGATGTCATCAGTGCGCTGAGAAGTACTCCAACCAACATCTCTTCCGCCGCAATTCCCTGAGGACTGATACGATATGATCCCACAATTTTGACCATGCATTAAGATCTCCACATAGTATAACAGAGTCTCCAAATTCATCTTGTCTTTCCTCCAAAAAGCTGTTTTTAATGTGTGTGGAGTACAGAGGCTCACTCCCCACTGGAGATGTTAAGCTATGCAAAAACTTGTGATTATCATTATTATTATTATTATTATTGCTATCTCTAAATGAACTTATGGGTCTTAAGGAAGTGCATTTTACCAGACAATTAGTAAGAATTGTTTATGTTAAGAGACAAGATGAAACCTAAATATCACGATAAAATCTGATTTTGCATTCTTTGCAACTACCATGATTAGACAATGTCTAGCTGGAATGTCACATGCAAGAAGTGTGTGCTGTTGTAGTTTACATTGTTGCCACTACAGAGTATGACGTGTATTGTCTGATCTTAAATTACCATGCTTCAAATAATCAAAACTGTACACTAAATTGAACATTCATTCAAACTTACAGTATCTTAATTTTCTTTCAAGCAGAGACACAAAATAGATCACATACCAACCGATACATAGCATCACATTATTTTACATGTATCAAATTCACTGTACATGATCAAAAGATGTATGGAATGTTAGATTCCTTCTCCCCCCCCCCCCCCCCCAACCACACCCACACCCCTCTCACCATAAGATTTGTTTTCATATTCATGGCAAGAAAAAGAGAAAAAATATGATCTGATAATGAATACTTATTTTCAAAAACCAGAAACCTACATCAAACCATTGATCAAACAATAAACTATCTTCTCATTCTTATTGATTGATTAACGGCCAGCGGACAAAACTGGACCATATGAGAGCTGTCACATTGGCCAAATTCAGAACATATATAGTGCGGTCACGAAAAAAAAAAAAACACGCACATCTATATCATTCCAATTTACTGACCATCACCACCTCCCAACCTATCCTGCCCCATTCTCTAACACACACACTCCTCTCAAAAAGTTAAAAAATAAGTCAAGAACATCTTGATCCCTCCACCCTATGCCATTCCCCTGAAATCAGAAAATAAAAAGGCTGTCTCATTCAGCATTTGGATACCTAGAATTACAAGGAGACATTTTATTAAATCTAAAATTCCTACACACAATTCAACAGTCACAATGTATGCTCATACATACAAAATCATGCACAAACTTCATCAGTCACCTGTCAAACAGGACACGTCTACAACAGCCAAAGGGGAATCAGGACAGGTCTACAACAGCCAAAGGGGAATCGGTCCCCTGTCAAACAGGACAGGTCTACAACAGCCAAAGGGGAATCAGTCCCCTGTCAAACAGGACAGGTCTACAACAGCCAAAGGGGAATCAATCCCCTGTCAAACAGGACAGGTCTACAACAGCCAAAGGGGAATCAATCCCCTGTCAAACAGGACAGGTCTACAACAGCCAAAGGGGAATCAATCCCCTGTCAAACAGGACAGGTCTACAACAGCCATATGGGAAGAGCAGTGGAGCCCCAATAGTTCTGGCGCTCCTTGGTGGGTAAAGAATGAAACCATCTTTTTGTCTGATCTCCAGATAAACACAAGGGCTGACATGTTTCTTTTTGAACATTTGTGTGTAGGCACACAAACAAAATGACATGTAGATACTGACATTAGAAATCGCATTTTCCCTGTCAGTGCTTGGCCGGTTATAGACGCAAGTTAATAATACCCAGCATGCTCCAGGAAACTGTCACAGGAGATTAGGCAGCCAATCACTGCGGAAGTCTGCGACTTCCATGACTGCCCACTGAAATGCCGTTGTCACTGTCAGTAACAACACTTCTCTGCCACAGCATGGGACCAGCATTGTAGGTGGCATCCCTGCACTCACTCTGACAGGGGATGATAACTCTGGCCCTTAACTCTTAGGGCTGGACAAGTTCAGTGGCATGGTCATCCCAGGAGAGTGCCAATGCAGACAGGTGAGTGGATTTAAAAACTGAATAGCCCTGTCAGGACAAGTTCAGTGGCATGGTCATCCCAGGAGAGTGCCAATGCAGACAGGTGAGTGGATTTAAAAACTGAATAGCCCTGTCAGGACAAGTTCAGTGGCATGGTCATCCCAGGAGAGTGCCAATGCAGACAGGTGAGTGGATTTAAAAACTGAATAGCCCTGTCAGGCAAGGCCAAAATTTGCTGTCTAACCTCTGAGCACTTGGCGCTTTCATTTTAACCTGAAATGCTGTTGACTTGGTCATTCTCACTTTGTGCTCATGAAGCTGGCACAGTCTGAAGAACCTTGCACATTTCACCAGCACAGTTACTTTCAGATCGGCAGGTGCCCCTAGATGATGTCATTCTGTCAGCTCTTTTTCATCTGCAAGTTCAGTTGCAAGGTAATAGCCACGTTTCTCACTTTGCCACATGTCTTCACTTCAGTTTAACAATATGAAAATGTTCTGACAATCGTTAATGAAAAAGTTCAAAAATGGTAAGCATTTGGAAAGAGGATGAGAGGGAGATGAGGAGGGGGGTGGGGTTGGAGGGTATAATTGCAAGAAATAGACCCAGAATGTTGTCAAAAGCTTGGAAGAAACCGATTCCATCATCATGACAATTGCTAGCACTGTGCAGAGCACCAATGAACCTGCTTGACCGTGATTCCCTAGCTCCTTTACCTCTTCCACTCAGTCAGCTTTCCATTTTGATGCCTGCTATTCCTTGCATACAAAACAAACAAACAAACAAACATCTTTCAAATCCAGCTAGAGTAAACTTTTGGGGCAGTGAACTTTTTCGTCTATTAGCCAGCTGGCTAGTCAAAGAATCAAAACTTCTCCAGACTTGACAGTAAACTTTGTTCCACTTCACCCTTCATTGCTTCAGTGCCACTGATTCTGGCACCTAAATGTACTGGAACATTCAAGAACAGTTATGATGCAAGATTTTTCTCATTCTCACAAGTTGTTTCTTGAGATGGTATAATGTTAAGATGAACAGCAGCCCCTCACTCAAAACCTGGCCAGTCTCGTTCTCAGAGATGCTTTTACTGTCCCACATGGCAATCTTTGGACCAATGTGAAAAAAAGATGAGCTGAAGGAAAGATCATCATGACTTTCTACTGACACGTTCCTTCAGCACAACTCACAGTCAGAAGTTTGTTTATCTGTGACTAATTCTGGATTCTTACCGCAACTCAAGACACTCAATGACATCAGTGCAGTCCATATCACATCTTTACACATAACAACCAAATTCATAAAATATTAGTCCTCTAAAAACAAAAACAGCAATAAACAGACATATACACGTAGACAAAACAGAGAACAACGGATGCAAATGATCTTATTTATAATCAAAACACACAGACACACACACACAACCCCTTTCACACAGATGTCTTCACACTGAAATTAGGGCAGCACACTGATATTCCTGTAATACACATTCCATTGCACAGAACCAGATCTACATATGACAGACATTCATCCCCCACTCTCTCTACACTACTTATAAGCACTGGTCATGTGTGCTTCACAGGACAGAAGTCAGTTACAGTAGACATCAAGGCATAGGTCCTAAAAGCATTGACAATCCTATGCTCTAGCCATCAACCAGTGTAAAAAAAAGTCATGTTGGTTTTTTCACAGTGAAAAGCAAGGGGAGGCATGTGTGACATGGACGATTCCATCTGGGTGGTCATTTCAGTTCATAATCTTTCTTTCTGTCCTCATTATACATTCAGAAACCGTCATCGGATTCATTTTGTCATTTAGCTTTCTTATCAAACTACTCTCATAAACATTGTTAACTACCTAACATGTTTTGAATGTTAGTAATAGCGTACCACCAAAAATAACGTAGACAAACGAATCACAAGGCAAAACACAAAAGACAAAAGTGTTCTGTCTTGTGATTTGTTTGTCTTACTTTTTTTCTGGCGGTGCACTATTACTAACATATAAAAATTGTTTAGTTTTCTGCCTGCATTCGCCTCACTTAACTAGCTCTACCTGATAGATGTTTAACAATATAAACCAACACACAGGTCTCTTAATCGAGGGTGTGTTCAACAGTCTCATCGCTACTCCCAAACACTGCTGACTTATCGTTGTTACACAGACAGCACAATTTCCAGTTCAACACACAATGACACACTGCTGTTCAACACACAATGATACACTGTTCAACACACAATGACACACTGCTGTTCAACACACAATGACACACTGCTGTTCAACACACAATGATACACTGCTGTTCAACACACAATGACACACTGCTGTTCAACACACAATGATACACTGCTGTTCAACACAAAATGATACACTGTTCAACACACAATGATACACTGCTGTTCAACACACACTGATACACTGCTGTTCAACACACAATGATACACTGCTGTTCAACACACAATGATACACTGCTGTTCAACACACAATGACACACTGCTGTTCAACACACAATGATACACTGCTGTTCAACACACAATGATACACTGCTGTTCAACACACACTGCTGTTCAACACACACTGATACACTGCTGTTCAACACCCAATGATACAATGCTGTTCAACACACAATGATACACTGCTGCTCAACACACAATAATACACTGCTGATCAACACACAATGACACACTGCTGTTCAACACACAATGATACACTGTTCAACACACAATGGTACACTGCTGTTCAACACACAATGACACACTGCTGTTCAACACACAATGATACACTGCTGTTCAACACACAATGATACAATGCTGTTCAACACACACTGATACACTGCTGTTCAACACACAATGGTACACTGCTCAACACACAATGATACACTGCTGCTCAACACACAATGATACACAGCTGTTCAACACACAATGATAAACTGCTGTTCAACACACAATACTACACTGCCTGACTCAGGCAATTAGACTTCATGGGCAGAGGACGGCAAACAGACAAGTATGGAATTAGCAAGCAGCCATGTCGGAAGTTAGACAAGCACAGTCAATTTTCATTGCCAAAATGCTCACATTTTGCTGAGTGGTTTGGAATCTAATTTTACAGAACAAATGCCTCCACTTTACAAATAATTTTTAGATTTTCCTTTCTTTTAAAGAAAAAAAAATCAGAGGGGATAAGGAAATTGGTTCAGGCTTAGGTATGCCGAGGAAAAGGGTTCTACAGGCCGAGGAAAAGATACAGGCTGAGGAAAAGGGCTCCACAGGCTGAGGAAAAGGTACAGGCTGAGGAAAAGGGGCTCTACAGGCTGAGGAAAAGATACAGACTGAGGAAAAGGGCTCCACAGGCTGAGGAAAAGGGATCTACAGGCTGAGGAAAAGGTACAGGCTGAGGAAAAGGGTTCTACAGGCTGAGGAAAAGGGCTCCACAGGCTGAGGAAAAGGTACAGGCTGAGGAAAAGGTACAGGCTGAGGAAAAGATACAGGCTGAGGAAAAGGGCTCCACAGGCTGAGGAAAAGGGATCTACAGGCTGAGGAAAAGGGATCTACAGGCTGAGGAAAAGATACAGGCTGAGGAAGAGGGATCTACAGGCTGAGGAAAAGATACAGCTGAGGAAAAGGGTTCTACAGGCTGAGGAAAAGGGTTCTACAGGCTGAGGAAAAGGGCTCCACAGGCTGAGGAAAAGGTACAGGCTGAGGAAAAGATACAGGCTGAGGAAAAGGGCTCCACAGGCTGCAGAAAAGGTGCAGGCTGAGGAAAAGATACAGGCTGAGGAAAAGGGCTCCACAGGCTGAGGAAAAGGGATCTACAGGCTGAGGAAAAGGGATCTACAGGCTGAGGAAAAGATACAGGCTGAGGAAGAGGGATCTACAGGCTGAGAAAAAGATACAGGCTGAGGAAAAGGGCTCCACAGGCTGAGGAAAAGGGTTCTACAGGCTGAGGAAAAGGGTTCTACAGGCTGAGGAAAAGGGCTCCACAGGCTGAGGAAAAGGTACAGGCTGAGGAAAAGATACAGGCCGAGGAAAAGGGCTCCACAGGCTGCAGAAAAGGTACAGGCTGAGGAAAAGGGTTCCACAGGCTGAGGAAAAGGTGCAGGCTGAGGAAAAGGGATCTACAGGCTGAGGAAAAGGTACAGGTTGAGGAAAAGGTACAGGCTGAGGAAAAGGGCTCCACAGGCTGAGGAAAAGGGCTCTACAGGCTGAGGAAAAGGTACAGGCTGACGAAAAGGGCTCCACAGACTGAAGAAAAGGTACAGGCTGACGAAAAGGGCTCTACAGGCTGAGGAAAAGGTACAGGCTGACGAAAAGGCTCCACAGACTGAAAAGGGCTCCCACAGAGACTGAGGAAAAGGACTCCACAGGCTGAGGAAAGATACAGATGTAACAGGCTGCAGGGAAAAAGATACAGGCTGAGGAAAAGACCTCCACAGGCTGAGGAAAAGATACAGGATGAATGAAAAGGGCTCCACAGGCTGAGGAAAAGGTACAGGCTAAGAAAAAGATGCAGGCTGAGGAAAAGACCTCCACTGGCTGAGGAAAAGACACAGGATGAATGAAAAGGGCTCCACAGGCTGAGGAAAAGGTACAGGCTGAGGAAAAGGGTTCTACAGGCATCTTCCACATGACCAGCAACACTGTACTGACAGACAGACGTCTCTGTTACTCAGATAGCATGACACCGGGCACTCTAAACAATGTCAATAATTGCACCCTCTATATCAAAGCATGCATGACAAGAGAGTGGTGAGCCCCGGCCATGCCAAAAATCTTCTATTGGTGTGGGCAAACTGCATGTTTCAGTTGATTTGTTTTGGGAAAACAGGTTCCAGTTTCACAGACAGGAGACAGTTTCATTTAATAGATTCCAAATTCTTCAAGCAGTTTCAGGAAGTGGGTCAAACATCAAAGACTGACATTTTCAGGAAATAGGCACTAAATTCTGCAGACACACAGTTTCAGAAGATAAATTCCAAATTCAACAGACAGTTTCAGAAAACGGATTCTGAATTCTACAGACAGTTTCAAGAAATGGGTCCATTTCAAAGACAGACCTTTTTGGAAAATATGTATGACATTCCACAGACATTTTCAGGAAACAGGCACCAGATTGGACCGACAGTTTCAGAAGAACAGATTCATGGCCGTGTAGATCACCAGTCAGACAGAGCCAGGCCACTGACTGAGGACTGCTGAAGCACGGTGCTCAGTGCTGTGAAGCCTCCGGGGCGTTCTGCTCCAGGCAGTCCTGGACGTGGATGGACAGGGTGTCGTAGTCAGGAAGGCGCTGGTCGCAGGATGGGCAGATGTACAGCGTCTGTTCTTCTTCTTCATGCTGAGCCGGCTGAGCCGCTCCCCCTCCTCCTCCCTGAATGACAAACCATGCCCTGTGTGTATGCACATGTATGCATGTGTAGTCTATATGATTGATATGAACATTTCATTTACTTATTTATATCATAAAGATGTCTTACATGTAACATTTCACAATTCAGCAGCCACTGGAACACACCAGTTTGTACAAACTTTTACACACACACACACACACACACACACACACACACACACACACACACACACATACATGCACATACAAATACTTACAAATACACACACTCTGGGAGCCAGAATAGCTCAGTTGGTAGAGCATCTAACTCGTGATCTTGGTGATCCTCATGTCATAGGTTTGAATCAGGCCATTTCAGTGGAGGGGGACACAGTAACATCTTGGTCAGACATAAAGCCCCATCACCAACCTTCTGAAGGGAAGACCAGGTTGGCCATTGGTATAGATGACATGCATACACATAGCATGAAAAATCAAAGGTATGTGTGAAAACCTGACACTAGTGAGAGACTACTATTGGACTGAATGAAAGGTGAAATGACTGATCAGTGCCAGCATGCTGGTCTTCATTCTGTTCTGCCTGGTAAGGCAGCCCCAGGTGTGAACCATGCACACAGCCCACACAGCACACCTGTGTACCCTAAACCTGCTCTCGGTGTACCTTTCAACAAAACTGAACATATTTTCTACAAAGCGTGTCCACATTTTCTAAATTTCTGTCAGAAGTAAAGGGAAGGTGTAGGGGATGGGTGAGGGGTGTTCACTTCTCTCTGCCATCACTGATCACAGGGCAGACAGTTGAAGCCATACCTTATCCTGTAGCAGCTACAGTCAAAAAAAAAAAGGGAAGGTGTGTGTGTGTGTGCGTGTGTGTGTGTGTGTGGGAGGGGGGGGGGGTGTTCACTTCTCTCTGCCATCACTGATCACAGGGCAGACAGTTGAAGCCATACCTTATCCTGTAACAGCTACAGTCAAAAAAAAGGGAAGGTGTGGGGGTGGGGGGTGGGGGGTGTTCACTTCTCTCTACCATCACTGATCACAGGGCAGACAGTTGAAGCCATACCTTATCCTGTAGCAGCTACAGTCAAACAAAAGGAGAGGGGTGGGGGTGGGGGGGTGGGTGTGGGGGGTGGGAGGTGTTCACTTCTCTCTGCCATCACTGATCACAGGGCAGACAGTTGAAGCCATACCTTATCCTGTAACAGCTACAGTCAAAAAAAAGGGAAGGTGGGGGGTGGAGGAGGGGGGGTGTTCACTTCTCTCTGCCATCACTGATCACAGGGCAGACAACTGAAGCCATACCTTATCCTGTAACAGCTACAGTCAAAAAAAAAGGGGAGGTGTGTGTGTGTGTGTGTGTGTGGGGAGGGGGGGAGGGTGTTCACTTCTCTCTGCCATCACTGATCACAGGGCAGACAGTTGAAGCCATACCTTATCCTGTAGCAGCTACAGTCAAACAAAAGGAGAGGGGTGGGGGTGGGGGGTGGGTGTGGGGGGTGGAGTGTTCACTTCTCTCTGCCATCACTGATCACAGGGCAGACAGTTGAAGCCATACCTTATCCTGTAACAGCTACAGTCAAAAAAAGGGAAGGTGGGGGTGGAGGAGGGGGGGGGGGGTGTTCACTTCTCTCTGCCATCACTGATCACAGGGCAGACAACTGAAGCCATACCTTATCCTGTAACAGCTACAGTCAAAAAAAAAGGGGAGGTTGTGTGTGTGTGTGTGGGGGGGGGGGGGGGGGTGTTCACTTCTCTCTGCCATCACTGATCACAGGGCAGACAGTTGAAGCCATACCTTATCCTGTAGCAGCTACAGTCAAAAAAAAGGGAAGGTGTGGGGGTGGTGGGAGGTGTTCACTTCTCTCTGCCATCACTAACCACAGGGCAGACAGTTGAAGCCATACCTTATCTGTAGCAGCTACAGTCAAAAAAAAAAAAAAGGGGGGGGGGGGGGGGGGTGTTCACTTCTCTCTGCCATCACTGACCACAGGGCAGACAGTTGAAGCCATACCTTATCCTGTAGCAGCTACAGTCAAAAAAAAGGGAAGGTGTGTGTGTGTGTGTGGGGGGGGGGGGGGGGGGGGGTGGGAGGTGTTCACTTCTCTCTGCCATCACTGATCACAGGGCAGACAACTGAAGCCATACCTTATCCTGTAGCAGCTACAGTCAAAAAAAAGGAAGTGTGTGTGGTGTGTGTGGTGGGGGGGGGGGGGTGTTCACTTCTCTCTGCCATCACTGACCACAGGGCAGACAGTTGAAGCCATACCTTATCCTGTAGCAGCTACAGTCAAAAAAAAGGGAAGTGTGTGTTGTGTGTGTGTGTGTGTGTGTGTGTGCGGGGGGGGGGGGGGGGGGGGGGGTCACTTCTCTCTGCATCACTGATCACAGGGCAGACAGTTGAAGCCATACCTTATCCTGTAGCAGCTACAGTCAAAAAAAGGGGAAGTGGTGTGTGTGTGTGTGTGGGGGGGGGGGGGGGGGGGTTCACTTCTCTCTGCCATCACTGATCACAGGGCAGACAGTTGAAGCCATACCTTATCCTGTAGCAGCTACAGTCAAAATTCGTTCTTCACCACCAAGTACTTTCAAACCCCATTCATCAGTAGACTTGCACAAACACATGGCTCTCCCTGCTTTTTTTTTTCTTCAATATTCATGGTCCTTTAGTCACCACTATTCTCCCTACCACTTGTTGAAGAAGCAGACACAGTCAAATGCAATTTCGCATGTGTGAGTTAGCAACAGTTAACACTTTTGGTCAACGCATACCAAGACACCACCACAGTTAAACTCACCAAGTGCAAGTACTGCTCAAGAACTTTGTTTCTATATACTCTGCGAGTCGCACTTACTGTTCAAGAACTTTGTCTCTATAAACTCTGCAAGTCGCACTTACTGCTCAAGAGCTTTGTGTCTATAAACTCTGCAAGTCGCACTTACTGCTCAAAAATTTTGTTTCTATAAACTCTGCAAGTGCAATTACTTTGCAGAGCAATTACTATTCACGAATTGTGTTTATATAAACCCTGCAAGTACAATTACTATTCATGAATTGTGTTTCTATAAACCCTGCAAGTGCAATTACTGCTCAAGAACTTCGTTTTTATAAACTCTGCAAATTGCACATAGTGTTCAAGAACTTTTGATGCTTTCATTCCTCCTTTTTTATCTTTTAGTTTCTTGTACTTAATAATAATAATAATGATTATTTATGGCGCTTAATATTACATCATAAGCCCTAAGCGCTTACAAATACATAAAAGGTTAAAGAAAACATAAATGAAACCAACAACAAGATGAGTATTGCAATAAGTACCATGCATAAACAAGGGTGCATATTGACACACACCCATGCACACACAGAAACACACACAGACACACACACACACACACAAAACACATGATCCCACACATACTGTCACACAACAATGGCCACAACAGCATGCGTGCACAAACACGCATACACATGCGTGCATGTATACACACACACACACACACACACACACACAATTAGTAAAAGAATCAATCTGATGGGCAAAGGAAGGGGAAGAAAGAACTGCCATTGATAGGTGGAGAGGGTTGTTTTAAGAGATGCCTTGAAGGAAGACAGCGAGTTTGAACTATGCAAAGATATTGGGAGTTTATTCCAAGAAACTGGACCCTGAAAAGAAAAAGAACAATCGCCATAGGTTTCAGTCTGAAATTGAGGGATTTTAAGCAATGCCGTCAACAGAAGAACACAACTGCCTAGAAGGAACATAGAGATGAACGAGATCAGAAAGGTAGGAAGGAGCTAAGCCATTCAAAGATTTAAAGCAGAGTAAGGACAGTTTGTAGTCTATTTGTTTTTTGACCGGCAGCCAGTGAAAAGAAAGAAGTAAGGGAGTGACATGAGAAGATCTGAGTTGTCTGAGAATAAAATGAGCAGCATTGTTTTGTACTTTCTGGAGACGACTGAGAAGATTCTGGGGACAGCCAGCTAGCAGAGAATTACAGTAATCAAGTCTAGACAGAATGAAGGCAGAAACAAGGGTTTTTGTGGCATCAACAGAGAGAAGATGTCGCACAGAACCAATGCAGCGAAGCTCAAAGTAACAGACATGGCAGACTGTGGAAACATGTTGCTGGAAGGAAAGTTCTGAGTCAAGCGTAACACCTAAATTCCGTGCAGATGAAGATGTCTGAAAAATCAATAAGGCAATTTTCCAATTTGATAGAGTCTGGGATACAGTCAGATGAAAGGAGTCTTTTGGGTGTAAAGAAGATCATTTCAGTTTTTTCATTATTGAGCTGAAGTTTGTTAACTGTCATCCAAGATTTTATGTCCATGATACTTGACTGTGTGTGTTGGATTGCAGAAGGCAGCTGAGAGATATCGCTGGATATGTAAATAATAAAGATATAATTTGATTGTTGTATTATTGCAAAACATGTACACAAAATATGGTGAAACTGTATTGATAATTTGATTGTTGTATTATTGTGAAACATGTGCACAAAATATGGTGAAACTGTATTACTGCAAAACATGCGTACAAAATATGTTGAAAACGTATGGATAATTTGATTGTTGTATTATTGTGAAACATGTGTACAAAATGTGGTGAAACCATATGGATAATTAGGTGCAAGAGAGCCTGGTCTCTAATCGAGGATAGCACTATAGAGGTACTGTCAATAACAATACACACATAACAAAGATTTACATACAGACACAGAATCACACTCAAACGTACCTGTTGTTGTTGACAAAGATTTACAGATGGTCTCTAATCGAGGATAGCACTATAGAGGTACTGTCAATAACAATACACACATAACAAAGATTTACATACAGACACAAAATCACACTCAAACGTACCTGTTGTTGATACTGGCCATGGACCTCCATGTAGGAATGCTCAGATGAAGTGGGTTGAAGCATCACATTCCGGCGATCAGCACCGGTCTCCCCATGATACACCCCTCTGCCAGCAGAGTACTGACCTCCACCCACATTCTGCACAGCGCCATAACGTTGACCCCCAACCAAGTTCTGCCCCCGCTGAAAGTTCTGAACTCCACCATAGTGATGCACAGCAGCACCATAACTCTGTCCGCCTGTCCTTTGTGATCTGTCCCCAACAGATAGGTTGTTGATGTTTCCGCCCGGAGGGGGGATGTTAGCTCCACCTCCTCCTCCTCCTTCCCCACCTCCCATGACGTTGCTGCCAGCAGGTGCCTGGCGGGCATAGGGGAGATTATGCTGGAGGTAGTGGGCAGCGGAGGACCCCTGGCTGGCACGAAGCTGCATGTCATGCAGCTGCTGCTGTGTGTAACGTGTCAGCTGGTCCGTCAGGCCCTGCGTCTTCAGCTGCTCTGCTTCCAGCTCCTGGCACACACGCTCCTTCTCCGTTGCCAGGCGCGACCGCGCCTCCCGCTCTGCCATGAAGTCTGTCTTGAACACCTCCGCCTGTTGAGGAATTGTTCAGCTATGGTGTTTATCGGTTTCAGGTGACTAGGTCAGGTCATTGACAACCAGGGTGACCGTACAAGCCATTATGCAGGAGCTGGTCAGGTACTTGCAATTACAGCTTTACTACAAGCCATTATGCAGGAGCTGGTCATGCACTTGCAATTACAGCTTTACTACAAGCCATTATGCAGGAGCTGGTCATGTACTTGCAATTATAGCTTTACTAACCAAAGTAATGTCAACACTTTTCATCTACTAACATGGAAAGTCTCTATACCACATACAGTGCTATAAACACTCTTCATCCAATAACATGGAAAGAGTCTCCATACTTCATACAGTAACTTATTCTCAAAACAAGCGTACAAATTATTAGAAGGATATGGGAAGAGCAGGGCATACACAAACAATACTTATTTCTAAACAAACAAACAAAAAAAGGCTTTCATGTGCAAAATGTGCAGCAAGTGCCAATCAGCAGGTTGTTTCCATTGTATCAAGTGCTCTTATCATCATTCTGGACAAGCACCAATCAGCAGGTGTTTCCATTGTATCAAGTGCTCTGATCATCATTCAGGACACTGTCACCAATCAGCAGGTGGTTTCCACTGTATCAAGTGCTCTGATCATCATTCAGGACACTGTCACCAATCAGCAGGTGGTTTCCATTGTATCAAGTGCTCTGATCATCATTCAGGACACAGGAAGCACCAATTAGCAGGTGGTTTCCATTGTATCAAGTGCTCTGATCATCATTCAGGAAATAGGAAGAACCAATCAGCAGGTGGTTTCCATCGCATCATGTGCTCTGATCATCATTCAGGACACTGTCACCAAACAGCAGGTGGTTTCCATTGTATCAAGTGCTCTGATCATCATTCAGGACACTGTCACCAATCAGCAGGTGGTTTCCACTGTATCAAGTGCTCTGATATCATTCAGGACACTGTCACCAATCAGCAGGTGGTTTCCATTGTATCAAGTGCTCTGATCATCATTCAGGACACTGTCACCAATCAGTAGGTGGTTTCCATTGTATCAAGTGCTCTGATCATCATTCAGGACACTGTCACCAATCAGCAGGTGGTTTCGTTGTATCAAGTGCTCTGATCATCATTCAGGACACTGTCACCAATCAGCAGGTGGTTTCCGTTGTATCAAGTGCTCTGATCATCATTCAGGACACTGTCACCAATCAGCAGGTGGTTTCCGTTGTATCAAGTGCTCTGATCATCATTCAGGACACTGTCACCAATCAGCAGGTGGTTTCCATTGTATCAAGTGCTCTGATCATCATTCAGGACACTGTCACCAATCAGCAGGTGGTTTCCATTGTATCATGTGCTCTGATCATCATTCAGGACACTGCCACCAATCAGCAGGTGGTTTCCATTTATCAAGTGCTCTGATCATCACTCAGGACACTGTCAAGGAAGGAAGTAAAACAGGGAAGCAATCTCACAAGCCCCACTTCCTAACGTACAGCCAATACAAGGGCCATGTATCCTCCCCATAACGTCAGTCCGGCTACTTTCAACATCTGATCATGTAGCTACCACCACTACTGTGAATTTAGTGCATTCTCATACATCTTGATATTTTTTCTCTGAATCAGTGAATGTTCACACTCTTTCCACCTTTTTCCTGTGCTTGATTTTGGATTTCACACACTGATGTGCCCCCCTTTGTTCATGAGTAAACAGAAGCGTTTTGAAACTTTACCTTTCCCTCTTACTAATCCCCCTTTCTTCATGAGTAAACAGAAGCCTTTTCAAAATCGACCCTTCACTCTTACTAACCCCCCTTTCTTCATGAGTAAACAGAAGCCTTTTGAAACTCGACCCTTCACTCTTACTAACCCCCATTTCTTCATGAGTAAACAGAAGCCTTTTCAAAATCGACCCTTCACTCTTACTAACCCCCATTTCTTCATGAGTAAACAGAAGCCTTTTGAAACTCAACCCTTCACTCTTACTAATCCCCATTTCTTCATGAGTAAACAGAAGCCTTTTGAAACTCGACCCTTCACTCTTACTAAACCCCATTTCTTCATGAGTAAACAGAAGCCTTTTGAAACTCGACCCTTCATTCTTACTAACCCCCCTTTCTTCATGAGTAAACAGAAGCCTTTTGAAACTCGACCCTTCACTCTTACTAACCCCCATTTCTTCATGAGTAAACAGAAGCCTTTTGAAACTCAACCCTTCACTCTTACTAACCCCCATTTCTTCATGAGTAAACTCTTACTAATCACACTGCTCTTTGGAGCTGTCGATGCCACCTGAATCACGGAACAGCTTAGAAACGTGTTAATAGTTGCCGTGATTGAAATCAAAGTTATTGTTTACAAAACTCTATATTCTGTAAACTTGATAAGATTCTGGAAACATTAATCATGCTCACCCCCAACATCCACCCTCACCTTTTTAAGGTGATTCAGAGCCAGAACCTTTCATCTGCCAGTTTTAAAATCACTTATTTCATGAAAACACGTCCATTTATGGCTCTTACTACCATCCATCAGACACATTTTTTAAGACTTTACAAAGTTACTGTTACAAATTTGTGCGTAATAAAATACCTGACAAAATAAATAGAAAAACTGCACATAAGAGTTTTAAAACCAGTGGCCTTAGACTTCCAGAATTAAAAGTGTTTGCATCTTTATTAAAATTAACTTGGCTTCAGAAAGTTCAGACCACACACTACAATTGGAAAACGATCATAACATCTGACTTTCCACTTCTAAACAATATGGAAAAATATGGATTAGAAATATTTTCTTCCTTTTGTAATTCAAATACATTTTGGACAGAAGCATTTACTGTGTACAAACACCTTTTCAACAAAGTTAACCGTAAGAATTCTGGTGAACTTCTTGTGGAACACATCTTTTACAATAACAGAGTACAGGTAGGGAAAAAGGCCATTTTGGGAAAACTGGATCAACAAAGGGATATATTGTATTGCTCATGTTTAGCTTGACAATGGCCAGTTTCTCTCTTATGAGCAATGCAATTTAATGATAAGTATGATGGAAACCTTAAATTTGGTTGGTTTTTGTTTTTGTTTTTTTTTTTTGCTGTCCCAACTTCTGCGCCACCTCAGAGGCAGTGCACCCATGCCGTTCATTCCGACACCCCGTCCACAGCCACAGCCTGGTCGGCCCCGCCTCAGCCCCGGAACCGGCAATCCACAGGGAGCAGTCAATGTCAAGTCGTCAAGAGGCAACCTACCGGAGGAGACACTGCACTGCTGCCGAGTCACTTCGGTGGTGTTCAGTGGCGCCTGTTCTGATCTAACATATGCAGGACACCACCTACTAAGCCTCCTACTGACGACAATAATTGCTTAGTCGCAGAGCCAGTGTGAGTGAGCTCTCCCTCCGGAGGGCGCCACCACGTCCGTCCAACGACAGCCCCCATGGACTCGCTGATACCGGTGACCCCGACGGAACCAAACCAAGGCCAGAGACGTGGAGAGGACATCGAAATTGAGGTCACCATGAGAGCAGGGCATGAAGGGACACAGAATTTGAGACATTTTTTTTTTTAATGCTGATCGATGAGAATGAGGATGATTAAGATGATGCTATGGATTTCCGTTTCGGTCTGAGACTACATGACAGGGCTGTACTCTACGCTTCCTTTAATAATATATCCCGGCATCAACCAGGCCCGAGAGATACAGGCACCTGCAGTGTTGGTCAGGAAATTTGAGCAACACTGTCAGAAACGCATCCATTAAGTGGATGAAACTCGACTGTGTGGTCCCAGTCTTCCCAACTGAGTCCGCAGCAAACTCAACTCTGGGTAGGAGCCGGTCAGGGCAGAAAAACCCACATGACTCTGATGGGATTCGAACCCACGACCTCCCAGCCAGGAGTCCGCAACGCTAACCACTTCGCCACGGTGGCTGGTAACATTAAATTTGTTACTTTGCCTGGTTTTAAAGCAACTACAATCAAGTATATAGGAAAAACAAAAATAAAAGTTGAAAATACTAATAAATGTTTGTATATGCATATATGTTACAAAAAGCTGACGTCAGTCTGTAATGGATCAAAAGTATACATGACATGCTTATAGACAATCATTTTTGTACAAAGTGCTGCACAAAGTGGAAACAGAGCTGAATGTTGAAAATGATTGGAAAAACTGTTTCATATATCTTAGCAAAATTTTGGATGTAACAATGAAATGGTTACAGTTAAGAATGATACACAGATGCCATGGAACTAATGTTGTATTGAAGAAAATTGGTGTACTGAACAGTGATGGACGTACTTTCTGTAGCTTCGTTAAGGACAGAATTACACACATGCTTTGGCAATGTATGGTTTTTCAACATTTTTGGGAAATGCTGGTGAATTATATTGTGGCAAGTCACTTGACACATCCACCCTGATCGGTCCCAAACACCCATCCCCTTGTCACTTGACACATCCACCCTGATCGGTCCCAAACACCCATCCCCTTGTCACTTGACACATCCACCCTGATCAGTCCCAAACACCCATCCTCTTGCACAAATTGTACAAAGACACACGCCATCCCCCTTTCTCTCTCCCTTCTGTCTCACAAATGGCCGTACAGATTTCAAATCTATGCCAACTCTCCCCTCTCAACATCAACCCCCCCCCCCCCCCACCCCCCCCAACTTTCTCTCCCTGCAGTAGAGAAAGTGTTACAGAAAAAGTTTACATCACTTTGTAACTACATCACTCCTCTCTCCCCCCCTTCCCCGGTCTCTCTCCTCCCCCCTCCCTTAGAACAGTGAAAAAGTTTACGTCACTTTGTAACCACGTCACCACTGTCGTTACATACATGAATGAAAAATTTTTGTCTGCATGTAATTTGCAGATAACTGAATCATTAGCAATAATTGGATTTGACAAAAATGTACATATAGACCATGTGTTTTACATTATTGTATTATTTGTTAAACACAATCTTCATCAGTGTAGAATAGAACAGAAATCTCCTTGATTGCAAGTATTTCTCAATAAGCTGAAATGTAGAGATAAAACAGAAGAGTATATTGCTTGAAAACATCTTGCATATAAAGATTTAATTTCCAGATGGCTCCTATAAAAGCTGTGTGCAGACCAAGTGCATGCTGACTTTGTGCATTATATTTTTCATCCATATGACTCTTGCCCTATACAACTGTAATGCACTTTAGCTTCTCTCTTCTCTCTCTCTTCGCTCTCTCTCTCTCTCTCTCTCAATCATTTACATTTTAACCTGTTGTCTTCGGAATGTAAATCTGTGGCATAAATATGACCGAAGTGTTGTTTATGTTCATCTCGATTATTCTTTTCCTCATCCTTCCTCATTTATGTTGTATTATGTAACTTCTCTGAAATAATGATGCTTTCTTTGGGGAAAAATAAGTTTAATGCCCTATCAGTAGCAGCAACTTCAGTTTAATCATGCTTTCTTTGGGAAAAAATAAGTTTAATGCCCTATCAGTAGCAGCATCTTCAGTTTAATCCCACATGCCGACATGAGGATGTTTATACATGAATGCTACTTCTCTGTAACTTACAGTCTGACAACACTGACGCTGAACAACCTATGTGAGAGAGAGTCACTTCCCACAGTCATTTCCCACAGATGAGACATATCATAAAATTCTGAACCAGCTGCGTACCATGTAAGCAAAACTGTCATTCTCGCTATCCTTTTTAACTTCTCATCAGTCTAGTTTCAAAACAATGACTGAGGGCGGAAAATGAAGCAAAATTTGAAAAGAGAGGGGTAAGTCACCACCAAGGACACAGACAAACAAGAGTACAGGACTAGACACAATGCACTTCGACCTCTTGGGTCTTCTTCAGGTGAAAACACACAATATTTAGGACAGTGACAAGAAGAACATGTAGCCACTTTGCTGCGCTTCTCCTGTTCATCTCCAAATTGAAAATGGCCGCCAGACGGAAATGAGGGGATTATGGGAGAGGAAGAGGGGGTTGGGGGAAAGGGGGAAAAAAAGGTAAAAAAAAAAAAAAAAAGAAAAAAGAAAGGGAGGAAGTGTGAAACGATGGTAAATAAAATAAATGAATTAATTAAAATAATTAAATAAATAAATAAAATTAAAAAAAAAAAGAAAAACATTTTTTCATAAAATTCAGTTTAAAAAAAATTATATATATATAATACAAAACGTAATACATAAATAGATAAATAAAGAAAGAAAAATGATAAGTAAATAAATCAAATTAAAAGAATTAATAAGTGAATAAATAGATAAACAAATAAAATAAAATAAACAAAGTTGAAAATAAAATAAAATGAAATTAAATAAATGGGGGGTGGCTGCAACTTCTGTATGCAGTGGGTAGTAGGGGTTATGGTGGTGGTGTGTGTGTATGCGTAGGTGTGTGTGTGTTGGTGGAAGATTATGCCGACTGGTGTGGGAATGTTGGGTATGTATATTTGTGTTACTGTTGGATGTTGATGCCTTGGGGCTGTAGTGTGCCCAGTTTGGCAATGAGATGGGTTTCTCTTGATGTGTGCTCAAAGCTGTCACTCTGTGATTGCCAGAGTGCCAAGACTTTCACATGGTTGATGTTATGTTGGGGGTGGTTGAAGTGTACAGCAATCGGTTTGGGTCGGTGGTGGCGGATGTCAGCCAGGTGTTCTGAGATGCATGTCTGCAGTGTGCGGAACACCTATCTGAGAAGTGGCATTAACTTCTCCAGTCCACCCCTATCCCAGCGGAACGTGTCTCCCACCTGTTCACACCTATCCTAGCGGAGCGTGTCTCCCACCTATCCACCCCTATCCAAGCGGAACACATCTCCCACCTGTCCACCCTACCCCAGCGGAACGTGTCTCCCACCTGTCCACCCCTATCCCAGCGGAACGTATCTCCCACCTGTCCACCCCTATCCCAGCAGAGCGTGTCTCCCACCTGTCCCTCCCTATCCCAGTGGAACGTGTCTCCCACCTGTCCACCCCTATCCCAGCGGAAAGTGTCTCCCACCTGTCCAACCCTATCCCAGCGGAACGTATCTCCCACCTGTCCACCCCTATCCCAGCGGAGCGTGTCTCCCACCTGTCCACCCCTGTCCCAGTGGAACATATCTCCCACCTGTCCACCCCTATCCCAGCGGAACATATCTCCCACCTGTCCACCCCTATCCCAGCAGAACGTGTCTCCCACCTGTCCACCCCTATCCCAGCGGAACGAATCTCCCACCTGTCCACCCCTATCCCAGCGGAACATATCTCCCGCCTGTCCACCCCTATCCCAGCGGAACATATCTCCCACCTGTCCACCCTATCCCAGCGGAACGTATCTCCCACCTGTCCACCCCTATCCCAACGGAGCGTGTCTCCCACCTGTCCACCCCTGTCCCAGTGGAACGTATCTCCCACCTGTCCACCCCTATCCCAGCGGAACGTGTCTCCCACCTGTCCACCCCTATCCCAGCAGAACGTGTCTCCCACCTGAGCCTGCAGGACAGCCATGGTCTCTTCCTTCTCGCGGACATCCTGCTGCAGCTTCTTGATCCGGCCCTCCCGCATGTTGATGGCCTCCTCGGCTGCCACCACCTGCGCTGTCAGGTGGTTGATGGTATCCATCTGTTGCCTCTGCTGGGAGTTGGAACGCAGGCGCTGCTCCTGATGTATCAAAAGAAAAGCGGGCAAACACTTCTTTTTTACTTATGATTGCGAATACACAAAACCTGAATTCTTTTGTGTGTGTGTGTGTATGTTGTTGTTGTTGCAAGTGATGGGCCTTTATCTTGAAATTAAAAGGTCAAAGTTATTATGACAATGTTCTAAGTTTCTGCTTTGAGCCAAAGTAACAAGATCATTTTCGCAATAGAGTTGTTTATCTGACTTGATTCTTCTTACTCTGATGAAGTTCAGTCCACTGATGCTTTGAGCTAAAGTAACAAGCTCTTTTTCCACAACAGAGTTGTTTATCTGACTTGATTCTTCTTACTCTGATGAAGTGAAGTCCACTGATCTTCCACATGTCTCATTTCACTGAGTTGGCAGGAATTCTGCTCCCAGCCCCACAGTCAGTTTACCTTTTTGTTGTGGCCATAAGTTTTCTTAGCTTGGATTCCAAAGAAAATATTTTGATGACTCTTAAAACACAATTTCACATGCCAAGTGGCTGCTGCCATGAGAATCAATGAAACTCCAGTAAACCCATCAAACCCTCAAACATGTCCGCCTCTCTGCTCTTCATCATTGGTGATATTTCTTATCAGACTGTTATTAATCCCATCATTAACCCTTTCAATGCCAAGTATCTCTGTGCTGCAACCAGCTGAAAACAAGCTGTGCAGAAGAGCTACTGTGGGGTACAAGGCTGTAACTTTTGAACTACTATACCAACTGTAATCATTTAAACTCCATGTTAAATACGATACAATGCATCTTCATTCCAAGTACTATTCAAATACAAGGGGAAATCCAAAGAGAAAATATGCACACAAACAAAAACTGAATCACGTATGCTTGTGGTGCATAATGGCCACTGTGGTGTTAAGACTGTACTAAACCATCTGGCTACGTGGTGATAAAAGGTTAAAGGTTAAAGAAGCACCACTCCATCTCTGGGAATGATTCTAAATATAACAGCAGTGTGCTTTTTGTATTTTTCATTTGCTTCATTGTTTCTGTGGTCATCCATCCCAGTGGCACACACTGGCCAAACGGCCACACTTTTACAGGGACTGGGGTTTACAATGGCCAATTGGCCACTCTTCTACAGGGACTGGGGTTTACAATGGCCAAATGGCCACTCTTCTACAGGGACTGGGGTTTACAATGGCCAAATGGCCACTCTTCTACAGGGACTGGGGTTTACAATGGCCAAATGGCTACTCTTTTACAGGGACTGGGGTTTACAATGGCCAAATGGCTACTCTTCTACAGGGGCTGGGGTTTACAATGGCCAAATGGCCACTCTTTTACAGGGTTAATGGCCACTCTTTTACAGGGATTGGGGTTTACAACGGCCAAATGGCCACTCTTCTACAGAGATTGGGGTTTACGATGGCCAAATGGCCACTCTTCTACAGGGATTGGGGTTTACAATGGCTAAATGGCCCCTCTTCTACAGGAACTGGGTTTACAATGGCCAAAAGGCCACTCTTTTACAGGGACAGGGGTTTACAATGGCCAGATGGCCACTTTTCTACAAGGACTGGGGGTTACAAGGATTGCCATCAGGGATTTAAACAGCCTGCAATGGCTAAATGGCCACTATCCTGTAAGGATTGGGGTTTACAATGGCCACTTTTCTACAAGGACTGGGGGTTACAAGGATTGCCATCAGGGATTTAAACAGCCTGCAATGGCTAAATGGCCACTATCCTGTAAGGATTGGGGTTGACAATGGCCACTTTTCTACAAGGACTGGGGGTTACAAGGATTGCCATCAGGGATTTAAACAGCCTGCAATAGCTAAATGGCCACTATCCTGTAAGGATTGGGGTTGACAATGGCCACTCTTCTACAAGGACTGGGGGTTACAAGGATTGCCATCAGGGATTTAAACAGCCTGCAATGGCTAAATGGCCACTATCCTGTAAGGATTGGGTTGACAATGGCCACTCTTCTACAAGGACTGGGGGTTACAAGGATTGCCATCAGGGATTTAAACAGCCTGCAATGGCTAAATGGCCACTATCCTGTAAGGATTGGGGTTTACAATGGCCACTCTTCTACAAGGACTGGGGGTTACAAGGATTGCCATCAGGGATTTAAACAGCCTGCAATGGCTAAATGGCCCCTATCCTGTAAGGACCAAGGTTTACAAGGACTGCCATTGGGGATTTAAACTGCCTTCAAATTTTCTGTGTTTTACTAAAGTACACATTCGCATTAAGGAATTCTGATGTAACAGATTTATCCAAAAGACATGGACGTGGCTGAAATCTGCTCAGTTAATTAGATCTGCTCAAGAGGGTATTGAACACAAACCCTTTTTCAAAAGAGCAAGTCTTTATCCACAAGTCGCACCTGATGACAGATATGACAGTTTCTTTATCAGTCTATTTTAGGGATGAAACGGGGACGTCAGTCATTAAACATTGCATAGCTTCATAAAAGAGAAATAAATTGTATTTATAGGACAAAACAATATGTATCAATCAACACTGCATTTATCTACATAATACCACCATCTTTCTACAAACATTTTGTGCCAACAAGAGATATCAAATATTTAAACACAGAAAAGGAGAAAAGGGTGGTACTTGACAAAGATTACCTGTTCAGCTTTGTACTGGTCAAAAGTGTCCAGAACTTCTTTGTAGTCAGACACAAGCTGGTTAAAAGATTTTCGAAGCTCATTCATCTGCTGTCTGCACAAATAACAGCAACAAATACAGGGGTGTGCAGAGACTGACTGATCCTATCATCAGAACTGCTGTAAAATCCACAGACCAGCTTCCAATAGGAAATTTTTAACCCCATGTGCCCCGACCATTTTACTAGAGAAGGACACGCCCAGCCTGAAGGTTTTTGGAGTTAACAGCAAAATTCATGGTTACCCAAATAAAACATCTATATCTAAAAAACTGCTGGATGAAACTTCTTGAAATTTTGCATACTTGCTGATGGATATATGTGGTATGTTATGTTTAACTTTCAGACTCTCTTGTGAATATTTTAATTGTGATTTTTTTTTTTTTGAAAATAAATTTTGGTAAAAAAAAATCTACTTTTTGTTGTCACACATGTTCTCAATCAAACAGACACAACAAATCACAGTACACACAAGAAATACACATGCAAAAATAAAAGAACTCATGCTTTTACATTGAAAATGCTTAACCCTTTCACCGCCAGACATTCTATTTTGCATAAATCCCCATCGCCAGCCATTTTTCCCAAAAAGCTCTTATTTTATACCAGCATATGTGAAACACGGATATCTCTGGAACTAAACAACCAATTCTCACGCTATTTTTTGTAAAATGGAGGAGATACACTGTACTTTTATTATATCATAACATGTTAGTAAGGGTAAGTCAACAACAATTTCAAATTTTTAGTAATTTCAAGTGCAAAAAAAAATGCAAAATAAAAAAAAAGAATGTTATGTTTCTTCTAAACGTAAAAAATGAAGAAAGAATGCCAACAAACTCTCAACAAGGGAGGAAAATACTCCACTCACAATTGAAGACCAGAAAGTTTAGTATTTCCAACAGAAAAGTGGAAGAAACAGCCACAAATACAACTGCTCCAATAGCAAGGAACACACACACACACACACACACACACACACACACACACACACACACACACGTCCCTTTCACTCTCAACAGTAATATTTTTTTATACCAGCATATGTGAAACACGGATATCATTTGATGTCACACCTGAGCTCTTATGCCGAGCTGGTACACATGTAAGAAAGAAAAGTAAGAAAGAAAAAGGGAACACACACACACACACACACACACACACACAGAAACACACACACACACACACACACACACACACACACACACACGTCCCTTTCACTCTCAACAGTAATATTTTTTTATACCAGCATATGTGAAACACGGATATCATTTGATGTCACACCTGATGACAGATATGACAGTTTCTTTGAAATGCACATCCGTGGTCAGTTTCCCATTGGTGATGCTTATCTCCGCATCCAGGTAGGGCACCCTGGACCTGTACAGTAGATGTGGTGGCACTATACCCCAGTATTCCCCATGAACAGGTTCCTCAGTCGCTGAAGGCTATGCTCAGAGAACACAAGAATGACTCAGACGTTATCCCGGACGTCCGTCTCCTACAGCAGACTATCATGCACATTCTACAAAACAACGTCTTTAGGTTTGATGGGAGGGTGTACCGGCAGGTACAGGGGACAGCGATGGGCACGCCCATGGCACCTGCCATCGCTAACATCTACATGGGGTGGCTAGAGAAAGAACTGCTGACCTCTTCCCCCTGGAAGATCCCGGTCCGACACTGGAGACGCTACATCGATGATGTGCTGATGCTGTGGCTTCAGGGGGAGGACTGCCTTAAAGACTTGCTAGCATGGCTCAACCAGCAGCATCACAGTGTGAAGTTCACTTCAAACTACGGCAGGTCCAGGGTGCCCTACCTGGATGCGGAGATAAGCATCACCAATGGGAAACTGACCACGGATGTGCACATCAAAGAAACGGATGCCAACATGTACCTCCCCTTCAACTCATGCCATCCACACCACTGCGTCCGTGGCATTCCCTTCGGACACAGCCTCCGACTGAGGAGACTATGCTCAGAGGAGGAAGTATTCTTCAAGCGTTGTGTGGAACTGAAGGGCCGTCTCGTGAAGCGGGGCTACCCACCTGGCCTGGTGCAAAAAGCCACTGACCGGGCAGCAGCAATACCAAGGCAGCAGACCCTCACGTACAGGAACAGGACCAACTCCACAGGACGCATCCCCTTCATAATTACACACAACCCCGCCCACCCTCCCATTGCCCAATGGCTGCGGGAGCTCCTGACCACGCTCCATACCAGCAGAAGGATGAGAAAGGCCATCCCCCAAGCCCCCATGGTAGGAGAGCGGAAGTGCAGAAACCTGCGCAGTCTGCTCATGCCCTCCCAGCCTCCCCCTGTGCAGGTGGCAGTGTCCCCAGGGCCTGCAGGCTGCTACAGGTGCCAGTCAAAGAGCTGTGTCCTCTGCACGGAACATCTGCAAGAGACCATACAGTTTACCAGTGTCCGCACTGGTCAGGTGTTCCAGGTGCGCCATAGACTGACGTGCACCAGCAGTGATGTGGTGTACCTCATCAATTGTGCACGCTGTGGGGACACGCAGTACGTTGGGGAGACGGGACAGCCACTAAAGAAACGCTTTTATGGCCACAGGTCAAGCATAAGAAATGAAGGGACCAGAGAAACGGAAGGCTGCCGTGCTGAAACCCTGGTAGCCAAACACTTCCAAGCCAACAACCACTCCATGGCGGACATGAGGGTTATTGCAATAGAACAGTGCCACTCCAAGAATGTGTGCAAACGCAAAGTCAGGGAACAATTGCGGCGCCACAAACTGAAAACATTACCCTGACGGCCTAAATGTATGGGACTAGAGCTCAGGTGGTGTCCACGATTCTTCCCCTGCTGCCACTCGGACAAACTCTGTGTGTGGTTGTGTGTGTGTGTGTGTGTGTGTGTGTGTGTGTGTGTTGTTTGAAAGAATGAAAAGAAAGAAAGAAAGAAGGAAAGAAAGAAAGAGAGAAAGGAAGAAAGAGAGAGAGAGAATGAAAAAACAGAGAAAGGAAGAAAGAGAGAGAGAAAGGAAGAAACAGAACAAAAATCTTCCAGGTTTGACGACATAAACGAGAGACCAATAAATACGTATAGACGATGATGTATGACACGATAAACGTCAAAGGAGGACTACTAGGTGCTCCAAGGTGACAGTCCTGATGAAGTCAAGTAAAGACGAAAATTTGGCAGAGAACTGGTGTTTTTTGTTGTGATCAAGTGTAATATTTTTTTATGAACACAAAGTCATTCATGTGCCTGTTGGTCTCTAAACCCTTGAGAGCCATTCATATCAGCTGTACACCCACTCAAACACATCTCTGCTGCTCGCCTCTCATGTGTCAGTTGGCCACGCCCCCTTCAACCTTGACCAGCAAGAGTCGGCCCACAGCATGTGTGTGAAGTTCGTTGCCTAAAGTCTTAGTTCGCTCCCTCACATGAGTTAGTGAACAGTCAGTCAGTGCTGGCTGGCTCAACACAAAAACACTGGGGCACACGCGGTAGGGTAGTAAGTGGGCGTCTCGTCAGTCTCTCCCAAGCATTTGGCCACGGTCCAATGCCTCATGTTGCAACAATTCGGTCAAGCCCTCACTATTGTTGTTTACTCGTGACTATCTGGGTCTTCTTCATCTGTATTAGGAACAACTGACCGTCTATTCAATATTCCCAGCACTTGATCTGTGGTAAATGTACGGCAATGTCGAGTACGTAAAGTGCTTGGTGGTGATGTCATAGTGAATGGAAAAGCAATCAGAATAAAGTTGATAAAACACTGAACTGAATAGTGTTCTGACAAAGCAAATGGCTGTGAGCACGGGCCAGACCATCCCCCAACTATGACGTTTGTTGCTGGCTTATTATCTCATGAACTAGGATCGTGAGAGTATCAGGAGTTAGGTCACCCTACTTTGTCGCCAAATGGCGACTTTGGCGCTCAGCCCTGTCGTCACCAAAAGGTGACTTTGGCGGTGTAAGGGTTAATATCCATTCATATCCAACGGACATGAGTATGAATCACTTCAGATAAGTTGCCCAATCTACACAGAAAAAGGCACCAAACCACACTGTGTCAGTCAAGTGACAGCCTGCTCTCCAGAATCACCACTATCACTTTCTGTTCAATGTACACTTGCTGAACACACACTATTGTCCAATACTATATGTGTGTAGACCTAATAACTATCACTTTCTGTTCAATGTACACTTGCTGAACACACACAATTATCCAATACTATATGTGTGTAGACCTAATAACTATCACTTTCTGTTCAATGTACACTTGCTGAACACACACAATTATCCAATACTATATGTGTGTAGACCTAATAACTATCACTTTCTGTTCAATGTACACTTGCTGAACACACACAATTATCCAATACTATATGTGTGTAGACCTAATAACTATCACTTTCTGTTCCATGTACACTTGCTGAACACACACAATTATCCAATACTATATGTGTGTAGACCTAATAACTATCACTTTCTGTTCAATGTACACTTGCTGAACACACACAATTATCCAATACTATATGTGTGTTAGACCTAATAACTATCACTTTCTGTTCAATGTACACTTGCTGAACACACACAATTATCCAATACTATATGTGTGTAGACCTAATATCTATCACTTTCTGTTCAATATACACTTGCTGAACACACATAATTATCCAATACGATATGTGTGCAGACCTAATAACTATCACTTTTCATTTATGATAGGGTGGAGGGGGTAGAAACACAATCCTAGAAGCAGTGGACTCTGTCACAAAAGATGTTTTCTCACAAAACCAAGGAGGAAAAACACACTGAAATATATATACCCAGGGGGGGAGGGGGAGGGGGACACACTAAAGATGCCTAAATCTGAAAGATTCCATGCCTGGATCAAAGCAGCCTTGTACTACAAGAAAGACTACAAGTTGTAGTCTTTCTACAAGTTGTAGTCTTTCTTGGTGTGAAACAGTTTGAAGCAAGGGTCTAAACACAAGCCCAGATCACGCTGCTCACACTGCTATCTGGATTCCTTTTTCCTCAGATACCGGTCCCGTGCTGGATCATGAAAACTGCAGACCACACACACTCTTGATGGCTATGCTTTGTTCTCTGTAGCTGCAGACCACACACACTCTTGATGGCTATGCTTTGTTCTCTGTAGCTGCAGACCACACACACTCTTAATGGGTTTGCTTTGTTCTCTGTAGCTGCAGACCACACACACTCTTGATGGCTATGCTTTGTTCTCTGCAGCTGCAGACCACACACTCTCTTGATGGCTATGCTTTGTTCTCTGTAGCTGCAGACCACACACACTCTTGATGGGTTTGCTTTATTCTCTGTAGCTGCAGACCACACACACTCTTGATGGGTTTGCTTTGTTCTCTTAAGCTGCAGACCACACACTCTCTTGATGGGTTTGTTTTGTTCTTTGTAGCTGCAGACCACACACACTCTTGATGGCTATGCTTTGTTCTCTGTAACTGCAGACCACACACACTCTTGATGGGTTTGCTTTGTTCTCTGTAGCTGCAGACCATACACACTCTTGATGGGTTTGCTTTGTTCTCTGTAGCTGCAGACCACACACACTCTTGATGGGTTTGCCTTGTTCTCTGTAGCTGCAGACCACACACACTCTTGATGGATTTGCTTTGTTCTCTGTAGCTGCAGACCACATACACTCTTGATGGCTATGCTTTGTTCTCTGTAGCTGGGATATGCATCATGAAGTGACGTTCTGTCAGTCTCGCCACATCTGAGGGGTGTTGTCTGCTGGCCCTCAACTTCATTGGTGCACCACTCATCAGCTCACGCACCAGTTGCTTGGTAAATTTATACTGTGAAAGTGGAGATGGCACCTTCTGTTGGAACAAAATGTAAGCTTGCACCTTGGAAAGGTGAATTAGGTGCATACCATGCATTTCCACCACTTGATGGTTTTTCGGTGGTAACTATAATATCCCAGGTTTTGGTCGAAGGTGTCAGCTCCGTTCATGTTCCTGTTGTAGTTGTTGATAGCGACAGGTTTGGTTGATGCAGGCTCCTGGTCCCCATCTTCATGGTCAGGTACAGCAGCTGCTGCCTCAGCTTCGTGTTTTGTGCTAAGAAGCAGAATGTTCTTCCTATCATGGAAGCGCAAGCACAACAGCTTGCCCTTCTGCCTGAAGCGAAACTCCCCTTCTTGATTTTGAGCTCCTTGGGATGTCACCTCCATGGACCACCAACCCATCCAGCGATGACCGTGCCGACAGCTAAGGTGTCATGTGCCCTCAAATACTTAAACAGAGCAAGTGAGCTGAAGAAGAAGTACATGTAAAGGACATGGCCTTTGTTAAGAAAATCTGTCGTCAGTCACTGCACAACATTCTCCCCATGATTTTTCTCTGGGCTGTGTTGTCCTGCATCAGTGTAGATCTGCATTCTGCAGACGTAGCCCATGTCAGCCTCACAGTAGCAGTACATCTTCACCCCATACTATGTAGGCTTGCTGTGGCACCATGGATTTATCTACAGACAGGTCCTGACGGGGAGGTTACGCATCTTTGAAGGCAGATGACAGATGGTCGAAGAGCTTGCGGACCTTGAACAGTTTGTCAGGATTCTCCAGATCTCTGAAAAAGATAACCACAAAATGCTATTTATTTACCATTATGTACAATACTAAGTTGTACATTTTGAACACAACAATCATTTATGGTCAATGTCAGCATCAATGAATACAGCTGTGCTTCAGAGAAGTAATGACCAACACTAACAGCCTCTCAGTTTGCACAATATATACATGCGCAACTTTGTTGTTGCAAAATGTGTAATTCTGCTATAGCCACTCAGTTTGCACAATATGTACATGCACAACTTTGTTGTAAAATGTGTAATTTTGCTATCAATATCTGGGGAATACAACTTAGTTATTATATAAAACAGCTAATAAAACACGCCTTTATACAATTTTTATTAGTTCATTCTTTCTTTCTTCATTTTTATTATTAGTTCATTCTTTCTTTCTTCATTTTTACATTTATATAGTTTATCTATTATTCATGAATTTTTATGCATCTGTTCATTGTCATGATATTATTTTCAGCGTTATTTGATCAAAAGTGCTGTATTTATACTATGTAAGAAACTTTGAGCGCTTATTTACAGAACTTACCTATCACTGTTGTCAACAAGGTGGAAGAATGCAAGTATGGCCCGGTAGCGGTCACGAGACATGTAGCTGCCCCAGAATGGAGTTGAACACATGTGATCTGTAGACCAGCAGCTCTTGATTTATGGTTTCCACACAAGACCCATGCTAATAGTGAGGGCCAGGAACACCTTCATCTCCATCACTGTCACTGCTTTCCGCTTGTTAAGATGGAATGTGGGCCAGCATCAAGTTTTATTGCAATGCATTGTGATGCATGCAGGTTGGTCTGTTCCACAAACATGTTCAGCACATTCTCATCAATGAAAATTGAAAAGAAGTCCAGGGGTGTTGCATCATCCGGTATATCAATAATAACCAGGATTTCCAGAAAATTAAACTGCTTCTGGGTCCATATCATCTTCACTCCATTCTGGTGTCTCTGACACGTCCACATTATGTGCACTTTTCCTCTGCCCTTTTTGCACTCCCCTCCCTCCTCGTTGCATAGCTCGACCACAAGTTGGGGTAAGGGTGGAGGTCCCATCAGTTTATTTCCAGCTTCTGCATCACTATCAGAGTCACTTTCTTGTGGTCAACTGGGTCGAATAATCACAGAGCCAGAGTGATGAACACGCCCACTTGATGCTGACGGTGGATTTTCCACTTGATGTTGACGGTGGATTTTCCACTTGATGTTGATGGTGGATTTTCCACTTCAAATTCATCACCCTAATTATTCTCCTGGCATTTGGAGGCTTTGTCAACATATGAACTCGCGATCGACAAAGTTTGTAAAGTTTCATCATCTAAATCAGCCATTCTGGGGCTGAAATCGGAGTCGATGAGGACAATCTCATCTGTGACTTGTCTGACAGTGTGTTGTGCTCATTTGCTCTTTGGCATCTAAAACGAAGAAAAGACACACGTCAAACTGATCAAAAACGGCGCTCATACTTCTCCAAATCACCGGGAAGGAATACACGATAGAGTGTGCTCCCTCTCCTAATGAATATCAATGTGATTAGAAGTGAAAGTAAGTGGTTATCACCGACTGACAATTTGCTAGCTGCAGGCGCTGAGAGGGGCGTGTCTCGGCCGACAATTTGCCGGTCACAGGGTTCAATGAGAAAAACAATTATTTTTGAGCCAGCTGACACTCTAATCTTTGCTTGTCCACATTCATTTAGCTCTTTATTTCCTTCCTTCCTTGTTTAGTTGCATTATTTCTCCTGTTTTTCCTTTCATTCTTTCCATTTGCTCTCTCATTTTCTTTTTGTTTTCATTCATTCTTTTCCTTCCTTTCTTCCACTCTCCCTTTTCTTTTTCACCTCCTTTCTCTATGTCTCTACTTCTTCCTTCCTCTCTTAAAATAATGCACAAAGTAAGTTCCTCACTTGGTGGCACCATGGTCTTGCTGTTCAGCAAGCACCTGTCTCTCTCCCATGGCTAATGCTTGTTGCAACTGTTGCAGCTGGTTCCTATAGTCGGTAAGCACCTGGCTACTGTAAGCCTCCAACTCCTTTATTCTGCCCATAAATGAACAAATAAAGATGAATGTATGAAATGACTGGTGTACAAATGAATGGATGGATAAACAGGAAGGATGCTAGGCCTGTTACTGGATGAAAGGACAATGGGTGAAATTAACTGAATACATCAAGAATTCATTCAAATGACTGAGTGGATATTCATGTACATTAATTAAATGAATAACAGAGTAACAACACATTTACCACAAAAACAAGTATCCCAGGTGCACCTCTAAGAGTCACATGAATATTTCAAGGTATCCCAGGTATTCTTCAAGGTATCAATTAACTGAGATAATGGACACAGTCTAAGAGAATTTAGTGGCATTGAAAGTATCATCAATCAGTTCATGAAAGTAAAAATCAATGAATAAAAGAGTAAATAAGAATCCATGAACACAACCAAACCTCCAAAGACTTTCCAGCTGAAAAAAGCTTTTTATTTCTGCCTGCATTTACCTGCCAACAAACATTCTCTTCTTTGAAAGGAGTCTGTTGTAAGGGGAGAACGTGTCCATTGTCAGGGGAGAATGTGTCCATTGTGAAGGGAGAATGTGTCCATTGTGAGGGGAGAACATGTCCATTGTGAGGGGAGAATGTGTTCATTGTGAAGGGAGAATATGTCCATTGTGAAGGGAGAATGTGTCCATTGTGAGGGGAGAACGTGTCCATTGTGAGGGGAGAACATGTCCATTGTGAGGGGAGAATGTGTCCATTGTGAAGGGAGAATGTGTCCATTGTGAGGGGAGAACATGTCCATTGTAAAGGGAGAATGTGTCCATTGTGAGGGCAGAATGTGTCCATTGTGAGGGGAGAACATGTCCATTGTGAAGGGAGAATGTCTCCATTATGAAGGGAGAATGTGTCCATTCTGTGGGGAGAGAATGTGTCTATTGTGAGGGGAGAGAACGTGTCCATTGTGAGGGGAGAACATGTCCATTGTGAGGGGAGAATGTGTCCATTGTGAGGGGAGAATGTGTCCATTGTGAGGGGAGAATGTGTCCACTGTGAGAGGAGAATGTGTCCATTGTGAGGGGAGAATGTGTCCATTGTGAGAGGAGAACATGTCCACTGTGAGGGGAGAACATGTCCACTGTGAGGGGAGAATGTGTCCATTGTGAGGGGAGAGATTATGTCCACTGTGAGAGGAGAATGTGTCCATTGTGAGGGGAGAATGTGTCCATTGTGAGAGGAGAACATGTCCATTGTGAGGGGAGAATGTGTCCATTGTGAGGGGAGAATGTGTCCATTGTGAGGGGAGAGATTATGTCAACTGTGAGAGGAGAATGTGTCCATTGTGAGGGAAGAATGTGTCCATTATGAGAGGAGAACATGTCCATTGTGAGGGGAGAATGTGTCCATTGTGAGGGGAGAACATGTCCATTGTGAAGGGAGAATGTGTCCATTATGAAGGGAGAATGTGTCCATTGTGAGGGGAGAACGTGTCCATTGTGAGGGGAGAACGTGTCCATTGTGAGGGGAGAATGTGTCCATTGTGAGGGGAGAATGTGTCCATTGTGAGGGGAGAACATGTCCATTGTGAAGGGAGAATGTGTCCACTGTGAAGGGAGAATGTGTCCATTGTGAGGGGAGAACATGTCCATTGTGAAGGGAGAATGTGTCCATTGTGAGGGGAGACAACATGTGCATTGTGAGGGGAGAAACCTATCCATTGTGAAGGGAGAATGTGTCCATTGTGAGGGCAGAATGTGTCCATTGAAAGGGGAGAACATGTCCATTGTGAGGGGATAATGTGTCAATTCTGAGGTGAGACAACATGTCCATTATGAGAGGAGAATGTGTCCATTTTGAAGGGAGAATGTGTCCATTGTCAGTGGAGAACATGTCCATTGTGAAGGGAGAATGTGTCCATTGTGAAGGGAGAACATGTCCATTGTGAGGGGAGAACATGTCCATTGTGAAGAGAGAATGTGTCCACTGTGAGGGGAGAACATGTCCACTGTGAGGGGAGAACATGTCCATTGTGAGGGGAGAATGTGTCCATTGTGAAGGGAGAATGTGTCCATGGTGAGGGGAAAATGTGTCCATTGTGAGGGGAAACATGTCCATTGTGAGGGGAGAACATGTCCATTGTGAGGGGAGAATGTGTCCATTGTGAGAGGAGAGATTATGTCCATTGTGAGAGGAGAATGTGTCCATTGTTAGGGGAGAATGTGTCCATTGTGAGGGGAGAATGTGTCCATTGTAAGGGGAGAACATGTCCATTGTGAGGGGAGAGATTATGTCCATTGTGAGAGGAGAATGTGTCCATTGTAAGGGGAGAACATGTCCACTGTGAGGGGAGAGATTATGTCCATTGTGAGAGGAGAATGTGTCCATTGTGAGGGGAGAATGTGTCCATTGTGAGGGGAGAATGTGTCCATTCTAAGGGGAGAATGTGTCCATTGTAAGGGGAGAACATGTCCATTGTGAGGGGAAATGTGTCCATTGTAAGGGGAGAACATGTCCATTGTGAGGGGAGAATGTGTCCATTGTGAGGGGAGAACATGTCCATGTGAGGGAGAACATGTCCATTGTGAAGGGAGAACATGTCCATTGTACGGGGAGAACGTGTCCATTGTGAGGGGAGAATGTGTCCATTGTGAGGGGAGAATGTGTCCATTGTAAGGGGAGAATGTGTCTATTGTAAGGGGAGAACACGTCCATTGTGAGGGGAGAATGTGGCCATTATAAGGGGAGAACATGTCCATTGTGAGGGAGAATGTGTCCATTGTGAGGGGAGAAGTGCCCATTGTGAGGGAAGAACATGTCCATTGTGAGGGGAGAACATGTCCATTGTGAGAGGAGAACATGTCCATTATGAGGGGAGAACATGTCCATTGTGAGGGGAGAGAACATGTCCATTGTGAGGGAGACAACATGTCCATTGTGAGGGGAGAATGTGTCCATTGTGAAGGGAGAATGTGTCCATTGTGAGGGGAGACAACCTGTCCATTGTGAGGGGAGAACATGTCCATTGTGAGGGAGAACATGTCCATTGTGAGGGGAGAATGTATCCACTGTGAAGGGAGAATGTGTCCATTCTGAGGGGAGACTATGTCCATTGTGAGGGGAGAACACATCCATTGTGAAGGGAGACATGTCCACTCTCAGGGGAGAATGTGTTCATTGTGAGGGGAAAACTTGTCCATTGTGAGGGGAGAGAACATGTCCATTGTGAGGGGAGAACATGTCTTTTGTGAGGGGAGAACATGTTCACTATGAGGGAGAACAAATCCTTTGTGAGGGAAGAACATGTCCATTGTGAGGGGAGAATGTGTCCACTGTGAGGGGAGACAACCTGTCCATTGTGAGGGGAGAACGTGTCCATTGAGAGGGGAGAACTTGTCCATTGTGAGGGGAGAATGTGTCCATTGTGAGGGGAGAACATGTCCATTGTGAAGGGAGAACGTGTCCATTGTGAGGGGAGAACATGTCCATTGTGAGGGGAGAACAGGTCCATTGTGAGGGGAGTATGTGTCCACTGTGAGGAGAGAACATGTCCATTGTGAGGGGAGAACTTGTCCATTGTGATGGGAGAGAACATGTCCATTGTGAGGACAGAACATGTCCATTGTGAGGGGAGTAGTGTCCTCGACTACAATATATCGCATCCCTTGATACGACTCGTTAAACAGCGTCCTTCGCCATCGCTCGTTGTCAAGCCTACTACCCCCACCGTTTCTTCCTCCACTCAATCGTTTCCGGTAATAACTTCCGGCTCGCTATCGAAGCAACACATCTATCAAACTCATCTCTCTTTCTATTATTTTAAACGTCTGAACAACTAATTGTCTAACAAATAACTTATTGTCTAACAAATGACTAATTGTCTAACAAATGACTTATTTTCCAACAAATCATCTCGCTTTAGTGATGCAAATGAATTCAGCAGTCCAGGGAAATCTTTCCTTCTTGAAGAGTTTTCAGCAGTACTGTTGATGAAGCTCCTCTCTTGGTGAGACAGTCTGCCAGTTGTCTATGAGTGTCAGACCACTTCACTTCTTTCACAATGCCTTTCTCCATCAAGTCTTTTATCCCACTGATCTCCAGCCTCAGACGTTTTTCTGTGACATGTTTTGTTGACTGCAGAGCATCATGTAAAGACTTGCAGTCGGTCATGCAGACTAGAGGTAGACCATCCGTGGTTGCTTTCCCTGTTGTGATCTCCATGAACAATGTTGCAATGAATATTGCTTCATCAATTCCTTCTGCCATCGCCAGTGTCTCTCCAGCCAACGTGCTTCTGACTACTCTGTGAATTTTCTTTGAACTCCAGCAAATTGGAATAATGTCTCCTTCCTCGTTTGCTAAGAAGATAATGAATCCACCTTGAGTTCCTCCGTCATTGAGATTTCCAAGCGAAGCATCAGTGTATACCATCAGTTTCAATGGTCCTGATCCCAAATGATGAAACTTCAACTCTACATGTTCTGACTTGATCCTTTTGATGACTTTATTTGCTTCTGTCAGATGTTCTACTTTTCCATCTTTGATATTTGAAGCAAGCTGACAAGCATCGAATGACACATCAGGACGACTTTGTCGAGCTGTCCATAGAATCTGTCCAACTTTTGATCTGTAAGCCTGTTTCTCATGTGCTGTCATGTCATCCTGTTTTTGTTGAGTTCTTTTCTTTTTGATGGGGATCGGCTCCAAAATATCTGCATACTTGGTTTGCTGTAGAGAGACTTTGTTTCCATCAGATGACAGTTCCAAGCCAATGTACTGGAAAGCTTTGTTTTGTTCCTTTCCAACCTTGAACGTTTTTCTGATTTCATCAACAACAGTCTTTTCAAAGTGTTTTGTTCCGCCCCAGATGAAGTCGTCTACATGGCATGCTAAGACACCTGTAACTTCATTTCCTTTCATCCAGAAGAAGACTGCTGGGTCAACTTTTGACATTCTTCCTCCGAGTTTCAGCAGTACATGTTTCACTCTTTTGTACCATTGCAAAGAAGCATCATTCAGTCCGTATACGCATTTTTGTAGATGCCACAACTTTCCTCTGCTATTCGCTTCATTTGGTGGTCTCACAAAAATGTCTGTCTATTTCTTTTCCTTGGAGAAAGGCTGTTTTGATGTCCATAGAGCATGGAGTCCACTTTCTTTGTGCAAAGACAGAGAGGATCACTTTCAATGATTCACTTGTGCAAGTAGGCGAATCCTTCTGCATGTCTTCATTTCCAATTTCTTCAAACCCTCTTGCTACAAGTCTAGCCTTTGTTTTTACTCCGTCCTTTGTTTCTTTGAGTGTACAGATCCATCTGGTGGAAACACATCTTTGTCCATTGTCCTCTGTTTCAGTGTACACGTGATTCTTTTTCCAACTTTCAAGTTCTTCTTTCTTTGCATTTTCAAAAGAAACTTCATCCATGATCATAACAGTTTCATCTGAATTTGTAGTTGGTGCAGGTTCTGTATTTGACAGTACAAGTCCACTGACTTTTGTCAAATCCACAGACATTCTTTCACCCTCATATTCTTCTGGTTCCAAACATTGAATATTGTACCAGTTCTTATTTCTCCCTGTTGCTTTTCCAGCTTTGCTCAGCACCTTTGCTGATATTTTTGTTCCAGTGTCCACATGATCATATGCAATGATCTGTCCTGGTTCAATTCTTGCTGGATCAATTCTAGTAGCCATCTCTGTGTCATGTGGATGATGTTCTTCATCTTCTTCCAAGATTTCTGATTCAGTGTCTAGATCTGACGTTGATTCAGGAATATTTTCTTCACTGTGCGAGATTTCTTCATTTTTAGATCCAGTATCACTTCGATGTTGCTGACAATCATGTGCAGCCTCACTCGCCAGTTGAGGGTCTTTCCTTGCCATCTTCTCCTGCTCTAGATCACCTTTGACCTTTTGTAGTCTGCTTTGGTGAACACGAATCAAAGTTCCACCATGACGCACAAAGATCACGCTCCTATCTTGTCCAATGACGGTTGCCGGTCCTTTCCATTCATGACCATCAGGTCGCTTGTAGTACACTCTGTCTCCCATCTGGTACTGACCTGACCATGGTCGAACCTGCTTCCTCAAGGCTCTTCTGATTTTCTCTGAGCTTTCTGCTTCTGTGAAAGCTTTCCTTGTAGCATGCAAACTTGCGATATGCTCTCCGACTGTCCTACTTCTGGTGATTCCCTCCAAAGCAGGTAGTTCATCTGTGAGTGTGGATGGAAAATTTGGATTCTTCCCAAAGACCAGCTGATATGGGCTGAAACCATGTGTGTTCACCATGGAGTTTTTCGCTGCCAAAGCCCAACACAAAGCAGTCTCAAAATCCGTGTCTTCCTTGTCTGTCCTGACTTTCTGCATGATGTTTGTCAGCGTCTGATTGTGTCTCTCACACAAACCATTGCTCCATGGACTATATGCAGCAGTAGTTTTGACTTCGATGTTGAAGTTTTCACACATGTCCCTGAATTCCTCATTGTTGAACTCTGAACCATTGTCACCGAGTACAACTTTTGGTGGGTCATGTATTGCAATCCAGTGCTTCATGAAACTGTCAACAATGACAGAAGCCCGTTTGTTCCTGATGATTACTGCAGCACTGAATCTTGTGTATTCATCAATCATGTGGAAGTACCAGACATTTCTATCCAATTCATGCAGATCCACAGCCACTGTGTGATTATAGTCTTCTGCTAAGGGCATCCCTACCACTGGCTTTGGTGGGGTCTTCTTGTGACGTGCACACATCACATTTTTCAACAATTTCTGTCATATCTCTGTACACTTCTGGATCCTTTATCCCGGCATTTTGCATCAGTTTCTTCAGGTTTGCAGTAGAGGCATGTCCAAATTGCTTGTGAAGCTTCAAAATAGTCTGCTTCTTTTCACTTTCATGCAGTTTTCCTTCCAGCAACAGGATTTCACTCTCCTCACCGTTTTTGTTTCCTGTTGGCCACAAATGTCGATGCAGTAATGCCCTGTTGATGTGTAGTTCAACTCCACTGGTTGATGAAACATAGTAGCCTTATCATTGCACATGTCCAACACAGCCTCTGCTCTTTTGAGTGAATCCTTGCTCAACAGAAGTGGTAAGTCAATGTCCACAACTTCAGTTTCAATGGTGCACTTAGTATCACCAATTTGTGCTGGTATTGTTGCCTTCATGTAGGACTTGACTTTTGCACCATCACCAAATCTGAAAGTCTTAGCACTTGCACCAGTCTTGATTTGCTTCTTTTTCTTCTGCTCCAGCTGATCAACATATTCTTCGTACCATCTTTTTCCACACACAGTCTTGGTACATGCTGTATCAATGATTGCACATCCAAAGGACTCTGTTAAGAGTATCTCATTTTCAGGTTTGTATTCTTTTGTAAACAAAGCCAAGTTACATTCTTCTTCATTTTCTTCTGCTTCTGTCATTTTGATTTCTTCTTGTTTTTGATGCTTGTGGGGGCAATCCTTAGCCCAGTGAAACACGCTCTCACAAATAGCACATCTGGTTCTTTTGCCACTCCTGTCTAATGGATTTGTTCCTTTTTGTTCTGCTGTTTTATGTTGTGAACCTGTTTGCTGATATCTGGAAGGTTTCTTTCTGAACTGCTGATATTTGGAACTCTTTACCAGAAATGCTTCTTCTTTTTCCTCTTTGATCTTGATTTCGTTCACTGTGCTTACTGTCGAACTGTCCCCAAATATTCTCTTCAAAGCAGATTTCATTGAAGAAAATTTTCTGTCAGACGCTGCTGTCAGAACTAATTGTCTTTCTTTCACTGACAAACCTGCATTGTCCAGCAGTTTAAATGCAAGCACTGAATCTGGATATTCCATTTTGTATTTTCTGCAAATATTGTATCTTCTTTCATACTCAATGATGAAATCGCACATTGACATGTCTTGTCCTTTCCTCAGTCTTTCAAAGTCTGAATATGCTGTGTAAGCCAAGTCAACCTCATCTTGTAGAAAAAGACTATCAAGTGCAGTCAATAAAATATCCATCCCATCTCCTGTGTTCAACCGTGCAACATCGATTTCTAGTGCTTTTGCTCGTGCTTGGCCCGTTAATGACAATGTAACGGCTAGTGCTTGTTTCTCTGGCTTGACGTCCGTTACTAGTTTCCATACTTCCAGTTCGTTTTTCCACGTCTCGTAACTTGTATCCGGCCCCAGGCTCGGCGGTGTTTTATAGCTCTGCGCCATGATTTTTACAACTGGTGAACACGGACCACGCTCTGCTACCATGAAAAGTCACTTCTGACTATACTAAAAAGTCTCCTCGACTACAATATATCGCATCCCTTGATACGACTCATTAAACAGCGTCCTTCGCCATCGCTCGTTGTCAAGCCTACTACCCCCACCGTTTCTTCCTCCACTCAATCGTTTCCGGTAGTAACTTCCGGCTCGCTATCGAAGCAACACATCTATCACATTGTGAGGGGAGAACATGTCTATTGTGAGGGGAGAACTTGTCCATTGTGAGGGGACAGAACTTGTCCATTGTGAGGGGAGAGAACATGTCCACTGTGAGCGAAGAGAACGTGTCCATTGTGAGGGGAGAACGTGTCCATTGTGAGGGGAGAACGTGTCCATTGTGAAGGGAGAACTTGTCCATTGTGAGAAGAGAATGTGTCCATTGTATGGGGAGAATGTGTCGATTGTGAGGGGAGAGCATTTCCATTGTGAGGGGAGAGAACCTGTCCATTGTGAGGGGAGAATGTGTCCATTGTGTGGGTAGAACATGTCCATTGTGAGGGGAGAACATGTCCATTGTGAAGGGAGAATGTGTCCATTGTGAGGGGGAGAACATGTCACAACGGACATGTTCTCCACTCACAATGGACACGTTCTCCCCGGACATGTTCTCCCCTCACAATGGACTCATTCTCCCTTCACAATGGACATGTTCTCCCCTCACAATGGACATGTTCTACCCTCACAATGGACACACTCTCCCCTCAGAGTGGACATGTTCTCAACTAAGATGCACATGTTCTCCCCTCACATTATGTTCTCACCTCACAATGACACATTCTCCTCTCAGAATGGACATGTTCTCCTCTCACAATGGACATGTTCTCCCCTCACAATGGACACATTCTCCCCTCACAATGGACATGTTCTCTCCCCGCACAATGGGCATGTTCTCTCCCCTCACAATGGACACATTCTCCCCTCACAATGGACACATTCTCCTCTCACAATGGACATGTTCTCCCCTCACAATGCACATGTTCTGCCCTCACAATGAACACATTCTCCCCTCACAATGCACATGTTCTGCCCTCACAATGGACACATTCTCCCCTCACAATGTACATGGTCTCCCCTCACATTGTGAAGGGAGAATGTGTCCATTGTGAGGGGAGAACATGTCACAACGGACATGTTCTCCCCTCACAATGGACACATTCTCCCCTCATTATGAGCGGATAATTTGTCCATTGTGAGGGGAGAACATGTCCATTGTGAAGGGAGAATGTGTCCATTGTGAGGTCAGAACCTGTCCATTGTGAGGGGAGAACATGTCCATTGTTAGGGAGAAACATGTCCATTGTGAGGGGAGAGAACATGTCCATTGTGAGGGGAGAACATGTCCATTGTGAGGGGAGAACAAGTCCATTGTGAGGGGAGAACAAGTCCATTGTGAGGGGGGAGAACAAGTCCATTGTGAGGGGAGATGTCCATTGTGAGGGGAGAGAACATGTCCATTATGAGAGGAGAACACGTCCATTGTGAGGGGAGAATGTGTCCATTGTGAGGGGAGAATGTGTACATTGTGAAGGGAGAATGTGTCCATTGTGAGGGGAGAACACATCCATTGTGAGGGGAGAACACATCCATTGTGAGGGGAGACAACATGTCCATTGTGAGGGGAGAATGTGTTCATTGTGAGGGGAAAACATGTCCATTGTGATGGGAGATAACATGTCCATTGTGAGGGGAGAATGTGTCCATTGTGAGGGGAGAACGTGTCCATTGTGAGGGGAGAGAACATGTCCATTGTGAGGGTAGAACATGTCCATTGTGAGGTCAGAACCTGTCCATTCTCAGGGGAGAACATGTCCATGTCAGGGGAGTACATGTCCATTGTGTGGGGAGAACGTGTCCATTGTGAGGGAGAAATGTGTCCATTGTGAGGGGTAACAATCTGCCCATTGTGAGGGGAAAACATGTCCATTGTGAGGGGAGAACGTGTCCATTGTGAGGGGAGAGCGTGTCCATTGTGAGGGAAGAACATATCCATTGTGAGGGGAGAACATGTCCATTGTGAGGGGAGACAACATGTGCATTGTGAGGGGAGAACCTGTCCATTGTGAGGGGAGACCATGTACATTGTGAGGGAGAACATGTCCATTGTGAGGGGAGAACGTGTCCATTGTGAGGGGAGAACGTGTGCATTGTGAGGGAAAACACATCCATTGTGAGGGGAAAACATGTCCATTGTGAGGGTAGAACATGTCCATTGTGAGGTAGAACATGTCCATTGTGAGGTCAGAACCTGTCCATTCTCAGGGGAGAACATGTCCATTGTCAGGGGAGTACATGTCCATTGTGTGGGGAGAACGTGTCCATTGTGAGGGGAGAATGTGTCCATTGTGAGGGGTAACAATCTGCCCATTGTGAGGGGAAAACATGTCCATTGTGAGGGGAGAACGTGTCCATTGTGAGGGGAGAGCGTGTCCATTGTGAGGGAAGAACATATCCATTGTGAGGGGAGAACATGTCCATTGTGAGGGGAGACAACATGTGCATTGTGAGGGGAGAACCTGTCCATTGTGAGGGGAGACCATGTACATTGTGAGGGGAGAACATGTCCATTGTAGGGGAGAACGTGTCCATTGTGAGGGGAGAACGTGTGCATTGTGAGGGAAGAACACATCCATTGTGAGGGAAAACATGTCCATTGTGAGGGAAGAATGTGTCCATTGTGAGGGGAGACCATGTACATTGTGAGGGGAGAATGTGTCCATTGTGAGGGCAGAACATGTGCATTGTGAGGGGAGAATGTGTTCATTGTGAGGGCAGAATGTGTCCATTGTGAGGGGAGAACATGTCCATTGTGAGAGGAGAATGTGTCCATTGTGAGGGGAGAATGTGTCCATTGTGAGGGGAGAGAACATGCCCATTGTGTGGGGAGAGAACATGTCCATTGTGAGGGGAGAATGTGTCCATTGTGAGGGGAGAACATGTCCATTGTGAGGGGAGAACATGTCCATTCTGAGAGGAGAATGTGTCTATTGTGAGGTGAGAACATAATGTGAGGGGAGAACATGTGCATCTGAGCTGAGAACATGTCCACTCTGAGGGGAGAGTGTGTCCATTGTGAGGGTACATGTCCATTGTGAGGGAGAACATAATGTGAGGGAAGAACATGTGCATCTGAGTTGAGAACATGTCCACTCTGAGTGGAGAGTGTGTCCATTGTGAGGGTACAACATGTCCATTGTGAGGGGAGAACATAATGTGAGGGAAGAACATGTGCATCTGAGTTGAGAACATGTCCACTCTGAGGGGAGAGTGTGTCCATTGTGAGGACAGAACGTGTCCTTTACGAGGACAGAACATGTCCACTGTGAGGGGAGAACGTGTCAATTGTGAGGGGAGAATGTGTCCATTGTGAGGGGAGAATGCGTCCATTGTTGAGGGGAAACATGTCCATTGTGAGGGAGAGAGCATGTCCATTGTGAGGGGAGAATGTGTCCATTGTGAGGGGAGAACACGTCCATTGTAAGGGGAGAATATGTCCATTGTGAGGGGAGAGAACATGTCCATTGTGAGGGGAGAACATGTCCATTGTGAGGGGAGAACCTGTCCATTGTCAGGGGAGAACATGTCCATTGTGAGGGGAGAACGTGTCCACTGTAAAGGGAGAACGTGTCCATTGTGAGGGGAGAATGTGTCGATTGTGAGGGGTGACAACCTGTCCATTGTGAGGGGAGAACATGTCCATTGTGAGGGAAGAACATGTCCATTGTGAGGAGAGAACACGCCCATTGTGAGGGAAGATTGTGTCCATTGTGAGGGAGACACCCTGTCCATTGTGAGGGGAGAATGTGTCAATTGTGAGTGGAGAACATGTCCATTGTGAGGGGAGAACATGTCCATTGTGAGGGGAGACAACCTGTCCATTGTCAGGGGAGAACATGTCCATTTTGAGGGGAGAACATGTCCATTGTGAGGGGAGAACATGTCCATTGTGAGGGGAGAACGTGTCCATTGTGAGGGGAGACAACCTGTCCATTGTGAGGGGAGAACATGTCCATCGTGAGGGGAGAACATGTCCATTGTGAGGGGAGAATGTGTCCATTGTGAGGAGAGAATGTGTCCATTGTGAGGAGAGAATGTGTCCATTGTGAGAGGACCTTCTGGCCACTGCTGTAGAAGGGAATGATTTCCGAGGATGACTTAGGAAGAATCTTTACTGGCTAACTGTTCAGCCACTGTTTTGTCAGCTGCTTTTACATCCTCTCTCAGTGTGTTTAGTTGATTTTTGTGTGTCTACACAATGTTTTGTCAGCTGCTTTTACATCCTCTCTCAGTGTGTTTAGTCGATTTTCCTGTGTCTACAGGGACAATGTTTTGTAGTCCATCTATTCTGGTGAAGACACCACTCAGCCTTCTTTCAACTATGGGAAAGGACAATGTCAGGTGAGTGGGTACTCTCTGTGTAAGTCAAGGCCTTATGATTTCCTTTTCTTATCCTCCTCTTGAAGGTTTCGCCAGTTTGATTAAAATTCTGCCCGATCCTGCCAAACTTGGGGTTCTTTTGTTTTATGTCCAAATGGGGTGCAATTTAACAGATATTACTTCTTTTCCTCAGGGTTTCTTCATGATCCTTTCTCGGGTTCCAAAAGAACAGAAAGTGGCAGCTTGTTATGGATCTGAGCAGGCTTTTTCACAATCAAAGTTCTCAAAGGAAACTGCGGCTTCGAGCTTCAATTGATCCCGAAAATAGGACTTCCCAGATGCTTTTCTGTTTTCAAAGTACTGCTAAAAACTTTTCAGCCTAGCATTTTGAACAATGCTTTTTTCATACTGCATGTACACAAAATTTCTGTCATAAGATGCCTTTATTAGAGTAGTTTTCAACTAGAATTGTGCCATACAAATACTATTTATGATTATTAGTTTTATTGTTATTCTTATCATCACACTTGCCTTTGTAACCTAGCCTTCTGGTGTTGCCAGTTACCATCACGCTCATCTTTGTAACTTGCACTCGGATGTTACCACTGTACCATACAGAAGGGTTCTGTTTGCACTGCTCAAAAGGTCTGTTTAATTAAAACCATATGAAAGACCAGCTGCCGTGGTGAAGTGGTTAGCGTCGCGGACTCCCGGCTGGGAGGTCATGGGTTTGAATCCCATCAGAGTCATGTGGGTTTTTCTGCCCTAACCGGCTCCTACCCAGAGTTGAGTTTGCTGCAGACTCAGTTGGGAAGACTGGGACCACACAGTCGAGTTTCATCTACTTAATGGATGTGTTTCTGAGAGTGTTGCTCAAATTTCCTGACCAACACTGCAGGTGCCTGTATCTCTCGGGCCTGGTTGACGCCGGGATATATTATGAAAGGAAGCGCAGAGTACAGCCCTGTCATGTAGTCTCAGACCGAAATGGAAATCCGTAGCATCATTTTAATCATCCTCATTCTCATTGATCAGCATTAAAAAAAAAAGTCTCAAGTTCTGTGGCCCTTCATGCCCTGCTCTCATGGTGACCTCAATTTCGATGTCCTCTCCATGTCTGTGGCCTTGGTTTGGTTCCGTCGGGATCACCGGTATCGGCGAGCCCATTGGGGCTGTCGTTGGACGGACATGGTGGCACCCTCTGGAGGGAGAGCTCACTCACGCTGGCTCTGCGACTAAGCAATTATTGTCATCAGTAGGAGGCTTAGTAGGTGGTGTCCTGCATATGTTAGATCAGAACAGGTGCCACTGAACACCACCGAAGTGACTCGGCAGCAGTGCAGTGTCTCCTCTGGTGGGTTGCCTCTTGACAACTTGACATTGACTGCTCCCTGTGGATTGCCGGTTCCAGGGCTGCGGCGGGACCGACCAGGCTGTGGCTGTGGACGGGGTGTCGGAATGAGCGGCATGAGTGCACTGCCTCTGAGGTGGCGCAAAAGTTGGGACAGCCAAAAAAAAAACAAAAAAACCAAAAAAATGAAAATTAAAAAATTTAAAAAATTTTAAAAACCATGTGAAAGACATTGGTAGCAGATGGTGTATTGCTTAAAGGCCTACCCTTTCAGTCTTTCCCTCAGTCCGTCAGTTTTCACAAGGATTATGGACACTGTGATGGCTCTTGGGCTTAGCAACGCTGTACTTATGTCCTCCATGTCCTGGATGATCCGTTACAGAAACATCAAGTCTCCTCTGTTCTGTCAGGGGATTGGGCTGCATGGAACTGACTCTAACCACCTACAGAAACATCAAGTCCCCTCTGTTCTGTCAGGGGACTGGGCTGTTTTGGAACTGATTCTCCTCTCTAGGATTTTTGGTCTGAAAATCAGTCAGAGTTCCCTCTTGGCATTTTTATCTGGGGATGCATTTTCCTACGGACGTCAATATGGTGTGTCTTCTGGATCCTGGGGAAAGGATGATTCAGTTGTTTACTGCCTCTCTTGCTCAGTCCCTTTCTGTCACCCCTCGCAGCATTCAGACCATGAATGTCTTGGTGGCCACAGAGCTCATTTCTTTGATCCACTTACATTTGCGTCTGCTGCAATTGGCACTCAGCAACATCTGGTTACCAGCCAAGAGCTTTCGGGACCTTCATCTTGCTCTGGGTCCATCCTTAGTCTCAACTCTCCAACCTTACCTGGATCAAGCTTAGCGGACTTCTGGTGTTCCCCTTCCTCCTCTGTCATCTCACACAATGTTGGTAGCATGAGCGTGGCAGACTGGAGAGCGTTCCTCTTCCCCCTCTTCCTCGAGTGGAATAGTCAGCAGAAAAACGTAGAGATTTTGGATCCCACCAATGTGCCTGAGTGTGAGTGATGCTGCTAAGCGTTCACATCTGGTCACAGATTCTGAAAGGTCTGACTTCATGGTCTGCTCAGACAGTGTGCAGTAGTGGCCTATTTCAGGAATCAGGGAGAAACCCACTTGGGTCCTTGATCAATCTGGCTCTCTCTCTCTCCTCCTGTTTTGCCTTTCCTTGGGGATCTGTGTCATGGTGAGGCACATCCCTGGATCTGTGTGCTGGGGGACTCTCTGTCCAGAAAGGGACAGGTCCTCCCTCAAAATGGATGCTCAGCAGGTCAGTGTTTGTTGCAGTGTGCCAGTGGGCCTCCTCAATTAGGCCTGTTTGCCAGTGGTTGGGGCCTCCTCAATTAGGCCTGTTGGCCAATGGTTGGGGACTCCTCAATTAGGCCTGTTGGCCAGTGGTTGGGGCCTCCTCAATTAGGCCTGTTGGCCAGTGGTTGGGGCCTCCTCAATTAGGCCTGTTGGCCAGTGGTTGGGGCCTCCTCAATTAGGCCTGTTGGCCAGTGGTTGGGGCCTCCTCAATTACGTCTGTTTGCCATCATGTGGAACAATCAGCTTCTGGTTTCTGTCTCCCTAGTTCAAGACCCAACAGTCTTTGCTCTGGCAATCTTTCGGAGGGGAGTTTCACCTGCGCGCTTCCTCCCCCTTTCTCATCCCAGCTGTTCTGAGGAAAGTATCCTGGGAAAGGTGTCACATGATCCTGATTTGCTCTCTCAAATGTACGAAAAGTTGTGCTGCAGTTGGTCTCCCTTTAGGGAAAGGTTCCTGTGGCCCTTCCTAGGTGGAGGGTTTGCTCCTACTACCCAAATCGAAGAAGTGGCATGCCGACCCAACTTCCCTTCCATGCCAGTCTACAAACTGGAGATACCTCTATGAGCAGAGGCCATTCCACCCTTCTTGTGTGGAAAAGATGGTGGCAGGGCAAGGCCTTCCACTTAAGGTAACCCACAATACATAGAAAGACCTTTGCTGAGTAGTGCACCTAGGCTGGCATCTCCCCAGCTCAGGCCTAAGTGGAAGATGTAGCACACTTCTGGGGACTTGCAGGTGTTGGTCAGTAATGGCAAGTTCCTTGAGAGGTTTTAGGTCAGTGATAGCTAAGACCTATAAACTCATGGCAGAGACTGATATCAGCCATGACCCTTTCTTCCTGAACTGATCTTTTACTCTTAAATAAAAAAAAAGAAAAAAAGAAAAAGAAAGAGAAAAAGAAGTCTCTATGATCCCTTAGACTAAGCTGGTACCCTACATGGAGCTTACCTTCGATGCTGGAGTATCTGGCCGCAATGACTTTGAGCCCACTGCTGAATGCTCTGTCAGGAACCTCTCACTAAAGACCTGTTTTCTGGCCGCCCTAGCTGTAGGGTTAGCCAGGTCCTAGCCATCTCCAGGGATCCACAGCCCCTGAAGTGGCACAATGTTAGCTTGGTCATCTTTCCACGTGCCGTTTTTCTAGCTTAGACCATGAAGCCCAAAGAGTGGCCACTGAACATAACCTTGTCTCCACTGGCCCTTCACAGTGGAGCAGGTTTACTGTTGTGTCAAACACTGAGGGACAGAGTCAGAGTCTTGTGATACATGGTCATGGTGTGACCGGCATGATGCCCCTGTTAGACCCCTGACAATAACCTCCTGGCTTAAGCAGGTATTCGCCAGGCTTATGTCTTTGGCCAGAAACCTTTGCCTCCAGCACAGGGCATATGTCAGGCCATATTCCTCAACTTGTGTTTGTTGCATGTTTGTTTGTCAGGCCATGTTCCTACCTTGTCATTGTTGCATGTTTGTGTGCCAGGCCATGTTCCTACCTTGTCATTGTTGCATGTTTGTTTGTCAGACCATTTTCCTCAACTTTTGTTTGTTGCATGTTTGTTTGTCAGGCCATGTTCCTACCTTGTCGTTGTTGCATGTTTGTGTGCCAGGCCATGTTCCTACCTTGTCATTGTTGCATGTTTGTTTGTCAGACCATTTTCCTCAACTTGTTTTTGTTGCATGTTTGTTTGTCAGACCATTTTCCTCAACTTTTGTTTGTTGCATGTTTGTTTGTCAGGCCATGTTCCTACCTTGTCGTTGTTGCATGTTTGTGTGCCAGGCCATGTTCCTACCTTGTCTTTGTTGCTTGTTTGTTTGTCAGACCATTTTCCACAACTTGTTTTTGTTGCATGTTTGTCAGGCCATTTTCCTCAACTTGTTTTTGTTGCATGTTTGTTTGTCAGGCCATTTTCCTCAACTTGTGTTTGTTGCATGTTTGTGTGCCAGGCCATGTTCCTCAGCTTGTTTTTGTTGCATGTTTGTTTGTCAGGCCATTTTCCTCAGCTTGGTGACAGTTCTGAAAAGGTCCTGTATGCTAAGCCCAGCTGTACCAACAGACCTAGCTAAATCTAATTACATGGTAAGTCTACTCTCCCCTTGCCCCACTGTCACGGATCAAATCAACCAACACCCTCCCAACTGCCTGATTGATTTTTTATAATCCTCGACAACAGCAGCTGAAAGCTATGATGAGATATTTTATCCTGATCCTCCACAACAGTAGCAGAAAGCTATGATGAGATATTTTATCCCATCTTAGCTTTCTGCCTCTGTTGTCCTAATTCCAGTTTTCCAACATGGCATTCTTCATCTTGTTTTAAACACACTTTGTCATCACACTTTAAAAAAAAAAACTCTGAATTTTCCTAAACCAAGTCTCCAGTGTTTTCTTTTTTATTGTCCAGAAATGCTTCACTTTGCCTATTGCTCCTTAAAGTGTTCTTTGTATTGTCCAGAAATACTTCACTTTGCCTATTGCTCCTTAAAGTGTTCTTTGTATTGTCCAGAAATACTTCACTTTCCCTATTGCTCCTTAAAGTGCTCTTTGTATTGTCCCTAACAGTCTCTCCATATACTTTAGTTAACTTTGGATTCTTTTTTTTTTTTTTTTTTTTGGTGTCCCAACCTCCGCGTCACTTCAGAGGCAGTGCACCCACGCCGCTCATTCTGACACCCCGTCCACAGCCACGGCCTGGTCGGCCCCGCCGCAGCCCCGGCAATCCACAGGGAGCAGTCAATGTCAAGTCGTCAAGAGGCAACCCACCAGAGGAGACACTGCACTGCCGCCGAGTCACTTCAGTGGTGTTCAGTGGCGCCTGTTCTGATCTAACATACGCAGGACACCACCTACTAAGCCCCCTACTGATGACAATAATTGCTTAGTCGCGGAGCCAGCATGAGTGAGCTCTCCCTCCGGAGGATGCCATCATGTCTGTCCAACGACAGCCCCCATGGACTCGCCAATACCGGTGACCCTGACGGAACCAAACCAAGACCACAGACGTGGGGAGGACATCAAAACTGATGTCACCATGAGAGCAGGGCACGAAGGGCCACAGAATTTGAGACATTTTTTTTTTAATGCTGATCGATGAGAATGAGGATGATTAAAATGATGCTACAGATTTCCATTTCAGTCTGAGACTACATGACTGGGCTGTACTCTACGCTTCCTTTCATAATATATCCCAGCGTCAACCAGGCCTGAGAGATACAGGTACCTGCAGTGTTGGTCAGGAAATTTAAGTAACTCTCAGAAACGCATCCATTAAATAGATGAAACTCGACTGTGTGGTCCCAGTCTTCCCAACTGAGTCCGCAGCAAACTCAACTCTGGGTAGGAGCCAGTCGGGGCAGAAAAACCCACATGACTCTGATGGGATTCAAACCCATGACCTCCCAGCTGGGAGTCCTGCGATGCTAACCACTTCGCCACGGTGGCTGGTAACTTTGGATTCTTACTTTACTTAGCCTTGCCCTAATTCTATATCCTAATATAGTGTGCTTTGTGTTACGCAAAATAATCATCTCCTAACAACGTGTTTGTTTGGATTGTCCGAATTCTAGTTTCCCACTGTAGGCTTCTTTTTTCAGTTTGTCCCAATTTCAGTTTTCCAACTTAGTGTTCTTTTTTAATTTGTCCCAATTCAAGTTTCAAAACAAAGTATTCTTTGTTTAAAATGTCCCAATTCTAGTTTCCCACTAATCTCCCAACATGATATTCTTTGTTAAGCTTGTGCTAAGTCTAGTCTCCAAATATAGTGCTCTTTATATTGCATTAACTACAGTCTATGAACACAATTCACTTTGGATGCTCCTAATTCTAGTCGCCCAACATAATGTTCTTTACATTGTCCTAAAACACAGTCCCAAAAATCTCCTAAAGTTCATCTCCCAATATTCGTCTCTCAAAACGTTGTTATCTCCTTATGTTGTTCTGAATCTGCTCATCAATAAAATGTTATCTCCTTATGTTGTTCTGAATCTGCTCATCAATAAAATGTTATTTCCTTATGTTGTTCTGAATCTGCTCATCAATAAAATGTTGTTATTTCCTTATGTTGTTCTGAATCTGCTCATCAATAAAATGTTGTTATCTCCTTATGTTGTTCTTAATCGGCTCATCAATAAAATGTTGTTATTTCCTTATGTTGTTCTGAATCTGCTCATCAATAAAATGTTGTTACTTCCTTATGTTGTTCTGAATCTGCTCATCAATACTGCATTCTTTGTTTCCACTGCACTAGCATCCTTTATTTCTACTGTGCTAAATCTAGTCTGCTGACTGATGTTCTTTGTATGTATTGTCTTAATCCAGAGCTTCCTGCACACACCTAGTGTACTATTGATGGCTTCATATTTCCTAAATCTAGCTGTCCAACAGTATTTTCCTTTTTTTTCCTACTACACCTTATCTCTCAAAATGGTCTTCATGATTCCCTACTGTCCTAATTACAATGACTACTGTCCTAGATATAATGACTACCACTGCATTCCTACTGTCCTAAACATGATGACTACCACTGCATTCCTACTGTCCTAAACATAATGACTACCACTGCATTCCTACTGTCCTAAACATAATGACTACCACTGCATTCCTACTGTCCTAGATATAATGACTACCACTGCATTCCTACTGTCCTAAACATAATGACTACCACTGCATTCCTACTGTTCTAGATATAATGACTACCACTGCATTCCTACTGTCCTAAACATAATGATTACCACTGCATTCCTACTGTCCTAAATATAATGACTACCACTGCATTCCTACTGTCCTAAACATAATGACTACCACTGCATTCCTACTGTCCCAGATATAATGACTACCACTGCATTCCTACTGTCCTAAACATAATGACTACCACTGCATTCCTACTGTCCTAGATATAATGACTACCACTGCATTCCTACTGTCCCAGAAACATAATGACTATCACTGCATTCCTACTGTCCTAGATATAATGACTACCACTGCATTCCTACTGTCCTAAACATGATGACTACCACTGCATTCCTACTGTCCTAAATACAATGACCTACCGATGCATTTTTGTCCTAAAATCGTCTCACAAACTACCTAAATCTAGTCTCTCAATTATCTCCCAACATAGTGCTTTTTGTGTTGTTCTTAATCTTTCTTCATACTACTAAGCAGAAATTCTGAAAATGTAAAATTCTTCGGATTTAATGGATAAAACAATAAGCTTGATGGAAAATCAGCAAGGCCATCTGCTTCGATGATGTATAGTATTTTACACTGAGAGAGAGACAGAGAGAGGCAGAGAGATAGACAGAGACAAAGGGAAAGGAGTAGTGGGGTCAGGTGCCTAGTGCTAAGATGACATGTAAATTTCAGCAACTTGGCGTCAACAACTACATCTAGACTAGCACCCAACTGTAATGAAGATTTCAAGAAATGTAACTGATGTAAAGTAGGCTTATGCTGTGTTCAACTGAATCAGTAAACTTCCTACGATACATTCAAAGTAAGTCTGCAGTTTTGTGGCAAAAGACTAGAATGCAAAAACATGTCACAATCCTTCTATCAAAAACATGTCACAATCCTTCTATCAAAAACATGTCACAATCCTTCTATCGAAATTGCACAGCTACTGCATATATGCGACAAGTTTTTCCTAATCAAGTAAGGCCAGACTCCACATTGTTGTCTTGTAGCTTGATGCCACTTACAGCGCAGCATTACTTGGTTGACACACAAGTACAGCAAAAAGCTTCAGGCCAGTGACAAGTGAAAATCTGTCATAACAAAAAATGTTTGCTCTGTTCATTTTGTTCCCATCCATTACTATGAACACTGAAGCATCTGTACTAAGGGCACCTTGGTGGAGAACAGCATGATGTCAGTGAGACACACTCTGGTACAGCAACGTAACACTATGAATGGTACAGCAACGTAACACACTATGAATGGTACAGCAACGAAACACACTATGAATGATTGTTCCCTACATTTCATACTGTTTGCATAATGTCCTCAGTTTTTCAGCAACTTTTTTCCTCTCCACACTTTTGTTTTATTTAATACCTTTCGCTGGCTGCTTTGGGGGTGCTGTTGGATTCTCTTTTGAACCCTTGGTGGTGAGAACACCACAGAATTACGGACTGTGGTGTGTCTCTGGCGCCAAGAGCACAGACACAATCAGCCGTGTCTCCCTGATGAGTCCGATCCAGCGGACGAAAGGCCTAGGAGCAGGCGATACATATAAATCTGTCTTCGGGAGGAATTGCGATGGTTCCCTCTAGCAGCTAGTGAAGGGTTTTTATATTTATGATATACATTTTCTTCATCTTCAATTTTTTTTTTTTTTTTTTCTCTTTATAAAATTTCAAATCTTTGCCAAGTCATTACTATAATGATGGAAGAATTGTTAACCTGCACTTGTTTTCCCCCACTACCTAATTGTTCAGCATTATATTGTTTGGTCAATCAGTGGGCGACTGCATCTCTTAGGAGATCCAAGTAAAGGTTGTTCTGCACAATTCTTAGCCACTGACAATGCTTGGGTTATTGAACAGCAGAGCTGACCACTCAGACTGTTCCATATCTTTTGATCTCCCTTGCATCCTGAAATGGATCCTCAAGCACCGGCTCAAAGATCGTTCCCTACATTTTATACTGTTTGCATAATGTTCTTAGTTTTTCAGCAACTTTTTTCCTCTCCACACTTTCGTCTTGTTTTATTTAATACCTTTCGCTGGCTGCTTTGGGGGTGCTGTTGGATTCTCTTTTGAACCCTTGGTGGTGAGAACACCACAGAATTACGGACTGTGGTGTGTCTCTGACGCCAAGAGCACAGACACAATCAGCCGTGTCTCCCTGATGAGTCCGATCCAGCGGACGAAAGGCCTAGGAGCAGGCAATACATATAATGCTGAAAATTTCTTGTCCTGTTTTGTGTCGTGCATTAAAACTGCGTTACTTCACACTTTGTTTTGTGTGCTCTTCTGCTTTTTTGTCATGTTCCAGTAACGCTGCAGTTTGTTTCTTTTGCCATTAATACATATAAATCTGTCTTCGGAAGGAATTGCGATGGTTCCCTCTAGCAGCTAGTGAAGGGTTTTTATATTCATGATATACATTTTCTTCATCTTCAATTTTTTTTTTTTTTTCTCTTTATAAAATTTCAAATCTTTGCCAAGTCATTACTATAATGATGGAAGAATTGTTAACCTGCACTTGTTTTCCCCCACTACTTAATTGTTCAGCATTATATGAATGGTACAGCAACGTAACAAACTATGAATGGTACAGCAACGTAACAAACTATGAATGGTACAGCAACATAACAAACTATGAATGGTACAGCAACAAAACACACTATGAATGGTACAGCAACGAAACACACTATGAATGGTACAGCAACGTAACAAACTATGAATGGTACAGCAACGTAACAAACTATGAATGGTACAGCAACGTAACACACTATGAATGGTACAGCAACAAAACACACTATGAATGGTACAGCAACGTAACAAACTATGAATGGTACAGCAACGTAACACACTATGAATGGTACAGCAACGTAACAACTATGAATGGTACAGCAAAGTAATACACTATGAATGGTACAGCAATGTAACAAACTATGAATGGTACAGCATGAATGGTACAGCAACGTAACACACTATGAATGGTACAGCATGAATGGTACAGCAACGTAACACACTATGAATGGTACAGCAACGTAACACACTATGAATGGTACAGCATGAATGGTACAGCAAAGTAACACACTATGAATGGTACAGCAACGTAACAAACTATGAACGGTACAGCATGAATGGTACAGCAACGTAACACACTATGAATGGTACAGCAACATAACACACTATGAATGGTACAGCAACATAACACACTATGAATGGTATAGCAAAGAAACAAACTATGAGCACTGGAACATCTGTACTATGGGTACCTTAGTGGAGATCAGCATGCGATCGGTGGGAGACACTCTGGTACAGCAAAGTAATGAACTCACATGCCTGTCTAACAGTGCTGGTGGATCCATTGCATGACCGTTTTCCCCCTAATCCCCACCATTAATCCCAACTACCTTTCCCCTTCTGTTTCAGAAGAGTAATGTACTGAAGTCATGGATTTTCATGCACTTAATTTACTATGTTCCTTATGTTCTAGTCCTTTCTTTTCCCTTGTTCATGTAATATTGCATGAGAAAACATATGTTAACTTTAAACATTTCTTGTCTTCTGCCTCAAATCTGCCCAACCTGCTGTTCTTGGTGTCTATTGTTCTCTGTGCCGCCGCCAGCTTGTTCTGGGTTTCATGGACCTCATTGATCAGCGTCAGAACCTGGGACCTCAGAGTCTGCACATCGTCTGCATGGGTGGCACTCAGTCCCTGAACAGTCACAGACAGCAGTTACTCTTACAAGATGAAATATGGCCTCTGTTAATAGCCATAACAACTCTACATACCAAATAACACAACAAAGTAATACACATATGCATTTGCAGGCACACGGAGCACAAAAAAGAAGAACACAACACTGATCACTGTGACCATCACAATATTCATCGGAAGACTATGCATATAGTGCAGATTAACTTTGAGATAGAATGTGTTTCTTATAATCCCAAAATGCAAAGGGTCATCACCTATAAAATGGCCATGACAGTGAACTTACAATTCCTTAGAGGATGACCATACGCAAAATAACCAGATGATATTCCAAACAAACAAAACAGTAGACTCAGTTTCTCTGCTGCTGCACAAAATAAAGATTAACCAATGATCTACAGCAACAAAATACTTTGAGTAGCTTCCTGGTTGCTGCACAAAATACAGATTAACCAACTGATCTAGGATAATAAGATGGTGAGTGTTGTTTCCTTGCTGCTGGACAAAACAAAGAATAAACAATTGATCTTCTACAATAACAAAATTGTAAGAGTTGTTTACTTGCTGCTGGATAAAACAAAGAATAAACAACTGATCTTCTACAATAACAAAATTGTAAGTGTTGTTTTCTTGCTGCTGCATAAAACAAACTAAGACTAATTGATCTTCTATAAAAACAAAGACAACCGATGTTAGGTAGGCACTCAAACTCTGACCACCACACTGGGCTAATGCATAGGCCAGACTCGTAAACCATGCCACGAGACCCTCTTCTTCAATTCTCTCATCTTAGTTGTTAATTCATTTATCCATCAGCTTCAAATCACACGTAGTGTGGTCTCAAAACTTAGCGGATGTGGTGTAGCGTATATGGACTAGTCCGTATGCAGTGATGCCTCCTTCATGAAACTGAAACTATAAAAACAAAACGCAAAATAGTTTCCCCACCGCTGCATAAAACAGTTTCTTCATACTTACCTGTTCATACGAATGCTTTATCTCCACTAGGCATGAAACCACACCCTACATCAGGATTCTCATTTAAAAAAGGCTAAATATGGAGAGCGGGGAGCAAGCTCTTCCTTTTAACCATCAGGCCAATAAGGGTACTCTCCCTTGGCGAATCATGCTCAACTGACATTTTGACTACTACAGTAATATGATGCTAATTGCAGTTTCCTTGTTGCAAAAATAAATGAATAGAACTTATCCAACCCATCTTCCTAAATGACAGAATGCTACCTGTGGTTCCCCACAGCTGCATGAAAGAAAAATTAAACAACTGATTTTCTACAATTACAAAAGGCCAAACACAGTTTCCCTCTGCTGCACAAAATAAAGAATAACCACTAGATTTCTGCAACAGTGAAATACAACTCATGTCTCTCTCTGTTGCAAAAATTACATATTAACTAATCAATATTCTACAACAGCAAAACGCCAAATGTTGCTTCCCCTCTGATAACTAGCATCAAAGCATTACACTCACAATACAGTGAGACTTCCAAGTCAAGATCTTCCCAACTGCAAGCCTCCCACCTAAAAACATCCATGATATTCTACAGGTGCAGGAGAGGGTAGGGGATGTCCGCGAACACAACCGCCCTCACCCTGAAAACTATATGAAACATGGTTTTGAAATGGGGAGACCAGTGTCAGCATTCAGTGGCGTAAAGGTCAACTTTTCAGTCCTACCACAATCAGGACCATTTGTTCATACAGCTTTAGTCAGCCTCTTTCACTATGGCAGCATCAAGCTGATGCATGATGTCACAGAATGACATTAGCCTGCCTTCAACACAAAATGGCAACGGCTGATCTTGCAAAGGACACCAAACCTCGCGACTCAACGATGTCTGCTACCATACCAAACATGCAACTAGAATTCTGAGAATCTGACTGCCACTTCATCAAAACAAATTCTTCCTCCCTGATTTTTCCCCCTGAAGAAAATTTTTTTTCTTCTTATTTCCAGTTTTATCTTTTGCTGCAATCCGTGAATTCGCAGAGACGTGGGAGCCCTGCCATTGAGACTCCCTCACCTAAAGCCCTCTTCTCAAGAAGCTGTGTCTTTTTTCTCTTTACTCCCTCCCTCTAAAGCCCACTTCACAAGGAGCTGTGTCTTTTCTCTTTTTACTCCCTCCCTCTAAAGCCCACTTCACAAGGAGCTGTGTCTGTTTTCTTTTTACTCCCTCCCTCTAAAGCCCTCTTCTCAAGGAGCTGTGTCTGTTTTCTTTTTACTCCCTCCCTCTAATGCCCTCTTCTCAAGGAGCTGTGTCTGTTTTCTTTTTACTCCCTCCCTCTAAAGCCCTCTTCTCAAGGAGCTGTGTCTGTTTTCTTTTTACTCCCTCCCTCTAATGCCCTCTTCTCAAGGAGCTGTGTCTGTTTTCTTTTTACTCCCTCCCTCTAAAGCCCTCTTCTCAAGGAACTGTGTCTGTTTTCTTTTTACTCCCTCCCTCTAAAGCCCTCTTCTCAAGGAACTTTGTCTGTTTTCTATTTACTCCCTCCCTCTAAAGCCCTCATCTCAAGGAACTTTGTCTGTTATCTTTTTACTCCCTCCCTCTAAAGCCCTCTTCTCAAGGAACTTTGTCTGTTTTCTTTTTACTCCCTCCCTCTAAAGCCCTCTTCTCAAGGAGCTGTGTCTGTTTTCTTTTTACTCCCTCCCTCTAAAGCCCTCTTCTCAAGGAAATGTGTCTGTTTTCTTTTTCTCCCTCCCTCTAAATCTCCCTCCCTCTAAAAACTTTTTCTCTAGGAACTGTCTTTTTTCTTTTCACTCTCTCCCTCTAAAGCTGCCTTCTCTATAAACTGTGGGGTTTTTTTCTTTTCTTTTGGCCAATGCCAGACTTGCCTCCCAATCAACCCAATTCAAACTTCAGTTCTGCATCCACAAACCGAGACTTGCCTAAATAACTTCAGTAGTATGTGGAATTTGTGCATGCGTGTGCACATGTGTGTATGTGTGTGCGCACGAGTGTTGTTGTGTGGTGTGTGTGTGTGTGTGTGTGTGTGTGTGTGTGTGTGTGTGTGTGTGCAAACTTGATCTTCAATCAAAGAAATACTGTACAAGCCACCAGCTTGACTGTTTATTTACACATATATTTTCCCTGTAGACCAAGTGTAGTTTTCTCTCTGATAGTGTTGTTTTGAGATATGTAAGAAATCACCCTTTCAGCTAAACAGACGGCAAAATAAGGGAAATAGACAATGAAACTTATAATTGGAGATGAATCTAACCTTTTCCTTTCATTAACAAATCTCAATCTTCCCATTACATTGCTGATGAATAGCACGTCTCATACAAGAGACAACGAAACTATACAAGAGACAATGAAACTTATAATTGGAGATGAATCTAACCTTTTCCTTTCATTAACAAATCTCAATCTTCCCATTACATTGCTGATGAATAGCACGCAGACAGGTAAGTGCATACTTCCTATTACATTGCTGATGAACAGCACGCAGACAGGTAAGCACATACTTCCTATTACATTGCTGATGAACAGTAAGCAGACAGCATGTGTGTGTGTGCATGCGTGCTTGCATGCATGTGTGCGTGCGTGTATGCTTCGCGTAGGCGTACTTCATCCCGATCTTTGCTTTGTGTGTGCTTGTTCGTAGTGCCAACAATGGCTGAGACATTTGCACACAACTTCAGTGAACACAAAAGACGTGTAGATATGTTGTGCCATGTGTGCGGCGATCATGTGTTCAGACAACATAAAGAATAAGAATTAAATGCTAGACCATGCGTGCATGCGTGCATGGGTACGTGCGTGCGTGCGTGGGTGCGTGCGTGCATGTATGTGTGTGTGTGTGTATATGTGTGTGTGTGTGTGTGTGTGTGTGTGTGTGGTGTGTGTGTCTGTGTGCGTGTGCATGTGCGTGCATGCGTGTGTCTGTGTGTGTGCATGCACACACTCTCTCTCTCATTCTCTCTCTCTCTCTTTCATACCAATGTTACGAAATGGAGTGACCCAGTCGTTGAGTAGGCTTACCATGAAAACGAAAGTGCGACAACAATTTGCATTAGCGTCTGTTGATATATCTGACATCAATTTCAAATGGATTATATTCAGTGATTCAAACGGAGGAAGTACAAGGTCTGGTAGGAAGCATTTCATTGTTTATGACTGACATCTGCATGTGTAGCACGCTAAAAACTTGCTTTACTAAAAGATGGTGTGGCCGTGATAGAATCAGTATCAGCGTGTTTCACAAGCATGTAGAGCACACAGATAAACACGCAAAACATGCCTAGGCCATAGTAGGGAAACTGCCGCCGTGTTCCCAGTGAAGCTGACCAGTGCCAACAGTGACTGTTGTTGGGGTCCTCTACCAGCTGTCTGGTAAGTGTACCGCGACTAAATCTCTGTCAGTTGTAAAGGAAAGATATGCATGTCCAAGATCTCTGAGTCTGAGCGTGACTGAATTTAAGATGCATGCTCTCCACTGAGTTGAACTTTCATTTCACTTTGTGTGCATCAGTCTGTTTCAATTGTTTTTTGTCGGCAACTCTTTATGCTGCTTGCCAGTAATGCGTATGAAAGAACACCCATTCATGTTTGGTATCATTCTGTCAGTCAAAGACCTAACGATCCAATGACATCAGTCGCGCGCACTTCGCTGCTTTCTGGCACAAAGTGTTTATGAAGAAACACAGTACCCTATTTCCAACACGCTATCAGCCAGATGGCAGTTATCACATTATGAGTAGGGTGAAAAGCTTGTAGAGGGTCAGCGCGAGGCGGGTGGCAGCTATGTACTGCAGTGCGCTGTTCAGTCAAAATGCTGCCGCTTCTACCGCTTTCCTCTCGCCTCTCCACGGTGAACGGTAGGAGGTCACGGGCCATTTCCCTTCCCTTCTAACTATTTCTTTGGAGACAAGTGTGACAGGTAAGCACATTCAACCTACTGCACTGCTGATGAACAGTAAGCAGACAGGTAAGCACATTCTTCCTATTACATTGCTCATGAACAGTAAGCAGACAGGTAAGCACATTCTTCCTGTTACACTGCTGATGAACAGTAAGCAGACAGGTAAGCACATTCAACCTACTGCACTGCTGATGAACAGCACGCAGACAGGTAAGCACATTCAACCTATTGCCCTGCTGATGAACAGTAAGCAGACAGGTAAGCACATTCTTCCTATTACATTGCCCATGAACGAACGAACGAACGAACGAATCTTTTTTAATGAGGGATAAAGAATAAGCACAAAACAGGCTTTTTTACATCTTGCCCTCGATGAAGCAGAAAAAATAATGACAATATGTGACTTCAAAATCAACGAACCATCTAGATAGTGAAAAGAATATTAGCCTGAAATACAAAAGGCAATCCAAAAATATGACAGTCAACTTTTCACACACACACACACACACACACACACACACACGCACACACACACACACACACACACAAAGATAAAGAGAAAACAACTTTGCAAATACATTCAACAACAAAAATAAAATAGAAGAAGAAGAAGAAGAAGAAGGAGAGAAACGAAGGACGTCAATGAAAGGTGGACAGGTGAACAGTATGTCATGACAAGATATAGAGAAGGGGTAACGAAGGAACACAAATGAACATTCAAATACATTTAAACATCATTTGTACTTGAATCCATACAATAATTTTGAAAACGTATAAAGAAGGTTACATGATGTTATCATTAGTCACACTGTTTAGGAAGCGTAGCATCAGATATGAGAAGTATTGTTTTTTGAAAACGTTTAAACTAGAAATTACATTAAATGAAGACACTAGGTCATTCCACAAACAACCACCGGAGTAAATGAGGCTAGATTTAAAAAGATCAATCCTCGGTAGGGGTATCTGAATCTTTCTGACATTGCGAATCAGGTTCGTTTTAAATTTGTTTTTCAAAGTTGGTGGTGCATGATTGGACATTATCTTAAACATGAAAATTGCTTTGTTATAAGTGAGTTTCCATTTTAGAGGCAAAATGTCTAAACGTTTATAATCAGAGGGAGTTACAGTTGTAGATTTGAGAAGAACGAGTTTCACAGCCCGTCTATGAAGACTGAAGAGTGGTTTTAATACGTTATAACTGGCCGAATCCCACAATGTAGAAGAGTAATTCAAATGAGATTCAATGTACGAAGTAAAAAACAGCTTACGACAATGTTGGTCTAAGAAATATTTTAGTTTTGAAAGCTGGTGAATCTTTTGAGACAGAAGTTTGCAAAGCATTGTGACATGAGAAGACCATGACAAATTATTGTCTACAATGACACCGAGGACTTTATGATGGTCAACTTCTTCAACTATTTCATTATTTATACTAAGAGATAGGGAATCATAAGAAATATTTTGACGCTTTTGTCTGGTGGTTATTATCAAGTACTTCGTTTTCTGAGGATGGAGACACATATGATTGAGTTCAGACCATATGATTAATTTGTTTATACTTTCTTGTAAACTTGCAAATATATTTTCAATTTTTTTATGACTACAGTGTATTGTGGTGTCATCAGCGAACATTTCACAGAGACTATCAATGAATAGAGGTAAATCGTTTATATATATGGAAAATAAGATAGGTCCGAGTACTGACCCTTGAGGCACACCATGACTAATGGATAATGTAGGAGATACAGATTCATTTACTGAGACCATTTGCTTTCTGTCGGAAAGAAATGAAGATAGGAGTTCTAACGAATTCTCTGATAAGTTGTATATCTTTAGCTTTTTAAGAAGAAGATTGCGGTCAATAACATCAAAGGCTTTCATAAAATCTACCATGAGAACACCTGTAATTTTGTCGTTATTTATATTAGTAAGCCATTGATCAACTAGGTTTGTCAGTGCTGTTTGGCACGAGTGATTAGCCCTAAAACCGGATTGGTCTTGATGAAATAAATTGAAAGAATTGAAGTGATCGAGAATATGTTTATTTAGATGGTTTTCCAATGGTTTAGACAGTACAGACAAAATAGAAATGGGCCTGTAGTTAGACGGATCGGTGTGATCACCTGTTTTATTTTTAGAAATGCAGAGATTGTATATATAAGTAAGTGTTTCAGCAATTACAGGGGCTGACAGTTTGAGAATCTTTCCGTCAATGCCATCAAGGCCAGTAGTACTACTTTGCTTTAAGTGAGTAAGAGCATTACATACTTCGTGTACACATAACAACGGAATATCTAGACATGTTGTGATATTTTTGGATTGACAAAACTTCATCAGAACATCTAAATCGTTTTGTGAGGATCTGTTTCTTTTTATGGTGAAATTGGCAACATTGCAGAAGTGTGTATTCAACATTTCAACTGATACATCTTTCGGTGTTGTAGCACGAGCGTTAGAATTTTTATTGCTAAGCTGATTGATAGCCTTCCAAACTGATCGGTTGTCTGTTTTAGAGTAAATAAGATCTTTAAAATATTTCTTTTTGGCTGAGCGTTTTAAATAGTTAACAAGATTTCTTTGTTTCATAAATTCTATACGATTACCTGATGCTAGAAGTGAGTCTCTTAAATCCATGGATTTTTCTATATCACTTGTTATCCAAGGCTTTTTAGGGGTACTTTTGACACGAATTGTTTTAATGGAGCGTGCTTATTGTAAACATTGAGAAAAGTGTGATACCAAACTTCTAAGGCTTCATCGGGATTTGTGAACTGATACACAGAGGAAAGTGAGGAATTCATCAGATCGGTAAGGAACAAGTCTTTATCAAAGCCTGAAAAGTTCCTGTACGTAATATACTTGTGATGATTTAGGGGGATTTTAACGCCTCGTTTAGACCAAGTAAAACAGACAGGGGAGTGATCGCTGCATCCAAAAACTGGTGAACATATTTCTATTATGGTACGTACAGAAGATGTGTAAACATGGTCAATGAGAGTTTGGGAAGTAGCAGTGATTCGTGTTGGCTTATCGATTAACTGAGTCAGATTAAAAGAAGTGTAGGTTTGAATCCAGGATTTGTTCGCTTTCAAAAGATCGATGTTAAAATCACCCAGTAGAATAATTTCGTTTGAGAGTAAGGACGCCTCCTCCATCATTAGAGTAAAGTTATCTATCCAGTCAGCATGTTCTGCTGGGTTTCTGTAAATAAAGCCTAAGAGAATCGGTTTGGAAGTTTTAAACTGTAACTCTATCCATAGTGATTCTATATGATATTTTTCGAGCGAAGCGGCTCGATTAAATTTAATAGATTCGTGAACATAAACAAGTAAACCTGTTTCTCTTGGTCTGGAAGGGTCATTTCGAACAAAGTTATAACCAGGTAAAATTAATTCTGTGTCAGAAATATGGTGTGTTAATCTTGTTTCCGCAAAACCAAATAAATGGAAACAATTACCATGATTATACAAAACACGAGACACGTCGCATAACTTATTAATCAAACTGTTAATATTCAGAAATCCAACCTTAAGGCCATCTGCAGATGGCCAGACTTCTTTCGTTCGCAACATCTTGACGCAATAGCAAAGCAGGAATATAAATTGCAAGAAAAAAGTAATACCAAATACCAACAAGGGATTTTGTAATACCAAACAATTTAGTAACAAGTCAACAATGAGTCAAAAAATCAACAGACACGTAATCAAAAATACAAAAGAAAATGGAACGTATATTATGTGCGAAGTTATTTTAAATTGAAAGATCAATGAAGGCTAATAGCTGTCTACAGTTAAGTAAGCAACAGAAACACACACACACACACACACACACACACACACACACACACACACACACACAGAGAGGGGAGAGAGAGAGAGAGAGAGAGAGAGAGAGAGAGAAATCCCGAAAGCAGTCAAAAAACAAACAAACAAACAAACAAAAACAAAAACAAACAAAAAACAACAACTGACAACTGTCGTATCAGCAGGAGCAATCGTACGAATTACAATGACAAAGCCAAGAACAGTCATCTTGGTCCGGCAAGTCTGTGGGTGCTCCATTCAATTCATGCTCATTCTAGCATCGATTACGGACCTAATCCCTCACCAACCCCCATCCCTTAACAAATATACACACTCGCGCGTGGCCACTTATTAAAGTACGCTTACCCATTTACTTAGGGACAAGAATATGCACACAATTCGTCACATCACAATCATCAGGGAAATAAAAAGAAAACATTCAACGACAAATATACAGTTCATGACACATTTTTAAGTCATCATTACAGCAAAAGTTATGAGAAAACATGACATTGAAATAATGTACTTTACAGATTAATTAGGATAAGAAAGAAAGAGTGCTGTTGAGACAAAAGATGCGATGCCATTTTCAATAATTGTTCAGCATAAGGGTGAACAGGGTTTGGAGTGCTGAAATTGGTCATTCCAGGCGATCTGTTTGGTTGGGAGAGTGGATGATTACGTGCGGGGTTTTGATGACAGAAAGAATGTGAAGGAATGTTGTGAACATTATCTGCAGGGAGGGGGTTACTATGGACAGCTTGCATTGGAGAGGGTTGCGGACATCATGGGCTGGTCGGGGGTCATGGGTAGAAAGTGTTGGGAAGGGTTGATAGTGGATATGATTGGGTGGTAAGGGGTCACTTTGAAATCCCTTGGAAACTGATCGTTGAGGTAAAGGGGGGAAATGTTGAAGGGAAGAGGCTGGCGGAAAATCTTCAGAGGCTAAATGATAGTTGGTGCGTTCTGACTGCTTGGGACATTTGAAAAATTAGAGTGATCGAATGACGATGAGTTGGAGAGTGACAATGGGGTATAATTTAATTGCCTTCGTTGTGAAGTTCTTGCAGAGGCTTTTGGATGACTGACCTGATCAGGAGGAAAATGTTCAGCATGATGTCCATTTCGCCACAGGCTTTTCAAGTTGTTTGCAAGCCTTCCAGTACCTCGAATGTTGGGGTGAATTGTATCAGTATACAAAGTTTTATCAGCTGCAAAAGCAGGGAAATTATCAATAAAAGTAACTTCATGCTGGTCACACGCTTCTTTTAGATTACGATTTGACGGTAAAATGGTGTTGTTGAAGGAATGTTTGCCTCTGGCTGGTAGGATGGAGCTAAGACTCACACGTGCAGAAGGAAACTTGTGTTTGCATAAGATAATGATGTTAGACCATGCACTGACAGATACTGGACCTGATGGACATGAATTAATGCCAACATGTAATATAACATTTTTCACATTTGGACAAACAGACAGGGAAGACAGCCATGAATGAATATCTTCAATGGACGCTCCAGGAACACAAATCTTGAATGGTCTTTCATAACTAGGAAATAAACGTTTGGGATTAATGAAACGTATTATAGAGTCACCAACGAGCAGTACAGTCGTTTCATTAGAAATGGACATACGACAAAGTGTGTCGATAGGAGACGACTTGGAGACAGCATCTGGCTGGTTCACATGAACGTATTCTTCTTTTTTTGAAGATGGGGATTTGGGATTTACAGAATCTGTGTTATCTGTGTCTGACAAAAGAGTGAAGGGATTACTAGTCTGGACAGCGTATTGCACGGATTCTGTCTTGTTGTTGTTGGGTGGATGAGGAGGGAGACAAGTGGAAATGTTTGCCTCGCCATGTCGATTAGAAAGGCTATCAGAAGCCTGTAACTCAACATCTGATGTCATCTCGGAAGATGTGATGGGCACTGCGTTGGTTTTAGTTACGGTGTTTCCCTAGGACGCTGACCTCAGCAACAGCATTGTAATTAGGTTGTAAGAGTGGTAACGCTTCAGTTTGCATTCCAACAGTGTGGACAGAGGTGTGTTGGGGTTGTGAGAAAGATTTTGATTCTGTTTGTATTCCAACATTGTGGAAAGAGGTATCAACGTTTGACAAACTTGAACTTGTTTGTGTTTCGGTCGTAACAAACTCTCTCTGGTATGATTTCACTTTTTTCATTTGAGACTGCAGTGACCCTAGGTGGGTTTTGATACAATTATTTTCTTTCAGCAGTTGTTTGTTGGTTGTTTCTAAATTTATTATTTTATTCTTAAGATCATCTAATTTGTCACAGATAGAATTAAACTTGTCACATATGTTAGCACGTAGTTCATTTTTAGCTGCAGTTTTTATATCTTCAGTCACTGAATTGATAGCTTCAGGGGAGAGGTCTACAGCGGACATGGAGTTCACAGTCTGTTCCAGCTGAGTCATTAACAGTAAGCAGAGAGGTACGCACATTCTTCCTATTATATTGCTGATGAACAGTAAGCAGATAGGTAAGCACATTCAACCTATTGCCCTACTGATGAACAGTAAGCAGACAGGTAAGCACATTCTTCCTTTTACATTGCTCATGAACAGTAAGCAGACAGGTAAGCACATTCTTCCTATTACATTGCTGATGAACAGTAAGCAGACACATAAGCACATTCTTCCTATTACATTGCTCATGAACAGTAAGCAGACAGGTAAGCACACTCAACCTACTGCACTGCTGATGAACAGTAAGCAGACAGGAAAGCACATTCTTCCTATTACATTGCTGATGAACAGCAAGCAGACAAGTAAGCACATTCTTCCTATTACATTGCTCATGAACAGTAAGCAGACAGGTAAGCACATTCAACCTACTGCACTGCTGATGAACAGTAAGCAGACAGGTAAGCACATTCTTCCTATTACATTGCTGATGAACAGCAAGCAGACAGGTAAGCACATTCTTCCTATTACATTGCTGTTGAACAGCAAGCAGACAGGTAAGCGCACACTGTTCACTCTTTGTTTCTTTACAGAATTTAATGACACACTGGTAGCACTCATTAAAATTTTGTTTCAAAATTTTGCAACACAACAAACTTTGAAATCATGTCTTATCTGTTTATCTTAATCACTTTAAATCTGGCTATAGAATTTCCAAAATACATTTGAAACATTGCGTCACTGGATGACAACTCTATTTTCAGTGTGTTGCAACTTAATCCAGTTTTAAAACCTCATGTTGAAGAAGATTTGGAGGTGGTTAATGTGAAGTAACACCAGTGCACAGAGGCACTCAGTCACCTACCTGTTGTTGAAGAGAGGTTAACCCTCTTGTATTCAGATTCTCTGAGGCCAAAATCCCCCTAGTTTTCATATTTTTTTGGTGAATTTAGCCTTAAAATGGGTATGTATGGTTCATGCTTCACCACAACCAAGAATAAACCTCTAGAGCTGCGAAATTTCCGCATGTACGGTCACAAGGCTTTGTTCTATACTGTGAGCAAGATTTTGTGTGTCTCGAGGTGAAAGGTCGTGTCACTGTCACCAA
>CM065721.1:86940996-87028496 GCA_033310375.1 Conus canariensis
TTGAAGGGGAAACATCGTCCACACAGACTGTGCGTGTTGAAGGGGAAAAAACATCGTCCACACAGACTGTGCGTTTGAAGGGGAAAAACATTGTCCACACAGACTGTGCGTGTTGAAGGGGAAAAACATCGTCCACACAGACTGTGCGTGTTGAAGGGGAAACATCGTCCACACAGACTGTGCGTGTTGAAGGGGAAACATCGTCCACACAGACTGTGCGTGTTGAAGGGGAAAAACATGATTAAAATATGACTCATATATGATAATCTACTAACAGTGTAATCACTGGTAATGTTCAACTAGACAAAAAACATGACTGAAATATGACTCACATAAAATAATCTATTAACAGTGTAACTCGCTGGTAATGTTCAACTAGACAAAAAACATGACTGAAGCATGACTCGTATAAAATAATCTATTGACTGTAACTCGCTGGTAATGTTCAACTAGACAAAAAACGTGACTGAAATTCGACTCACATAAAACAATCTATTAACAGTGTAACTTGCTGGTAATGTTCAACTAGACAAAAACGTGACTGAAATTCGACCCACATAAAACAATCTATTAACAGTGTAACTTGCTGGTAGTGTTCAACTAGACAAAAACGTGACTGAAATTCGACCCACATAAAACAATCTATTAACAGTGTAACTTGCTGGTAGTGTTCAACTAGACAAAAACGTGACTGAAATTCGACTCACATAAAACAATCTATTAACAGTGTAACTCGCTGGTAATGTTCAACTAGACAAAAAACATGACTGAAATACGACTCGCATAAAACAATCTATTAACAGTGTAACTCGCTGGTAATGTTCAACTAGACAAAAAACATGACTGAAATACGACTCGCATAAAACAATCTATTAACAGTGTAACTCGCTGGTAATGTTCAACTAGACAAAAAACATGACTGAAATATGACTCGCATAAAACAATCTATTAACAGTGTAACTCGCTGGTAATGTTCAACTAGACAAAAAACATGACTGAAATATGACTCGCATGAAACAATCTATTAACAGTGTAACTCGCTGGTAATGTTCAACTAGACAAAAAACATGACTGAAATATGACTCGCATGAAACAATCTATTAACAGTGTAACTCGCTGGTAATGTTCAACTAGACAAAAACCATGACTGAAATTCGACTCACATAAAACAATCTATTAACAGTGTAACTCGCTGGAATGTTCAACTAGACAAAAACCATGACTGAAATATGACTCGCATGAAACAATCTATTAACAGTGTAACTCGCTGGGAATGTTCAACTAGACAAAAACCATGACTGAAATTCGACTCACATAAAACAATCTATTAACAGTGTAACTCGCTGGAATGTTCAACTAGACAAAAACCATGACTGAAATTCGACTCACATAAAATAATCTATTAACAGTGTAACTCGCTGGTAATGTTCAACTAGACAAAAACCATGACTGAAATTTGACTCACATAAAAATAATCTATTAACAGTGTAACTCGCGTGGTAATGTTCAACTAGACAAAAACATGACTGAATTCGACTCACATAAAAAAAAAACCGAGTAAGGTGGACAGTGAACCCCCTCCGCACTCCTGCACCTTCATCCTCTGCTCCCACCCCGCCCCCACTGTGCATCAATCTTTCATCATCCAGTTTGTCCAACTATTCTCACTTCCAGTGATTTTGCACACAGTTTTAACTGGTTCAGTACCAGATGTCAATATAACTGCTTGTCAAGTATTTCAGCTTTGTTTTATTTCTCTCTTTCCTACACATCAACTCCATCATGGTCACTGTGTGTACCTACTGACCCAATGCCTGACAGGAAGTCACTTTTCATAACTTATTAAAACTTCCTGACTAAAGAAATTCAAGTAACTGCAACAATCTTTTTCAGATTTCGCATCCACAACCACCTGACTGATGGGGTAAGGCAGAAGGAGTTTTTTTCACAGTAAGGCAGGAGGAGCTTTTTTCACAGTAAGGCAGAAGGAGCTTTTCTCACAGTAAGGCAGAAGGAGCTTTTTCACAGTTTTTTTTCCACCATACTACATCAGTTTACAGTTTATAGTTTTCATTATTATAACCCAGTCCATCATACTAAACTTTCCCAGTGAACAGGTCAGATCATGAGAAAAGAAAAGCTACATCCTCAAAAAGAAACAACAAAAGCAATCCATGATATTAAGTTCAATTATGGACATCTTCAAGTGGATAAGATTAGGCTGAGCTGTGACCACCAATCATTCATGAAAAACATTTAACATAAATAAAACACACACACAGATACATATAGGTAAATAGTCAATGCAGCACAACCAATACAAACTGTTAACTCTTCTGCGCACTGACAGCACTGCTGTCACACCACACCCATTCTCTCAGGACATCAGATTTTTGCTTCTTTTTATTTCTTCTTTCAGGACAGTTATAACACATTGCCGCCAAATTTTTGACATTTCATAGAGAGTAATTCATAAGATTAATCTTCTTCCAGCTCAAAGTTGGTGAACAATTCTAAACAGGAGTGTGGCAAGGCCAACTTCTCATCAGTTCACAACATGTGGTGAAGTCATCTGGCACCTGTTGCCAGCATAGTCGCAATGTACGTTGTAAAAGTGGACAGTGTGTGTAATCTTCACTGCCTAGTCACCAGATTATGACTAGAAAGCTGGCATGTCATAAACTGTGACCAGAAGTCAGTATAAACAGGTTTCCTGAACAGTGACCAGAAGTCAGTGTAAACAGGTTTCCTAAACAAATACTAACTGTGACCAGAAGCCAGTGTAAACAGATTTCCGGAACAAATACTGTGACCAGAAGCCAGTGTAAACAGATTTCCTGAACAAATACTGTGACCAGAAGCCAGTGTAAACAGATTTCCTGAACAAATACTGTGACCAGAAGTCAGTGTAAACAGGTTTCCTGAACAAATACTGTGACCAGAAGTCAGTGTAAACAGATTTCCGGAACAAATACTGTGACCAGAAATCAGTGTAAACAGGTTTCCTGAACAAATACTGTGACCAGAAATCAGTGTAAACAGGTTTCCTGAACAAATACTGTGACCAGAAGCCAGTGTAAACAGGTTTCCTGAACAAATACTGTGACCAGAAGTCAGTGTAAACGGGTTTCCTGAACAAATACTGTAGAATTGTCCACAAAGGCAAAAACAATCATGTCACATAAATTCCAAAGCAAGCAGTTCTTTTTGGCCTGTTGCCTATGACCCAGACATACTCCTAATAAAACTTTGTTTTTTTTGGCCTGTTGCCTATGACCCAAACAGACTCCCAATAAAACTTTGTTCTTTTTGGCCTGTTGCCTATGACCCAGACAGACTCCCAATAAAACTTTGTTCTTTTTGGCCTGTTGCCTATGACCCAAACAGACTCCCAACAAAACCTTGTTCTTTTTGGCCTGTTGCCTATGACCCAGACAGACTCCTAACAAAACCTTGTTCTTTTTGGCCTGTTGCCTATGACCCAGACAGACTCCTAACAAAACTGTTCTTTTTGGCCTGCTGCCTATGACCCAGACAGACTCCCAACAAAACCTTGTTCTTTTTGGCCTGTTGCCTATGACCCAGACAGACTCCTAACAAAACCTTGCTATCCAAAAGATACCAAAATCAATTTCACTGATCCATAAACATCAAACACACAATTTTTCTGTTCCAGATTCCACTTTATTCTGGAAGACTTGTATTCCTGCAAACACCTCTAGAGATGGTTGTACTCCGAGACTGGATTGATAACACACACACACACACACACACACACACACACACACACACACACACACACACTAACACACACACACACTCACACACACACACACACACACACACACACACACACACACACACACTGTCAAAGCCCACATCCACCTGTCTGATTGTCCCTGGAATGAGCCAGCTGGTGAAGCACCAGGAGAGGGCTGGTCTGATTTCTCTGCAGGCTGTTCTTGGTCTCTGCCAGCATGGACTGCAGCTGCTGCCGAAGGTCCACCGTTTCCTGTCGCAGGTCCTGATTCTCCTTCTGGATCTGCTGCTTCAGCTGTTGTGTCTGAAACAGGATGAGGACAATGATGAAGACAATGATGATGACAATATTGGTGTTGTTTCCTGTCGCAGGTCCTACTCTCCTGGATCTGCTGCTTCAGCTGCTTTGTCTAAAAGATGATGGGGACAATGATAATAATAATAATAATAATGTATAATACTTATATAGCGCATTTCTTGTTACACAACTCAATGCGCTTACATCCACCATTTGCACTTATTCATCAACACTCGTTTACACAACGGGCTGCCTACCTGGGTATGCCGACTGAAGAGCTGCCAGCTGGCGCTTCATTCAGTCGTTTCCCGTGTCATCCAGTCAATATCGTTCACTCAGTTTCTTTACTTCCTTCATTCTTTTTTCCATTTCTTACGCAGGGTGCATGCTGTGTGTAACGTGTCATCCATACCAACGGCCAAACTGGCCTACTCTTCCGAAAGTTGGTGATGGGATTTTACGTGTGTGCAAGATATTATGCGTGCGTTCACACACGGAACCTCGGTTTATAGTCTCATTCGAAGGAGAATGATGAAGACAATGATGTCAGCAATCATACTGATGATGACGTTGATGTTGTTATGCCTGAAGGAACACCAACCATCAAGATGAAGATGGCTTTTTTTGTGTGTGTGTGTGTGTGTGTGTGTGTGTGTGTGTGTGTTTGTTTGTTTGTTTTTTTTCCCTGTGGTTGATGTGTACGCTGTTTCAATCTGTGAGTTGCAACAAATAAGTGTCTCTCTGGTTTCGAGTCTCCTTGTGATTTTTTCAGTTTACCTAAGTTGTTTTTTTTCAGTCTCTCTCTCTCTCTCTCTCTTTCCCTCCCTCTCTCTCTGACCCTCTCTGTGTCTCTCTTTCTCTCTATCCCACTCTCTCTGTGTCTCGTACACACGCTGGCGCACATTTGCACATACGCACACACACATGATCTTCGCTCTTTGCTTACAAATGTTGTGTGAACACATGCATAATTTGTTGTTGAGACAGGAATAGCAACAAAGACAGTCGATGTTTATTTGATGTGTGAATTACATTGGTTGAGGTGTGACACATCAAACTGAGGGATACACTAAACGTTTTCTCGAGGTTTCTCTGTGTATTTTTCAACTGGCCTTACAGTTATGTTGTTGTGTTGTCGGAAGGATGTACTACCTATTCACGGTGTGTTGTCATTTCAAATTGAGCGAGTGTTTCAAAGATTCACACACGCGCGCACGCGCGTGCGTGCGCACGCGCATGCGTGCGCACGCGCGCGCGTGCGCACTCACACTCTCTGCACATAAGATGTATGCACGCACATATACAGAATCCTTCAGGGTTAAGAAAAGAACAAGAAAACAGTCCTCCCTCCCCCCCCATTTTTTATGTTTGGTTGATGTGTACGCTATTTCATGCTGGGAAATGCACCAAATGAGTGTCTTCTGTGTGTGTGTTTGGGGGAAGGGGGGGGGGGGGGGGAGTGTCCGCGCGTGTGTGCGTGCGTGCGCGCGTGCGTGCGTGCGTGTGTGCGTGCGTGTGTGTGTTCAGTACGTTATTATCGTCGTCATCATCGCCCTTTTTTCTGCCTCCTCCTCCTCCCCCGCCTCTTTCTTCTCTTTCTTTCTTTCTTTTTTCTTCTTTATCTTCTTCTTCTTGTGCTATATTACTGCTGCGGTTATTATTGTTATCGATATTGGGGTTTCATTACCCTTAAGCATGCTGAGATCCAAGTGCCGATGACTCAAGTATTTTTTTCATGTTCGAGCCAGTGTTCTCTCTCTCTCTCTCTCTCTCTCTCTCTCTCTCTCTCTCTCTTTGTCTCTGGAACAGTAGAAATGTGTTTATGTATACATTGATTTATACAACATGTACAAATGTGTAAAACTATATGCCTTTTGATGTGAATCTGTCTTTGGAATAGTAGACATGTGCGTGTGTATGTGGTAGTGTATACAACAACCGTGTATCAATGTACAACACTGTATGCCTTTGTATGGAATGTCAATGATCCGAGGGGGGGGGGCGGGGGGGGGGGGGAGGGGGGGGTATTTGCAAGGAGAGGAGAGATTTTTGCAATGTTTTATTGCTATTTTTATTATTATTATTATTGTTACTACTACTACTACTACTACGGGACTTCGGAGGGTAGGGGTGTGTGTCGTAGGAAGTTGTCATTCAGCAAAGCACTGGTAAGGGGGGCGGGGGAGTGGGTGGGCGGCGAGGGGGCAGGGTTGCACCAGAAAATGCAACTGTTTTTGAGCAAGGATAAAACTATCACGTCTCCATGGTCTGCATGTCACGAGCGACGTCCACGAGTAAAGCATGAATGAGAAAAGGAGAGATCGCGGCGAGAATGCGAGAGAGTGTGTAAAGATTAGTCCGACTAGCCGGTGGCCAATTTTTGGTTTTAAAAGGAAACATCACATGGATAATTATAGTGAAATAAAAAGGGGCGATTATTCGTCAGTAAACAAACCATTCCACGATGACTAGCATAACAATTTGTTCACTAAACGGCCAGGGTCTGGGTAAATATGAAAAAAGAAAGGATGTCTTCCAGTACTTGAGGCAAAAAAAATACTCAATATACTTTTTACAGGACACGCATTTTACAAAAAACCTAGAACTTCAAATCCGTGCTGAATGGGGATATGAGTGTGCATTTTCATCAAATAATAGTAGATCACGAGGTGTAGGTATTCTCTTCAATAACAATTTCGATTTTAAGATAGAAAGAACAATAAAAGACAGTGAAGGTAATTATATAATTTTGATTATTAACACACTGGATAAACAGATTATGTTAGTGAATATATATGGTCCAAACAAAGACGACCCAGATTTTTATAAAAGTATCCAAAAGAAAATAGAAGAATTATGTGTTACAAATGTAGTATTAGCAGGAGACTGGAACTTTGTGCTTAATCCAAATTTAGATTATTATAATTACAAGCATATTAATAATATTAAAGCTAGTGATACAGTATTACAAATGATTTCTGATTTAGAGCTGGTAGATATCTGGCGCGAACTCAACCCAGAAATTACTCGTTTTACCTGGAGAAGAATGCAACCGCTTCAACAAAGTCGTTTGGATTTTTTTCTTGTTTCCGACTCGTTGCTCAGTAATGTAAAAAATGCTGATATTCTCATGGGATACAGGAGTGATCATTCACTAATAACCTTAGAATTGAACTTTAAGAAAGAAGAAAAAAAGAAAATGTTTTGGAAATTTAATGCATCATTACTGAAAGATCGCAACTATGTAGAAATTATTAATGAAATAATTGAAAGAGTGAAAGAACAGTATGCAGTGTTACCATACGCAAGAACAAAAATTACTGACATTCCAAACAACGAAATACAATTTACAATATCAGACCAGTTGTTCCTAGACACTTTACTAATGGAAATCAGAGCAAAAACAATTACATATTCAATAAAAAAGAAAAGGGAACTTAACGCGAAAGAGCAAGAGTTAGACCACGAAATACAAGAACTGGAAAAAGATAGCTTCAAAAGTAAAAGTGACTTAATGCTCTTACAAGAAAAGAAGAAACAATTCTTAGAAATCAGAAAAATAAAAATGGATGGTATAATTCTGCGCTCCAAAGCGAGATGGGTATCTGATGGAGAAAAAGTAAACCGATATTTTTGTTCTCTTGAGAAAAGACACTTCGTGAGCAAACAAATGTTTAAACTAGTAACACATGGAGACCGGACACTTTCAGAAACAGACGAGATTTTGGAAGAAACTAAAACATTCTATAAAGAATTATATGAAGAAAGACAAACCAAAAATGTTGACTTAGAACAATATATCTTAAACTTACCAAAACTAACTAAATTAGAATCTGATAAAATGGAAGGCATAATATCTAAAGAAGAAGCAACGATAGCGTTAAAGCATATGAAAAATGATAAAAGTCCGGGAACTGACGGGATGACTGTTAATTTTTTCAAATTTTTCTGGAAGCAATTGGGCGATTTTGTAGTCAGGTGCATTAACGAAGGTTTCAGTAAAGGTAAAATGTCCATAACACAAAGGGAAGGGATCATAATATGTCTGCCAAAAGGCGATAAGCCAAAAGAATTTTTGAAAAACTGGCGACCGATTACACTTTTAAATGTAACATATAAGATCGGGTCAACGAGTATAGCAAACAGAATAAAGACCGTGCTTCCAAAGTTAATAAATGAAGATCAGACTGGGTTTATAAAAGACAGATACATTGGAGATAATTTGAGAATAATCTACGACATGATGCACTATTTAGAACAGAAGAATTTGCCTGGACTGCTTGTATCAGTTGATTTTGAAAAAGTGTTCGATTCGGTGAGCTGGAAGTTCATAGAAAAAACGCTTAAAGCATTTGGTTTTGGTAAAGATCTCTGTAACTGGATTTCTATCTTCTATTGCAAAATCTTATTTAACAGTTAATGGAAAAGTTTCGCAAAGCTTTGATGTTAAAAAAAGGATGTCGTCAAGGCGACCCAGTCTCCCCCTACCTATTTGTTTTGTGTGCTGAAATTCTAGCATGCAAAATAAGAGAAGATCAAGAAATAAAAGGTATAGTTATTTCGAACACTGAGTTTAAAATAAATCAATTTGCTGATGACACGACGTTTATTCTGCATGGAGACAAGAAGTCGTATGAAAAAGTTTTTGAAATATTAAACGAGTTTGAACAAATTTCGGGATTAAAACTTAATTTTGAAAAAACAATAAATGTTTGGTTAGGAAAAAAGAAAAACTCACCTGAAAAATATTTACCACATAAGCATATGGAATGGAACCCCAGAAAATTCAAAATCCTAGGACTTTGGTTCTCAAACGATTTAACAAATTTAACGGAAATTAATGTAGCGGACAAACTTTTAGAAGTAAAAATTTTATTTAAAATTTGGGCAAAAAGAATGTGTACCCCACTAGGCAGAGTTGCAATACTGAAGTCACTTATTCTTTCAAAGTTAGTTTATTTATGGATTTTATTACCTAACCCACCAGATGTTGAGATTAAATCACTACAAAAGATGTGCTTTGATTTCATATGGGACAACAAACCAACAAAAGTCAAAAAAACATATTCCACGTACGACATTGAACACGGAGGACTAGGAATCCCAGACATAAAAACTTTTATAAAGTCATTAAAACTAGCATGGATAAGAAAGCTGTATATTGGATCTCAAAAATGGAAAATAGTAATTCAGACGCTATGTCCAGAAGTAAACAATCTCAGTAGTTATGGAGCAAAACGCTACACTAACAGCCGATGTAATTTTTTCTGGAGAGATGTCTTTTTAGCATTCGCAGATCTAAATACTAATATCGATTTAAATGAAAGCAAAGAAATTGTCTCTGAACCTATTTTTTTACAATGATAAATTTAAAATCGACCAAACATACTTCTTCTGGAGAAATTGGGCACTTAACAATGTTTTCCTTGTAAAAGATATTCTAAACGAAAGTGGTGATTTTTTAAGTTGGGATGATTTCTGCAGAAAATATAAAATAAATGTGAATTATCTACGGTATGTCAGTTGTATACAAGCAATAAAAGAATACATGAGAATAAGAGCTATCAAAATAGACAGCAACGTTGGATATCAACATCCAAAAGCACTTCAAATAATATGCAGTGTGAAAAAAGGTTCAAGATTATACTATAATCATCTTCAAAAAATGCAGTTAATTTTTGATATAAAACCGTTTAAGAACTGGGAGAAAACAATTGATACTTTTGTTGACTGGAACGTGGTTTTAAAGTTGGCTAATAAAATAAAAGAAATAAAACTGAAATGGTTTCAGTTAAGAATTTGTCATAGAATCCTTGTTACAAATGTTGTTTTGAAACAAATGGGGGTAACTGAAAATGATAGATGTACTTTTTGCAATAGCGAACGAGATTCTATCCACCACTACTTATGGCTATGTACTTACTCTAAAACATTTTGGCAAAATCTGGAAATGTTACTTAAACAGAAAACCGCACATCATGTGCGAATGTCATTTAACGTTGAATTAATATTGTTTGGCACTGATGAAATAACTCAAACGGACGAAATATTCAATATTATTATACTATGGGCAAAATATTTCATCTACAAATGTAGATTTAATCAAAGTAAGCCTAGACTAAATTTTTTCGTAAAAGATTTGAAAAGGAATTATCGTATTGAAAAATATATATATAGCTCCGAAATGCAGCTGTTGGAGTTTGAAAGAAAATGGGCACCTTATACAGGTCTGCTTGAGGAGTAAATGTCAAATTCTTTAAAAACATGCCTTAAAAAAGTTAAAATCGTTAAAATTTTTTTTTTTTTTTTTTTTTTTTTAATGTTTTCCTTTTTTTTCTTTTATTTAGACATGTATATTGACTTATTTATGTCAATTATAATCAACACTTAAATATAAGCGGTACACATAAGAAACAACAACTTCAACTAAATGCTCCTGGCATTTTTTTAAATTTATTATTATTATTTTTTTTTTTTTTTCCATAATGTTTCCTAGATACTAGGTAACAACCGGCAAGAAATAGTCAGACATCCATAAACACTGTAGGAAGACAGAGAGGGTGTGCATATGAAGGGGAGTGGGATTAAAGAGAGAATGAGACTTAGAGTGAAGTTTGAGTATAAGGGGGGGGGGGGGGGGGAGTGGGGGGGTGGGGGGGGAGGGAGGGAGAGGGGGGGGAACCTTGTAAAAATGTAAACTCCTGAAATTAATTGAAATAATGAAATGATGTATCAAAGCAATGTATGGGGACTATTGTTTTTCTGTTCATACCATTGATATTATCAGCTATGTTAAATTCCATATTCGTGGAAATTACTGGAATATGCTTGTGTTTAATGTGCCTAAGTTTGTATTCATACCTGTTTGTGTTTTTTGGTTCTATTTTTCACAATAGCTAGAAATATTTATGTATTATCAGTTTAATGTATGTGTGAAAATCTCTGCGCACTGTCCTCTTTATGCGCATATGTATTTCTCCTGTTAGCTGAATAAAGCATGTTCCTCTGGGGGGAAAAAAAAAAAAAAAAAAAAGATGAAGATGGCGTGATGACATATCTGCTTAATCTGAAGGATGGAAATCCTGCTGCATTGTTATGCAATGCAATGTTTTGCATTGCGTTGTATTACATTTCTCTGTGTGACAATCAGGATGCTTTCCCCTTGGTAAAAGTTCATCATTTCAGGATGCCAGTACCCACTTTTCTCCTTTTTCTTTTCTTAATAATGTTTTGATAATAATGATCATGACAATGAAAAATCATGAAATGGAATATTACTACTGAAAGTAGTTTAGTGATATACCTATCTGTCCAAACATAGGTCGAATCTCCACTAGGCACAGAACACACCATACATCAGGATTCCCTTAAAATGATTCAAATGGAGAGTGGGAGAGTTAGCTTTTCCTTTAACCATCAAGGAAAAAGTGGTCCCTCTTAGTCAGTTCATACTCCATTCACCCTTACAGCCTGAATTCAGTTTTTGCCTCTTCTTTCGCACTGAAGGATGGGGAGAGGATGTCCTAATGTTTGGATAGATAAGTATCTCATAAAACTGTTTTTACTAGTAAAAGTCCTTTTCTTTTTACTTACCTGTCCAAACATATGCCTGAATATTAAAAAGAATGGTGGAAATTTTCAATGGAGAAATCATTCTAATCCTCAGACTTATGCAAGAGGCTGACCACAACTCATCCCAGAACTTGGCAGCGAACAGCTGACTGGCCCAAGCCTCAGCTGTCTTCTGGAGGTTAAAGGATTGGCTGTCTTCTGGAGGTTAAAGGATTGTCCCTGCTCTCCCTCAGGGCTCTACGAGGATCCAAGTCTTGACTGTCTTCTGGAGGTTAAAGGATTGTCCCTGCTCTCCCTCATGGCTCTACTAGGATGAGTCAAACATGAGTAAATAAAATGAGCCAGAATTAGAAAGGAGAGGGGTTAGTTACTGCCAAGGACACAGACGAACAAGAGAACACGACTAGACACAATGCATTTCAACCTCTTGGGTCTTCTTCAGGCGAAAACAGGCAATATTTAGGACAGTGACAAGAAGAACATGTAGCCACTTAGCTACGCTTCTGTTCGTCTCCAAATTGAAAATGGCCGCCAGACGGAAACGAGGGGATTATGGGAGAGGAAGAGGAGGTTGGGGGAAAGGGGGAAAAAAAGAAAAAAGAAAAGAAAGAAAAGAAAAAAGAAAGGGAGGGAAAGTGAAATGATGGTAAATAAAATAAAGTAAATGAATTAATCAAAAAAAACAAACAAATAAAATTTTAAAAAATTAACAAAATTAAGAACAATATAAAATTCAGTTAAAAAATCATATATATATATATAGTTCAGTATGGTTAAAAAGCCGAAAACAATTCTACAAGTGCTCAACCCCTTGGGGAGCAACATTAGTTAAGACAAGTATTAAGAGGAATATTAAAATTATCTACAAATTTGTTTCTAGCACTTGGCTATCGTCAGGATGGAGTTTGGGTTGCCCACCGCCGGTGTTATATAGCGTGTGGGGCCTGGTTGCAGCTGTTTTTACGTGCGTGTTGGTTGCACATGTTTTTTTGGGTTTTCAGGTTGTTGTACGGGGTGTGTTCACTAACAACGATTTCCATTTATGCCTGCAGTTATTTACTATTTCTGTTTTAGTATTAAGAGTTGCTAAGTGTGGTTTACATAGTATTAGCCATTTTTCAGTTTGGCATAGGTTGCATCTTTTTGAAATATTGCTGTATGGTGATGCCCTTTTTATGATTTTCCAGGATATGTTGTAGTTTATTTTTGCGTCTTTAAGTTTCCAAATGTATTTGCTCAGTTCAGTTTGGTTTTTGTATTTTTCTTTGTTGAATGACTGTTTATGGTTTGCATATCTGGTTTTGAAGTGGTTTTCAGTGATCCTTATGTATGTTTCTTTTTCATTTTCTGATGTCACGGTAGCCTGGTATACAATATTGTTGTGAAGACATTTATTGCTTAGTGGACACTGCTCTTTTTTGGTGCAGTTGCAAGATTTCCTTTCTTCACCCTTCTTTGCTGTGTTGGTTTTCAGTTTGTTAGATGCATCAATTAGGTTTTTGAGGTTAGGCATACATGAGTACGATAGTTTGACAGTGTTTTTGTTAAATATTTTGGACAATTTGTGTTCTTTTGGCAATGAAGTTGTTAAGATTTTGAAGAATTCTTTCCCTATGTTTGTTTTGAGTTTCCCGTCGTATGGGGGGTTGTACCATATGATTTTTCTTTTCCTATTTTTCTTGCTTTTATTTGTGTTGTTATCTGGGTTGTATTGTAGTTTGTAATTATATCCACTTCTTTGTAGTGCCTCCTGGTATTCTACTGCTGCATTGTTAAACACTCTCTCACTGCATGACAGATTTGATAGTCTCTTGTTTATGCCGTGGGGTATGGTCTTTAATACGGATGGTGGATGGTTACTTTTGATGTGTACATAAAGAGGTGTGTCGTTGGGTTTCTTGTATGGTTTATATATGTGATTATTGAGGTCCAGTGTTATGTCTAAGTAGTTCACTACCTTTTTGTTTGCTTCAATGGTAATTTTTAAGTTGTCATTTTGGAAGATTTTGCATAGTTCTTTTTTCTTATTTTCAATGGTTCTTGGGTTGTTGGTTAGTGCAGCAAGGCCATCATCTCTGTATAGTCCGACTTGCTTTCCGAGTTTTTTTCTTGATGTTGGATAGTATAAATAATCCGACCAGTTCGCATGTTTCTGCACCATCATATGAGCCCATGGTTACGTCAAATGTTGAATTTCTGTTCGTTTTCTTGATCCAAGTTTCATTTTTGCTGTGCAGTAATGTTTTCTTGGTGTGGAGAATGATTTCCATTTCTGTCCCTGTTATGTCGGTGTGGTTACTGGCAAACTTCAGTGCTTTGTTGAGTAGTTCCTCATCTATAGATGGGTAAAAGTCTACTATGTCAAATGTGATGAATACTGTATTACTTTGTTTATTGAGTTTTTTGAACCACTGGATAACTTCGTATGTGTTCTTCCAGAGGTTGTATTCAGAGTTTGATTTTATGTTCTTTATTATTTTTTCCAGAATTTTCTTGCTTATTTTGCCTAATTCAGATTTGGATGGATTTATTAGTCTACATGTTGGATTGTTATGAAAGTTGGGCTTGTGGTCTTTTGAGTGTTATGAAAGCTTCCTTTGTTGCTGTCGCTTCTATCCTATCACTTAGGTCTATGCGCTGTGCAAGTTCCCAACTTTCATAACAATCCAACATGTAGACTAATAAATCCATCCAAATCTGAATTAGGCAAAATAAGCAAGAAAATTCTGGAAAAAATAATAAAGAACATAAAATCAAACTCTGAATACAACCTCTGGAAGAACACATACGAAGTTATCCAGTGGTTCAAAAAACTCAATAAACAAAGTAATACAGTATTCATCACATTTGACATAGTAGACTTTTACCCATCTATAGATGAGGAACTACTCAACAAAGCACTGAAGTTTGCCAGTAACCACACCGACATAACAGGGACAGAAATGGAAATCATTCTCCACACCAAGAAAACATTACTGCACAGCAAAAATGAAACTTGGATCAAGAAAACGAACAGAAATTCAACATTTGACGTAACCATGGGCTCATATGATGGTGCAGAAACATGCGAACTGGTCGGATTATTTATACTATCCAACATCAAGAAAAAAACTCGGAAAGCAAGTCGGACTATACAGAGATGATGGCCTTGCTGCACTAACCAACAACCCAAGAACCATTGAAAATAAGAAAAAAGAACTATGCAAAATCTTCCAAAATGACAACTTAAAAATTACCATTGAAGCAAACAAAAAGGTAGTGAACTACTTAGACATAACACTGGACCTCAATAATCACATATATAAACCATACAAGAAACCCAACGACACACCTCTTTATGTACACATCAAAAGTAACCATCCACCATCCGTATTAAAGACCATACCCCACGGCATAAACAAGAGACTATCAAATCTGTCATGCAGTGAGAGAGTGTTCAACAATGCAGCAGTAGAATACCAGGAGGCACTACAAAGAAGTGGATATAATTACAAACTACAATACAACCCAGATAACAACACAAATAAAAGCAAGAAAAATAGGAAAAGAAAAATCATATGGTACAACCCCCCATACGACGGGAAACTCAAAACAAACATAGGGAAAGAATTCTTCAAAATCTTAACAACTTCATTGCCAAAAGAACACAAATTGTCCAAAATATTTAACAAAAACACTGTCAAACTATCGTACTCATGTATGCCTAACCTCAAAAACCTAATTGATGCATCTAACAAACTGAAAACCAACACAGCAAAGAAGGGTGAAGAAAGGAAATCTTGCAACTGCACCAAAAAAGAGCAGTGTCCACTAAGCAATAAATGTCTTCACAACAATATTGTATACCAGGCTACCGTGACATCAGAAAATGAAAAAGAAACATACATAAGGATCACTGAAAACCACTTCAAAACCAGATATGCAAACCATAAACAGTCATTCAACAAAGAAAAATACAAAAACCAAACTGAACTGAGCAAATACATTTGGAAACTTAAAGACGCAAAAATAAACTACAACATATCCTGGAAAATCATAAAAAGGGCATCACCATACAGCAATATTTCAAAAAGATGCAACCTATGCCAAACTGAAAAATGGCTAATACTATGTAAACCACACTTAGCAACTCTTAATACTAAAACAGAAATAGTAAATAACTGCAGGCATAAATGGAAATCGTTGTTAGTGAACACACCCCGTACAACAACCTGAAAACAAAAAAAAACACGTGCAACCAACACGCACGTAAAAACAGCTGCAACCAGGCCCCACACGCTATATAACACCGGCGGTGGGCAACCCAAACTCCATCCTGACGATAGCCAAGCGCTAGAAACAAATTGGTAGATAATTTTAATATTCCTCTTAATACTTGTCTTATATATATATATATATATATATATATATATATATATATATTATATATATATATGTTATAAAATGTAATACATAAATAGATAAATAAATAAAGAAAAATAAGTAAATAAATCAAATGAAATGAATGAATAAGTGAATAAATAAATAAAAATGAATAATAAATAGATAGAAAAATGAAATAAATTAACAAAGTTGAAAATAAAATGAAATGAAATATATGGGGGATGGCTGCAACTTCTGTATGCAGTGGGTAGTAGGGGTTATGGTGGTGGTGTGTGTGTGTATGTGTAGGTGAACATCTGCTTTACTTGGCTAACAGGGAACAAATAAAAGGGCTGCAGCACCATTTCCCAGATGGCCGTACCAACAAAAATGCTGCAAGTAATTATGAGAGGTGGCTAACCCATACAAGTACCCAGGGTCTTGTGTAGGTAATGCTGCATGTAAATCAAATTTACACTGTCCCTGCGTATACGTGCAGCGTGAGTTCCCCCCCTCCCGCACACAGCCACTCATGCTAAAACCCCAGCCTACGTAGCGATTTTGGCATTTTTGGAATTCATTTTACGTGTTATGTTTGGTCTGTGTTAACATCACGTTTGGTATGTCCGAAAAGAAGAAATCAAAGACTTTAAGATGAATGTACTTTCAAAACTCTAAGAGATCCTCCGTTGAGACAACACACGGATAAATGAAGTAACCAAAACACACAGAAATAAAAACAAGTACAGAGTTTGACGATCATGTTTAGTTATGGCATGCAGACAAACGGATACAAAAAAGCACTCACCTAATACAGTTATGGTTATGATAGTTTTCGCTATCAATTATTATCCATTTTTTAAACAATTTCACAGAATTTGGGCTACAGAGATTTTGCGAGTCAAGCGCCTGTGTGTGTGTTACTGAATCGGTCAAATCGGTTGATCTGTTATTGTAATCAAGAACATCTTCAAATAGACATCGTTCATCTTCCCTATCATCTCCACTGTCGATCGACTCTCCTTCGTTATCGGAACTGCCCTGTATACATTGAAACAATAACTTGTTCTAAAAAAAATGATTTGCTGGCGCTGAGCTGGCATTTTGACTAGACTCTAGGAGACGGAAGGCCGGTGCCAGAAATGTGGTCAGTTCAAGTCGGAAAGGGGTTCTTTGTCTCAGCCGCAGATAGTGAACGTAAACTTTGCTGAACTGAAGAACTAGGACATGTCAGGCTACCAGGAACCCTCTACTAACATCTGGCGGGAGTTACTTCTCTTAGACCGTTACAGTTTGAACAGTAGAATTTTTCTAAATAAGAACGCATGGAGGTGTGCGCGCCATAGGCAACAGAGCTGTCAGTCAGCGCATGGCACCGTGTGTGCCGTAGGCAGCAGAGCTATGAGCAGTGCACGGAGCCGTGCGCGCCGTAGGCTAAAAGTTAAAGGGGTGCACCATGACCATTCAAACATCACATAGAAAGAGATGATATCCCCACTGGAGTCAGTCCAAGAGTGTGCCATGTACACTCCAACTAACATGGAGAAAGGCAACATCTGTCAGTGTGTAATAACACAGCCACACCCCCCCCCCCGTGGCAAATTAAGTGTCTCAGTTATTTTTTTCATTTTCTTTTCAATCTCTCTTACTTTTTTTCTTTTCTTTTCTTTTTCTTCTGTTACTCGGCACATTTCTCTCTTGTAAGTGTAACACATGAAGGAGAGAGGGGTCTGCAAGAGCTTTACTTTGGAAAAGTAGCTTTGCAAACACCCACTGTTCCCCTAGACAGTCCAATGCTTCCATGTCCTCTGCCATTTCTCCTAGGTAAAACCTGCCATTTAGGTAAAGTCTGCCACTTAGGTAAAACCTACCACTTAGATAAAGTCTGCCACTTAGGTAAAACCTGCCACTTAGGTAAAGCCTGCCACTTGGGTAAAACCTGCCACTTAGCTAAAGCCTGCCACTTGGGTAAAACCTGCCACTTAGCTAAAGCCTGCCACTTGGGTAAAACCTGCCACATAGGTATAACCTGCCACATAGGTAAAACCTGCCACTTAGGTAAAACCTGTGGTTAAACCTATAATAATAATAATAATAATGATTTCTTATATAGCGCTTAATCAAACGAATTTCTCTAAGCGCTTTACAAAGTCATACTACATTCACCCTTCTCATATACAATAATACACCTTACACCCAACTACAAATACTATTACTACAATAACTAACAAATCCTAATCCTACCAATGTGACATTCACTTATTCTTCAAATATCACTACAAAAACTTAATCCTATAACGTTCAATCATACAACAAATACATATAATAGAGAACATACACATACGCTACATTTGAAAAGGCCCAGACGGCTATGAGTTAGGTTGTACCCCCCCCCCCCCCCCCCCCCCCCCCCCCCCCTCCCCCACAGCATTGACTAATTATGAGAAAATAGATGGGTTTTAAGTTTAGACTTGAAAGAAGAGATAGAATCTGAATGTCTGAGACAGTCTGGCAGTCTGTTCCACGTCGCTGGAGCTTGAAAAGAGAAAGATCTTTCACCAGTAGTAGTCCTGAAGCGAGTCATTCGCAGAAGGCGGTCGTCAGCACAGGAGCGTAGTTGTCGAGAGGGGGTGTAGATTTTTTAAGGAGATCTGAGAGATAAGAAGGTCCATTTTCAAAGAGAGCAGAGAAAGTGAGAGTTGAGATTTTGTACGAGATACGGTTTGAGACAGATAGCCAGTGAAGAGAGTGGAGGAGAGGCAAAATGTGAGCATGTTTTCTTGCTCTACAGACGACTCGGGCTGCATGATTTTGGATTCGCTGTAATCTTTCTATCAGGTATTTTGGAAGGCCGGCCAAAAGTGAGTTGCAGTAATCTATTCTAGATAAGACAAATGCACAAATGAGAGTTTTTGTAGCATCTGTAGAGAGAAGGTGACGTACAGAGATGATTCTTCTTAGTTCTAAAACCTACCACTTAGGCAGAACCTGCCACTTTGGTAAAGCCTGACACTTAGGTAAAACCTGCAACTTAGGTAAAACCTGCCACTTAGGTAAAGCCTGCCACTTAGGTAAAACCTGCCACATAGGTAAAACCTGCCACTTAGGTAAAGCCTGCCACTTAGGTAAAGCCTGCTACTTAGGTAAAACCTTCCACTTAGGTAAAGCCTGCCACTTAGGTAAAACCTGCCACCTAGGTAAAACCTGCCACTTAGGTAAAGCCTGACACTTAGGTAAAGCCTGCCACTTAGGTAAAACCTGCCAATAAGTAAAGCCTGACACTTAGATAAAGCCTGCCACGTAGGTAAAGCCTGCTACTTAGGTAAAGCCTGCCACTTAGGTAAAACCTGCAACTTAGGTAAAACCTGCCACCTAGATAAAGCCTGCCACATAGGTAAAGCCTGCCACATAGGTAAAGCCTGCCACTTAGGTAAAACCTGCCACCTGGGTAAAACCTGTCACTTAGGTAAAGCCTGCCACCTAGGTAAAACCTTCCAGAGATGGTTATCCATCTCAGCCAGCAGCCTGACATGTCGATCGTCAGTGACTGCGATACTCCGTCAGAGGGGGTAAATGGTGGAAAGAGCCTGGACTTCAAGTGTGCTGATATCCTCTCTGGGGGAGGTTTCTGGTCATGAACATAAGCCTGGGGATGATCTGACTAAACCAGGAGCTTATCATCTGAGGTTTCACAGTGACACCCAGCCTGTCACACCATCTTTAACTGCAGTTACCGTCGGGAAGACAACAGCCTGCAAGCACCACTTTGCGAAAATTCTCCTATTATTGTGTTGTACACTCTCAGAGTGGATTGCCTTGGTCAGCCAAGATTTTCTCCATGCATGGAGGGTGGAAATATCTCTGCTACAAGAGGTCTCACCTGATATGTGACTGGCGTGAGACAGAGGGATGCTGAATGCATGTGCCATTTCCTTGTCCTGGGCTGGAGAAAGAGATCTTTGTTAAACTTTACCAGCCATGTCTGCCAATAGTGGATGACGGGATTTCTTTCCCTTGCAGCCGCATCAGCCAAGGCTGGCTGACGGACAGACAGTACATTCTGCCGTGTCAACTACTATCGGTTGACGGGAACATGAAAAATTCCTACACTTTCCTTGAAATAGTCTAAGGGAAGTAAGCTCTGTATTTAGTCTTGGGGATGTCCTAGCCAGTTGTAGACCTTACTTTTAGTACTCTATCGTGAACTTGGCTGACCCCAGCAGCTTTGAAACAAAGGAACTAGACTTGCACTCGGCTTTCCCACTAAGCATGGCTGGAATTTCCTGTGCCAGAAATATGTCGGTCAGGCGAAGGGCTGCTACCGATTTCTTGCTCAGTGAAGCACTTGAAACTGTATTACAAAGTTGATTTGACAACAAGGGTAGCGATAGAGATAACGATAATTACGATAGAGAAGAGGAAAGTGAATTATCTGAAGATGCAGCCAAAAATAATGATTCAACATCAACTGCAGCACACGCCGGCGCATCACACGTGGTCGCTGATGAGACCAATTCAAAAGATTCAAACACAAATGCATTTGATCAAAACACAGCCAATGCAAACAGTTGCGATGTTGCTTACCTGTTTGCTTCTGATTCTGACAGCGTGTTGTAAAAGAATGGATTAGAATGTAAACAAAGAATTTTTGTTTACTTGTCAGCCATGTTTTTCAATGGACAGTCGCGTCTACTCATTAAAAGTATGTGATTCAAAATTGTCAAGTTCGATTAGTTGAGTGTTTGTCCTTTCCTATGACACCTAACACAAACACTGGCAGTTGTTGCCTAGCTACCATAAAAATAAATTAAAAAGTGGTGAAATATGTGCGTCGGCAGGGACTGAGTATCGTGCGCGAGCGTGCGGCAGCAGGGAATTGTGCCGTGCGCGCCACCCTCGGCTAGATAGTATTAAAGGGCAGAGACTGGGGCCTTCATCAACAGAGATACCAGAAGGTCAGTCCATGTCTTCATCCATTTCAGTATGTAGAAAAGTACTAACTGGCATTTCTTTGACACTTTTTTGAGTAATGCTGCTATGAGTGGAGACAGGGTAAGCGCGTAAACGATCATCTCCTCCTAAAAGTTTGACAATGCGTCCACAGCTAGCACCAGAGGATCTGGTACTGGTGAAACAAAAACCGGAAGCTGCAGTGATTGGTGTGTTTTCTAGAAACAGCACTCGCTTGTAGATAGCCAGAACATGCAAAGCAGAAGTCAAGAAAGGTTTTAAAAAAAGTGACATGACACTGCAACACCTTCAAGGACACTTGTGGGACAGACATAGAACCACAGTACCAGACTCTTTGAAAAAAAAAAAAGGGGTTAACTCAGGCCAGCGGGACGAGGGGATAAGATAAGGTCATGCTGCTTATAGCCCAGCGGACTGCAAAGGGCCACAGGATAAGATAAGGTCATGTTGCTTATAGCCCAGCTGACTGCAAAGGGCCACAGGATAAGATAAGGTCATGTTGCTTACAGCCCAGCTGACTGCAAAGGGCCACAGGATAAGATAAGGTCATGTTGCTTATAGCCCAGCTGACTGCAAAGGGCCATAAGATAAGATAGGGTCATGTTGCTTATAGCCCAGCTGACTGCAAAGGGCCATAGGATAAGATAGGGTCATGTTGCTTATAGCCCAGCTGACTGCAAAGGGCCATAGGATAAGATAGGGTCATGTTGCTTATAGCCCAGCTGACTGCAAAGGGCCATATCAGGGCTGTCACTGCATTGAAGTCAACTCTGGAATGAGGAGGCGAATAAATCAAAATAAGAAACTGAACGTGTACTGGTAACAACACACTATGCATTTGTGACCGCCGCTCTAGCCAGCGAAAATTCTGATCAACAGGCCGAATCATTATCATCATAAAAACTGTCAGCATAAAACCATTCTCGCCTTGCTCCACAGACTCCTGTTCCACTCCATACACACTGGACATACTTTGAAACAGATGGTCAGAGCGTGCCCAGTCCTCCCTGCTTGTAAAACGCAGATGAACTCCCAGTGGAGCTGCTCCTTTCTGGTAGCTCTCCAGGCAGATGGTAGCAGACTCAACCAAGGCCTACCAAGCTTACGTTCACATACTAGCTGCTCTTCATCACATGACGCCTGGGGGAAGAGGGCGCAGTGTGCACTGGGGTGGCACGCTGGTCTGTTCCACTGGACCGAGGACCACAGGCTGAGCAGTGAAGCAGGAAGTGTCAGTCACTGCCCTCACCAAAACCGGCAGTCTGTTATTGAGACACTCAAGATGACAGCCAAAATGTGCATGCCGTGTTGAGCCAGAACAACTCTCGCATGAGTTGCCTGGAAAGAATGGAGAAAAGCTGGAGCTGCTGATGCAGGTTTCATGAGGGTCCAGGTTGGAGACAGCTTTCCGACCAAGGAGCAGGCTCTGGAAGTACAAGGAAGGGAAGAAACACAGGTCGACTGGAAGAAGCCAGGGCACTCTATATAACGGTGAACGTTACAGCAAAGACAAGCATAGATTTCTGGTATTCTCTTCATTGGCCAAGATGAAGTGTTTTCCCCCTGAAAGGGGAAGGTCGAATCAAACAACTGCTTCAGAGAATCTATAATGGAAACTGAACTTGAGAGGTCCAGTCGAGGGCATGTTTCTTCATCAAGGAAAAGGAGAAAACTGAATTCTGGCTGTAAGGGTGAATTGCATATGAACTCACCAAAAAAGACTACTCCTGTTTGCCTGATGGTTAAAGGAAGAGCTAGCGCCCCCATTCTTCATTTAAATCTTTACATGGGAATCCTGATGTATGGCATTTTCTACGCCTAGCGAAGATAAGGCATCTGTTTGGACAGGTAAGTGTGAAGAAAACACAATTGCAGCATTGATGATAAAGCATCTTTGCATTTTGAGAACAAAAGCAATGCCGATGATGATGACCATGTGTACAGCAGTGTTTCCACTCCAATAAAACCAACAGATCTTCCTCACTGTTCTAGGCCATCAGAAATCTCTGCAGACTTCTGTCCTCCATCACCCTCACAAGGTAAAGGTGCTGTATGTATGGCTGATTAGGATCAAATACCTAGGAAACCCCTGCATACCAGAATTTGGCAGTTACAGCATTTCTCACCCGGAAAAAGAAAAGGGATTTTCCTGAAAACCGGCGAATTTTGGTCTCATCCTTTTTTCCACTGCAAAGTTTCTTTGTTGATTTCCCAGCTGAACATCATTTACATTACAGCATGATTATATAACTGCTAGAGCATGACATAACTGAAGACACTGATCGTGCAAAAAGTGGATCAAAAACCAAAGAGATTCTGGCTGGTATATTAACTGTGAATACAAGTCACCACATTTTCAATAAGCGCTGTTTTAGTGGTGTGGCTTACTGTATATTGTTGTAAAATGGTGAGCAAATACACCAAAAACTGGATAAGTCCAAAGGTCCGCCATAGGTAACCAACCTCTGTCTTCAGAGAGCGTTTCTTTTCCACTGGACTTACCACTTCAACCAGTCATTCTTCTTCTTCTCATCTTGTAATCACCGTATGTTGTCTGTCCTCCTTTACCAGTACTACTGTTGTCACCTCTGAGTGCCACTGGTATCATCATCAAAAGTATCACTACAGTCATGACAAACATTCCTATCACCCTTGTCATCACCAATCATCATCACCATCATCATCATCACCATCATCATCACCACCATCATTATCATCACCATCATCATCATCACCATCATCATCTTCATCACCATCATCATCACAATCACCACCATCATCTTCACCATCATCATCATCATCATTTTTCATCACCATCATCATCATCATCATCACCATCATCATCACCATCATCAGTGTCACTGTCATCGCTACTCATGTTCTCTCTTCACATCTGACCGATTCAAGGTCTTTGAGGAGATGCTCCGTGCTGCTGCGGAACTGCAAGTTGTCATGCTCCAGGTTCCTGCAGCGTTCCTTCATCTGCTCCAGCTCCGCTGACAGCTTAGACACCTCTTCCTCCAGCTCCAGGATGCGCTCCTCTTTATCAGCACTGGCCACATACACCTGCGACAGGAAACACATAGGCAGCATGCTGAAAGTCTGATCATAGAACTCACATGCCTCATCGCAACTTCCTTGAAGCACAGGAAACACATAGGCAGCATGCTGAAAGTCTGATCATAAGAACTCACATGCCTCATCGCAACTTCCTTGAAGCCACAGGAAACACATAGGCAGCATGCTGAAGCTGAAAGAACTCAATGCTCATGCAACTTCTTGAAGCCACAGGAAACATAGGCAGCATGCTGAAAGTGATCATAAACTACATGCTCATCGCAACTTCCTTGAAGCCACAGGAAACACATAGGCAGCATGCTGAAAGTCTGATCATAAGAACTCACATGCCTCACCGCAACTTCCTTGAAGCGACAGGAAACACATAGGCAGCATGCCGAAAGTCTGATCATAAGAACTCACATGCCTAACCGCAACTTCCTTGAAGCCACAGGAAACACATAGGCAGCATGCTGAAAGTCTGATCATAAGAACTCGCATGCCTCACCGCAACTTCCTTGAAGCCACAGGAAACACATTGGCAGCATGCTGAAAGTCTGATCATAAGAACTCGCATGCCTCACCGCAACTTCCTTGAAGCCACAGGAAACACATTGGCAGCATGCTGAAAGTCTGATCATAAGAACTCTCATGCCTCACAGCAACTTCCTTGAAGCCACAGGAAACACATAGGCAGCATGCTGAAAGTCTGATCATAAGAACTCACGTGCCTCATCGCAACTTCCTTGAAGCAACAGGAAACACATAGGCAGCATGCTGAAAGTCTGATCATAAGAACTCACATGCCTCACCACAACTTCCTTGAAGCAACAGGAAACACATAGGCAGCATGCCGAAAGTCTGATCATAAGAACTCTCATGCCTCATCGCAACTTCCTTGAAGCGACAGGAAACACATAGGCAGCATGCTGAAAGTCTGATCATAAGAACTTTCATGCCTCACCGCAACTTCCTTGAAGCCACAGGAAACACATAGGCAGCATGCTGAAAGTCTGATCATAAAAACTCGCATGCCTCATCGCAACTTCCTTGAAGCAACAGAAAACACATAGGCAGCATGCTGAAAGTCTGACCATAAAAACTCTCATGCCTCACCGCAACTTCCTTGAAGCCACAGGAAACACATAGGAGCATGCTGAAAGTCTGATCATAAGAACTCTCATGCTTCATCACAACTTCCTTGAAGCCACAGGAAACACATAGGCAGCATGCTGAAAGTCTGATCATAAGAACTCTCATGCCTCACCGCAACTTCCTTGAAGCCACAGGAAACACATAGGCAGCATGCTGAAAGTCTGATCATAAGAACTCACATGCCTCACCGCAACTTCCTTGAAGCCACAGGAAACACATAGGCAGCATGCTGAAAGTCTGATCATAAGAACTCACATGCCTCACTGCAAGTTCCTTGAAGCGACAGGAAACACATAGGCAGCATGCTGAAAGTCTGATCATAAGAACTCTCATGCCTCATTGCAACTTCCTTGAAGCCACAGGAAACACACAGGCAGCATGCTGAAAGTCTGATCATAAGAACTCGCATGCCTCACTACAACTTCCTTGAAGCCACAGGAAACACATAGGCAGCACGCTGAAAGTCTGATCATAAGAACTCGCATGCCTCATCGCAACTTCCTTGAAGCGACAGAAAACACATAGGCAGCATGCTAAAAGTCTGATCATAAGAACTCGCATGCCTCATCGCAACTTCCTTGAAGCGACAGGAAATACATAGGCAGCATGCTGAAAGTCTGATCATAAGAACTCTCATGCCTCATCGCAACTTCCTTGAAGCGACAGGAAACACATAGGCAGCATGCTAAAAGTCTGATCATAAGAACTCGCATGCCTCATCGCAACTTCCTTGAAGCGACAGGAAACACATAGGCAGCATGCTGAAAGTCTGATAAAAAAAACTCACATGCCTCACCACAACTTCCTTGAAGCAGTGCATTACTATGCCTTCTCCTAGAGATCAACTGATGTTTCACACCTTTCTCTCTCACAATCTGACTTCTGTGCCTTCTCCTAGAGATCATCTGATGTTTGACACCTTGCTCTCTCACAATCTGACTTCTGTCAGGAAAGACTTCTTTGGATCAGATTGTAAGATTCTGATCTTAATGTATCCAAGTGTAAGACAGCTCAGCAGGCATCTCCTCCCATCCGCGAACGACAAAGACTTTGTGGACCCTCTCCCCCAACCTCCACTCCTGACCCGTTGACAAATTCACCATATTGTCCTCTGAAATGATGGACTAGCTTGGGAGTCATGAAATCAAGTTTTCAAACAAATGATTGTAATTTTTCAAACAGTATCTATTGGTCTACCATATTCAACAGACCACAAGATATTCTTTCTTCAACTTTGAACCATGCATCTTATGAGCCAAAGTACCAAATGTTTGGTTAAAACATGCTGTCATGAATTTGATTGGCAACTCACCCAGAAATGGCTATGTACACAAAAAGACTGAAAATGTTCCCGACTGCTGGAGAAGTGGGGAGATGTGAGCAATGGAAAAGATCAGAAATGGGAATCACGCAGACTGGATGTCAAAAAGAAAATTATATATATATTCAGATGAATCGATCTGTGGTCTGGTGGAAGTAGAAGTGGCCTTTGCCAGTGCATGCATCAAGACAGATTTTGACCTGCATCCAAGTGTAAAACAGCTCAGTGGAACTCCTCCCACCCCCCCGACAAAACATGTTGAGGACCCATAACCCATTGACCAATTCACCATAATGTCCTCTCAAATAGTGGTTTGGGCTGGCACCTCTGTGCATGGTTGGAGAAATGTGTGTGCACACATTTCAATATGTTGGTCAACAATTCAACATGCTACCCTAAGAACAGAAGCTTGCCTTGGGCAAATTTTTATCTTTTGTGCTTATGTTTATCATTTACATGTGCGTCATACATTGTGTTGGAACTTATGTATTGTTAAAGTTGATTGTCTTGTATTATGTTGGATCTTGTGTACTGTTTAACCCCTTCACTGCCACAGTATAATAGCACATTTGAAAATCTGTATGCCAAGGTAAAATTTAGCTTTTTTGGGTAGGTTCAATAAAATGGTTACTGCTCACTTATTTCTTGACAGATCTCTCTGATTTTTTGCATGTTTTGTTGTTATGCATTTGTCTACATTGTCCTGTCAAAATGACTTGATTATGTTGATAATTAGTATATCAGAAATTGACATAATAATAAAAAATTTTACAAAAAATAACAGTTTTCGAGTATACACAAACACACTGCACCAAATAGAATGAGTCAAAACACTGAAAAAAGTGGTCTTGCTATTTATTCAACATCAGCACTAACACATGACAGTCATATAATTCCCAAGGAATCTTGTTCTTGATGATAATCTGCTCATAATTGGGGGTACTATTTTTTAGGTAAAAAGGGGCATAATCATACTTTTCATGGTATGTTCACTAACATCTACATTACTTATCCATTTATTGAGTTATTTGTTAGATTTTTTTGTGGATTACTTCCTTATACCCTTGTCTACAATTTCACATCATTCTAACTTTATTTTGTGGGTAATAATGATGGTTCACACTAATAACATATGATAAAAGTTTTTGTTTTGTTTTCAATTTGAGAGTTTTACAACAATTCACCACATAAAAGCCCACTAAACACAGCAAAAATACCTTTTGGTGTTTGTTCAACACCATTACAAGCACCTGGGATTCATATTGTTGTCAATAAATGTCCCTCTGTGTAACAATCTGTATGTTACTGGGGGTACCCCAATTCTACTAGAAAGGGGCATAATTTTACTATTTGGGGTAGGTTCAGTACCTCAATCCCTGTTTATTTATTTGTTGACATATGACTTAGATTTTATGGCTTCTCTTTCCTTATACCCCAAGCTATGATGCTGTATAACAATAATGTAGTATTGTTGGCCATTAGGGGGTGGACAGAGATATAATGAATGGTGATTTTACAAAAAGAACACTTTTCAAGTATACGAAAACAAATTGCACCATATAAAATCAGTGAAAACAATGAAAAAGTGGTGTGACTAATTATTCAACATCAGCACTAACACATGATAGTCATATAAATCCCAAGGAATCTTGTTCTTGATGACAATCTGCTCATAATTGGGGGTACTATTTTTTTTAGGTAAAAAGGGGCATGATCATGTTTTTCATGGTATGTTCACTAACATCTACATTACTCATCCATTTATTGAGTTATTTGTTAGATTTTTTGTGGATTACTTCCTTATACCCTTGTCTACAATTTCGCATCATTCTAATTTGATTTTTGGGGGTAATAATGATGGTTCACACTAATAGCATATGATAAAACAGTTTTTTTGTTTTCAGTTTGAGAGTTTTACAACAATTCACCACATAAAAGCCCACTAAACACAGCAAAAATACCTTCTGGTGTTTGTTCAACAACATTACAAACACCTGGGATTCATACTGTTGTCAATAAATGTCCCTCTGTGCAACAATCTGTATGTTACTGGGGGTACCCCAATTCTACTAGAAAGGGGCATAATTTTACTATTTGGGGTAGGTTCAATACCTCAATCACTACTTACCTATTTGTTGACATATGACTTAGATTTTATGGTTTCTCTTTCCTTTTACCCAAGCTATGATGCTATATAATATAATCTAGTTTTGTTGGCCCTTAGGGGATGGACAGGGATGTACCAATGGTGGTTTTACAAAAAAGAAGTTTCCGCACACACACACGTTACAGCACATGAAACCTGTAAAACACTGACAAAAACTTCTTTTAGTGTTTACTCAGCATCACTGTAAGTATACAGTGTAGTCCAAATTGTTACAGTATAATACTTATTGGTAAATGTTCAAAATGACAACCATGGAAAAAAGTCTGAAGAAAAAAATACAATTGTCTGTTGAAAAGAAAAAAGAAAAACACAAAACACTGTAGAAACTGAAGAAGAATCTAAAATACAGAATAAAAGTTTCAAGATAAGCAGACCCACAATTGGGCACACACACACACACACACACACACACACAGTAAACAGACCCACAACTGGGCACACACACACACACACACACACACACACACACACACACACACACAATTTACACACACACACACACACACACACACACACACACATACACCACACAGTAAGCAGACCCACAATTGGGCACACACACACACATACACACACACACAATTTACACACACACGCACACACAATTTACACACACACACACACACACACACACACACACACACACCACACACACACCCATACACGCACACACACACACACACACACACACACACACACACACACACACAATTTACACACACACACACACACACACACACACACACACACACACACGTACACATACACACAAACACACACTAACAGTATCACACACACATGAATGTAAAAACACCACAATGGCACGAGAAAAAAAAACTGCTGTGGATGAGTGCTTCTGCGCTTTACAAAATGAACAAACTTATATGGAAACTTGCATACAGAAATAAACAATGCTTAGGCACACATGTGCGCGCGCACACACACACAACACACACACACACACACACACACACACACACACACACACACACACAGTCTCACCTATCCATACAGTCATTATTTGCCATGATTATGTGATTTCAGTAGGAAATATGGCAAAGAAGAGAAATACAGAAAATAAATAGTGGAGGAATGAAGAATCAAGTAGTAACAAACAAAAATGATTAAAAAAAAAAAAAGAAAAATAGAGCTACTTGCCTGAATCCGGTTTCTGGTCATGAAGGAACTGAAGACTGGAGCTCTGTGCAGCCTAAAATTCGCACAGTTGACTTTCAGACCAGTATTCCCAGTGAAAACACCACCAAGGCTGGGACTGACCACGCCCCATGCTACGTCCCCCGGCCGCTTCCACGGGACCCTCGCCGTCGTCCTGAGCCCCTACCACGTCCACTCCCTCTCCGGTCATGACAGGAGGGCGTGCAGTGCTTGTTGATGGCACGGGTTCGGCTATTTCCGCTTTGTCACCCTCGCTCGCGGCGTTGTATTCACTGCTGTCATGTGCAACTAACAATGAAGCCACGTCATCACCAACACGTATCTCCGATAAAAGTGAATGGTGCTGATTCCCATCCGTCTCCTCCTCATCGTTAGTATCAGGATTCGATCCTCAAAGGTCTTCTTCATCACTTTCTTTATAATTTAGAACGTCATCTAAAACATCAAGCGCTGTGTAACGCTTGAAAACGGGAGGAGTCGACGAAGTGTTAGGTTGAGCTGCCATCTTGAATATGCTTATCAGCTGAAACCTCTCAACACGCAATGTGCATAACACATGGTCAGCTGGCTGCTCGCGTGAAGGGAAAGGGGCCGTTCCGTGACACCAGTAGAAGCAGTGGAAACATTTTAGAGGGTCATCTCCCAAGCAGATTTTTCTGCTTTCCGCCATGAAGTTAAGGCGTGTGTCACACGTCCCCGGCGTAGCGATTTGCAGTTTTCGGGACGTGCGTTACACGTTCCAGGCAGGGAACGGGTTAAGTTGATTGTCTTATATTGTGTTCCATCTCATATATTGTTAACATTGATTATTTTACATTATAATCAATCTTATACATTGTTGACATTGACTGTCCTATGTTATGTTCCATCTTACATAATGTTAAAGTTGATCATCTTATATTATGTTCCATCTCATATATTGTTAAAGTTGGTTGTCTTATATTAGGTTCCATCTTATATACTGTCAAAGTTGATTGTCTTATATTACAATCAGTCTTATACATTGTTGACATTGACCGTCTTAAATCATGTTCCATCTTATATATTGTTGACGTTGACCGTCCTATGTTAAATTGTTATGTTCCATCTTACATATTGTAAAAGTTGATCATCTTATATTATGTTCCATCTCATATATATTCTTAAAGTTGGTTGTCTTATATTAGGTTCAATCTTACATATTGTTAAAGTTGACTGTCTTGTATTATGTTTCATCATACATACTGTTAAAGTTGATTGTCTTATATCATGTTCCATCTTATATATTGTTGAAGTTGATTGTCTTATATTACGATCCATATTATGTACTGTTAAAGTTGATCGCCTTATATTATGATGCACCTTATGAACTGTTAAATTTAATTCTTCTTTAAATCTGGAGGATGCACCCATTAACCCTTACGCCGCCGCCGTCGCCGTTCAGTGACAACATGGCTGACCGCCGACGTCGCCGAAAGGCAACCAACTAGGGTTACCTAACTTCCGATACTCTCACGATCCAAGTTCATGAGACAGAAAGCCAGCAATAAACGTCATAATTGGGGGATGGTCTGGCCCGTGCTCACAGCCATTTGCTTTGTCAGAATACTGTTCAGTTAAGTGTTTTATCGACTTTATCCCGATCGTTTTTCCATTCACTATGACGTCACCACCAAGCACATTCCGTACTTGACCTTGCCGTACATTTACCACATATCAAGTGCTGGGAATATTGAATAGATGGTCAGTTGTTCCTAATACAGATGAAGAAGACCCAGATAGTCACGAGGAAACATACGATAGTGAGGGCTTGACCGAATTATTGCAACGTGAGGTGTCGAACCGTGGCCAAATGGTTGGGAGAGACAGCTGACGAGAGATAAGACTAGATGCCGGCTTACTGCGTGTGCCCCAGTGGTTTGGCGTTGAGCCAACCAGCACTGACTGACTGTTGACTGACTATGTGAGGGAGCGAACTAAGACTTTAGGCAATGAACTTCACACACACGCTGTGGGCCGACACTTGCTGGTCGACGTTGAAGGGAGCGTGGCCAACTGACAGGTGAGAGGTGAGCAGCAGAGACGTGTTTGAGTGGGATTTATGATCAGCTGAATGGCTCTCAAAGGTTCAGAGACCAACAGGCACATGAATGACTTTGTTTTCATAAAAAAATATTGCTTTCAACAGTAAGAGTGAAAGGGACGTGTGTGTGTGTGTGTGTGTGTGTGTGTGTGTGTGTGTGTGTGTGTGTGTGTGTGTGTGTGTCTGTGTGTGTGTGTGTTTGTGTGTGTGTGTGTGTGTGTTCCCTTTTTCTTTCTTACATGTGTACCAGTTAGGCATAAGAATGTGTGTGTGTGTTGTGTGTGTGTGTGTGTGTGTGTGTGTGTGTGTGTGTGTGTGTGTGTGTGTTCCCTGCTATTGGAGTAGTTGGATTTGTTGCTGTTTCTTCCATTTTTCTGTTGGATATACCATACTTTCTGGTCTTCAATTGTGAGTGGAGTATTTTCCTCCCTTGTTGAGAGTTTGTTGGCATGCTTTCTTCATTTTTTATGTTGAAAAGAAACATAACATTCATTTTTTTTTATTTTGCATTTTTTTTTTTAACACTTGAAATTACTGAAAATTTGAATTTGTTGTTGACTAACCATTACTAACATGTTATAATATAATAAAAGTACAGTGTATCTCCTCCATTTTACAAAAAATAGCATGAGAATTGGTTGTTTAGTTCCAGAGATATCCACGTTTCACATATGCTGGTATAAAATAAGAGGTTTTTTTTTTTTTTTAAATGGCTGGCGATGGGGATTTATGCAAAATAGAATGTCTAGCGGTGAAAGGATTAATGACTTAAAAATGATTCTTTTCTAAATCTGGAGGGTGCACCCTATCATCAATTATTTGGAGCACTTTGTTTTTTTCTGTAAAATATTCCACAAAATAATTTGGTTTATCTATCATTGTGTAAATATACATGATCAACACCCCATATTTCAAAAAGTGATGAAATTACTTTTGTTGTTGACTGATGTCAGCGCCTGAAAATGTTTTCAGCATAAGACTAAAGATCGCTGTTCATTACAATGATCACTTCTACATCTGTAAAAAAAGAAAAAAATCATTGTCAATCCTTAGTGTCATGACTGAACTGATCCTGTTGTCATGGTAACTTATGCATATCAAGAAGTGCTAGATATAATAATGACAATTATAATGATTATTTATGGCACTTAATCTTACATCATATGCCCTAAACGCTTATAATTATATAAAAGGTTAAAGGAAACATAAATGAAACCAATAAGATGAATATTGCAATAAGTACCATGCATATACAAACAAGGGTGCATATTGACACACACCCACACACCCACAGAAACACACACACACACACAAACCACATGATCCCACACACACTGTCGCACAACAACGGACACAACAGTATGTGCGCACACGCACACATATGTGTGCATGCACACACACACACACACACACGCACACGCACACACAACACACACACACGCACGCACGCACGCACACACACACACACACACACACACACACACACACACACACACACACACACACACACACAAGTCACAGAATCAATTTGGTGGGCAAGGGAAGGGGAAGAAAGAACTGCAATTGATAGGTGAAGAGGGTTGTTTTAAGAGATGCCTTTGAGGAAGACAGAGAATTTTAACTACGCAAAGATACTGGGAGTTTATTCCAAGAAACTGGACCCTGAAAAGAAAAAGAAAGATCGCCATAGGTTTTAGCTCGAAATCAAGGGATCTTAGGTGCAGTCATACTCCACATCCATTTTGCAGAATTTGTGAGTTTGTGCACCAGTGTTACAACCAAAGAATTATGCTACATGTGCGCTAGCAGAAAGGCTACAGTTCCTGTCAGATTTACAGCACTCTTGCTGAACATTTAGGAAAATGATTGGCCAAGAGGCAAAGATGATGGATGGATGAAATCCTTCAGTCCACATAGCTGGAAGTCATAAAACCCAAAAAAATCTCTTCTGAAAATGGAACCATCCAAAATACCCTGCTGCAGTGGCAATGTGAAACAAGCATCCAGAGACTGAAAATGACAATTTCCCTGATGGACTTACACACACACACACACACACACACACACACACACACACACACACTTTGCACTTTGGCACTGACCGTTTCTCTCATTTGTGTCTCCTCCTCGCCCACCTCCACCCCTTGCTGCTCGGCCTGTTTGACCACATTGTAGGCCAGCTGGTCACTTGCTGCCTTGGCTGTTTTGAGAGTGTTCAGTTCTGCCTCCAGCGTCTTTACCTTACTGTTCAGTGAGTCCTGTTCAACACACAGTGCACTTTGAGTGTTCAGTTCCGCCTCTAGTGTCTTTACCTTACTGTTCAGCGAGTCCTGTTCAACACACAGTGCACTCTGAGTGTTCAGTTCTGCCTCCAGTGAGTGTCTTTACCTTACTGTTCAGCAAGTCCTGTTCAACACACAGTGCACTTTAAGTGTGTTCAGTTCTGCCTCTAGTGTCTTTACCTTACTCTTCAGTGAGTCCTTTTTCGGAGTGTTCAGTTCTGCCTCCTGTGTCTTTACCTTACTGTTCAGTGAGTCCTGTTCAACATACAGTGCATTTTGAGAGTGTTCAGTTCTGCCTCTAGCATCTTTACCCTACTGTTCAGTCAGTCCTGTTCAACACACAGTGCATTTTAAGAGTGTTCAGTTCTGCCTCTAGTGTCTTTACATTACTGTTCAGTGAGTCCTGGTCAACACACAGTGCATTTTAAGAGTGTTCAGTTTTGTCTCTAGTGTCTTTACCTTACTGTTCACTGAGTCCTGTTAAACAAACACACAGTGCACTCTGAGTGTTCAGTTCTGCCTCTAGCGTCTTTACCTTACTCTTCAGCAAGTCCTTTTTAAGAGTGTTCAGTTCTGCCTCTAGTGTCTTTACCTTACTCTTCAGCGAGTCCTTTTTAAGAGTGTTCAGTTCTGCCTCTAGCGTCTTTATCTTACTATTCAGTGAGTCCTTTTTAAGAGTGTTCAGTTCTGCCTCTAGTGTCTTTACCTTACTCTTCAGTGAGTCCTTTTTAAGAGTGTTCAGTTCTGCCTCTAGTGTCTTTACCTTACTCTTCAGTGAGTCCTGTTCAACACACAGTGCACTTTAAGAGTGTTCAGTTCTGCCTCTAGTGTCTTTACCGTACTCTTCAGTGAGTCCTGTTCAACACACAGTGCACTTTAAGAGTGTTCAGTTCTGCCTCTAGTGTCTTTACCTTACTGTTCAGTGAGTCCTGGTCAACACACAGTGCATTTTGAGAGTGTTCAGTTCTGCCTCTAGTGTCTTTACATTACTGTTCAGTGAGTCCTGGTCAACACACAGTGCATTTTAAGAGTGTTCAGTTCTGCCTCTAGTGTCTTTACCTTACTGTTCAGTGAGTCGTGTTCAACACACAGTGCATTTTAAGAGTGTTCAGTTCTGCCTCTAGTGTCTTTACATTACGTTCAGTGAGTCCTGTTCAACACACAGCATTCATTTTGTGAGTGTTCAGTTCTGCCTCCAGTGAGTGTCTTTACTTTACTGTTCAGTGAGTCCTGTTCAACACACAGATAGTGTCTCCTGTGTCTTTACCTTACTATTAAGCAAGTCCTTTACAATATACAGTGCATTTTAAGAGTGTTCAGTTCTGCCTCCAGCGTCCATATCTTACTGTGCAATACGTTCTGATCAACACACACACAGTTCCTCCTGTGTCTTTACTTTACTGTGCAAGTCTTGTTCAACACACACAGTACCTCCAATGTCTTTTTACCTTACTAAGTAATAAGTCCTGTTTTAACCCACGCACATGCACACACACACACACACACCACACACACACACACACACACACACACACACACACAGAGTTCCTCCTGTGTCTTTACCTTACTGTGTAAAATTCCTGTTTTCCACACACACACACACACACACACACACACACATACATCACACACACACACACACACACACAGTTCCTCCTGTGTCTTTACCTTACTGTGTAAAAAGTCCTGTTCAACACACACACAGTACCTCCAATGTCTTTTTACCTTACTGTGTAATAAGTCCTCTTCAACACACACACACACACACACACACACACACACACACAACACAAACACACACACACACACACACACACACACACATACACACAGAATGCTTCCAGTGTCTTTACCTTACTGTGTAATAAGTCCTCTTCAACACACACACAGAGCCTCCAGTGTCTTTATTTACTGTGTAATAAGTCCTCTTCAACACACACACAGTACCTCCAGTGTCTTTCCTTACTGTGTAATAAGTCCTCTTCAACACACACCACACACACACACACACACACACACACACACACACACACACAGAGTGCCTCCAGTGTCTTTACCTTACTGTGTAAAAGTCCTCTTCAACACACACACAGTGTCTCCAGTGTCTTTACCTTACTGTGTAATAAGTCCTCTTCAACACACACACAGTACCTCCAGTGTCTTTACCTTACTGTGTAATAAGTCCTCTTCAACACACACACACACACACACACACACACACACACACACACACACAGAGTGCCTCCAGTGTCTTTACCTTACTATGTAATAAGTCCTGTTCAACACACACAGTGCCTACAGTGTCTTTACCTTACTGTGTAATAAGTCCTCTTCAACACACCACACACACACACACACACACACACACACACACACAACACACACAGTGCTTCCAGTGTCTTTATCTTACTGTGTAAGAAGTCCTCTTCAACATACACACAGTGCCTCCAGTGTCTTTACCTTACTGTGTAAGAAGTCCTCTTCAACACACACACAGTGTCTCCAGTGTCTTTACCTTACTGTGTAATAAGTCCTCTTCAACACACACACACGTGCCTCCAGTGTCTTTACCTTACTATGTAATAAGTCCTCTTCAACACACACAGTGCCTCCAGTGTCTTTATTTTACTGTGTAATAAGTCCTCTTCAACACACACACAGTACCTCCAGTGTCTTTACCTTACTGTGTAATAAGTCCTCTTCAAACACACACACACACACACACACCACACACACACACACACACACACACACATACACACACACACACACACACAGAGTGCCTCCAGTGTCTTTACCTTACTGTGTAATAAGTCCTCTTCAACACACACACAGTGCGTCCAGTGTCTTTACTTTACAGTGTAATAAGTCCTCTTCAACACACACAGTGCCTCCAGTGTCTTTATTTTACTGTGTAATAAATCCTCTTCAACACACACACACTGCCTCCAGTGTCTTTATTTTACTGTGTAATAAGTCCTCTTCAACACACACAGTTCCTCCAGTGTCTTTACTGTGTAATAAGTCCTGTTCAACACACAGTGCACTTTAAGAGTGTTCAGTTCTGCCTCTAGTGTCTTTACCGTACTCTTCAGTGAGTCCTGTTCAACACACAGTGCACTTTAAGAGTGTTCAGTTCTGCCTCTAGTGTCTTTACCTTACTGTTCAGTGAGTCCTGGTCAACACACAGTGCATTTTGAGAGTGTTCAGTTCTGCCTCTAGTGTCTTTACATTACTGTTCAGTGAGTCCTGGTCAACACACAGTGCATTTTAAGAGTGTTCAGTTCTGCCTCTAGTGTCTTTACCTTACTGTTCAGTGAGTCGTGTTCAACACACAGTGCATTTTAAGAGTGTTCAGTTCTGCCTCTAGTGTCTTTACATTACGTTCAGTGAGTCCTGTTCAACACACAGTGCATTTTGAGTGTTCAGTTCTGCCTCTAGTGTTTTTACCTTACTGTTCAGTGAGTCCTGTTCAACACACAGTGCATTTTGTGAGTGTTCAGTTCTGCCTCCAGTGATGTGTCTTTACTTTACTGTTCAGTGAGTCCTGTTCAACACACAGATAGTGTCTCCTGTGTCTTTACCTTACTATTAAGCAAGTCCTTTACAATATACAGTGCATTTTAAGAGTGTTCAGTTCTGCCTCCACGTCCATATCTTACTGTGCAATACGTTCTGATCAACACACACACAGTTCCTCCTGTGTCTTTACTTTACTGTGCAAGTCTTGTTCAACACACACAGTACCTCCAATGTCTTTTTACCTTACTAAGTAATAAGTCCTGTTTTAACCCACGCACATGCACACACAACACAACACACACACACACACACACACACACACACACACAGAGTTCCTCCTGTGTCTTTACCTTACTGTGTAAAATTCCTGTTTTCCACACACACACACACACACACACACACACACACACACACATACACACACACACACACACACACACACAGTTCCTCCTGTGTCTTTACCTTACTGTGTAAAAAGTCCTGTTCAACACACACACAGTACCTCCAATGTCTTTTTACCTTACTGTGTAATAAGTCCTCTTCAACACACACACACACACACACACACACACACACACACATACACACACACACACACACACACACACACACACACACACAATGCTTCCAGTGTCTTTACCTTACTGTGTAATAAGTCCTCTTCAACACACACACAGAGCCTCCAGTGTCTTTATTTTACTGTGTAATAAGTCCTCTTCAACACACACACAGTACCTCCAGTGTCTTTCCTTACTGTGTAATAAGTCCTCTTCAACACATCCACACACACACACACACACACACACACACACACACACACACACACACACAGAGTGCCTCCAGTGTCTTTACCTTACTGTGTAAAAGTCCTCTTCAACACACACACAGTGTCTCCAGTGTCTTTACCTTACTGTGTAATAAGTCCTCTTCAACACACACACAGTACCTCCAGTGTCTTTACCTTACTGTGTAATAAGTCCTCTTCAACACACACACACACACACACACACACACACACACACACACACACACACACACCAGAGTGCCTCCAGTGTCTTTACCTTACTATGTAATAAGTCCTGTTCAACACACACAGTGCCTACAGTGTCTTTACCTTACTGTGTAATAAGTCCTCTTCAACACACACACACACACACACACACCACACACACAACACACACACAGTGCTTCCAGTGTCTTTATCTTACTGTGTAAGAAGTCCTCTTCAACATACACACAGTGCCTCCAGTGTCTTTACCTTACTGTGTAAGAAGTCCTCTTCAACACACACACAGTGTCTCCAGTGTCTTTACCTTACTGTGTAATAAGTCCTCTTCAACACACACACAGTGCCTCCAGTGTCTTTACCTTACTATGTAATAAGTCCTCTTCAACACACACAGTGCCTCCAGTGTCTTTATTTTACTGTGTAATAAGTCCTCTTCAACACACACACAGTACCTCCAGTGTCTTTACCTTACTGTGTAATAAGTCCTCTTCAACACACACACACACACACACACACACACACACACACACACACACACATACACACACACACACACACACACAGAGTGCCTCCAGTGTCTTTACCTTACTGTGTAATAAGTCCTCTTCAACACACACACAGTGCGTCCAGTGTCTTTACTTTACAGTGTAATAAGTCCTCTTCAACACACACAGTGCCTCCAGTGTCTTTATTTTACTGTGTAATAAATCCTCTTCAACACACACACACTGCCTCCAGTGTCTTTATTTTACTGTGTAATAAGTCCTCTTCAACACACACAGTTCCTCCAGTGTCTTTACTGTGTAATAAGTCCTGTTCAACACACAGTGCACTTTAAAAGTGTTCAGTTCTGCCTCTAGTGTCTTTACCGTACTCTTCAGTGAGTCCTGTTCAACACACAGTGCACTTTAAGAGTGTTCAGTTCTGCCTCTAGTGTCTTTACCTTACTGTTCAGTGAGTCCTGGTCAACACACAGTGCATTTTGAGAGTGTTCAGTTCTGCCTCTAGTGTCTTTACATTACTGTTCAGTGAGTCCTGGTCAACACACAGTGCATTTTAAGAGTGTTCAGTTCTGCCTCTAGTGTCTTTACCTTACTGTTCAGTGAGTCGTGTTCAACACACAGTGCATTTTAAGAGTGTTCAGTTCTGCCTCTAGTGTCTTTACATTACGTTCAGTGAGTCCTGTTCAACACACAGTGCATTTTGAGTGTTCAGTTCTGCCTCTAGTGTTTTTACCTTACTGTTCAGTGAGTCCTGTTCAACACACAGTGCATTTTGTGAGTGTTCAGTTCTGCCTCCAGTGAGTGTCTTTACTTTACTGTTCAGTGAGTCCTGTTCAACACACAGATAGTGTCTCCTGTGTCTTTACCTTACTATTAAGCAAGTCCTTTACAATATACAGTGCATTTTTAAGAGTGTTCAGTTCTGCCTCCAGCGTCCATATCTTACTGTGCAATACGTTCTGATCAACACACACACACAGTTCCTCCTGTGTCTTTACTTTACTGTGCAAGTCTTGTTCAACACACACAGTACCTCCAATGTCTTTTTACCTTACTAAGTAATAAGTCCTGTTTTAACCCACGCACATGCACACACACACACACACACACACACACACACCACACACACACACACACACACACACAGAGTTCCTCCTGTGTCTTTACCTTACTGTGTAAAATTCCTGTTTTCACCACATACACACACCACACACACACACACACACACACACAGTTCCTCCTGTGTCTTTACCTTACTGTGTAAAAAGTCCTGTTCAACACACACACAGTACCTCCAATGTCTTTTTACCTTACTGTGTAATAAGTCCTCTTCAACACACACACACACACACACACACACACACACACACACACACACACTACAACACACACACACACACCACAACACACACACACAGAATGCTTCCAGTGTCTTTACCTTACTGTGTAATAAGTCCTCTTCAACACACACACAGAGCCTCCAGTGTCTTTATTTTACTGTGTAATAAGTCCTCTTCAACACACACACAGTACCTCCAGTGTCTTTCCTTACTGTGTAATAAGTCCTCTTCAACACACACACACACACACACACACAACACACACACACACACACACACACAGAGTGCCTCCAGTGTCTTTACCTTACTGTGTAAAAGTCCTCTTCAACACACACACAGTGTCTCCAGTGTCTTTACCTTACTGTGTAATAAGTCCTCTTCAACACACACACAGTACCTCCAGTGTCTTTCCTTACTGTGTAATAAGTCCTCTTAAACACACACACACACACACACACACACACACACACACACACACACAGAGTGCCTCCAGTGTCTTTACCTTACTATGTAATAAGTCCTGTTCAACACACACAGTGCCTACAGTGTCTTTACCTTACTGTGTAATAAGTCCTCTTCAACACACACACACACACACACACACACACACACACACACACACACACACACACACAGTGCTTCCAGTGTCTTTATCTTACTGTGTAAGAAGTCCTCTTCAACAACAACAGTGCCTCCAGTGTCTTTACCTTACTGTGTAAGAAGTCCTCTTCAACACACACACAGTGTCTCCAGTGTCTTTACCTTACTGTGTAATAAGTCCTCTTCAACACACACACAGTGCCTCCAGTGTCTTTACCTTACTATGTAATAAGTCCTCTTCAACACACACAGTGCCTCCAGTGTCTTTATTTTACTGTGTAATAAGTCCTCTTCAACACACACACAGTACCTCCAGTGTCTTTACCTTACTGTGTAATAAGTCCTCTTCAACACACACACACACACACACAACACACACACACACACACACACACATACACACACACACACACACACACAGAGTGCCTCCAGTGTCTTTACCTTACTGTGTAATAAGTCCTCTTCAACACACACACAGTGCGTCCAGTGTCTTTACTTTACAGTGTAATAAGTCCTCTTCAACACACACAGTGCCTCCAGTGTCTTTATTTTACTGTGTAATAAATCCTCTTCAACACACACACACTGCCTCCAGTATCTTTATTTTACTGTGTAATAAGTCCTCTTCAACACACACAGTTCCTCCAGTGTCTTTACTGTGTAATAAGTCCTGTTCAACACACACAATGTCTCCTGTGTCTTTGCCTTACTGTGTATTAAGTCCTCTTCAACACACACACAGTGCATGGTTTCAAGCAGAAACACATCACAATATATACATCCATGCATATATATGCCCTCATGCACAGACGTCAGGTCTCTTTCACAACACACACACACACAACACACCACACAATACACACACACAACTACACATACACATACACACACTCACACTACACACACACACACACAGAGTTATTTCAGTTCCATTCTTCATCCATTCTGTCAGTCTCCCTTCTGTTTTTTATGGAAAAAAGAAAACACACAAGTCTGTGAAATAACTTACAGAAGTTTGAAAAAGTATGCCGAGATACTTCATGGTGACTTACCAAATTCATGCCACCTAATGGTGGCAACACAAACTCCTTTCTCAAGTTGTAAAACAAATAAATGAGCCAGTATTTCATTATTAGGAATCTACCATTCATATGAAAATCTTAGGGAGTGAAATGTGCCAACGACTTGGAGAGAAGCTGAAGAAAGAGACAGATGAGCAGACAGGCAAAGGACAGACAAAGAGACACAGTCCGACAGATGGACAGACTGCAAGTAGGCAGACACACACAGACACAGAGAGACACAGGCAGAGAGATACAGCAGGCAGGGAGATGCACATGCCTCTTTGTCACCATTCTCTCGCACTTTGGCCTGAAGCTCTTCATTCTCAGAGCGCAGCGCTGTGATGAGGGCACGAGTCTGTTCAAACTTCTCCCGATTCAGCACGTTGGCATCGTGCACTTTCTGCTTCCACTGCGACAAGGTGTCAAACTGCTTCTTCATCATTTCGTTGTTCTCCTTCAGGCACTCTGCAAAACATAGGACATACTAGATATTATACACCTGCCATAACTAAGAGACCTTTTCTCATGTTTCTTTCTTTTCTTTTTCCGTTTTTCTCTGTGTGTGTGTGTGTGTGTGTGTGTGTGTGTGTGTGTGGTGTGTGTGTGTTTCCCTCATGTCATCTTCTGTTTCCTTCAATGGCAATGACCTCATGCCACTCATTGGGACATCTCACATGCAGCCACACCCAGGTTCCTCCTGTTGCTGCCCAGCCACCACGGCCCAAAGGGAGCAGCCAACATCAGGTCATCATCACGCAGCCTGTCAGAGAATGCACTGCACTGCTGCCAGCCACCACGGCCCAAAGGGAGCAGCCAACATCAGGTCATCATCACGCAGCCTGTCAAGAATGCACTGCTGCCAGCCACCACGGCCCAAAGGGAGCAGCCAACATCAGGTCATCATCACGCAGCCTGTCACAGAATGCACTGCTGCCAGCCACCACGGCCCAAAGGGAGCAGCCAACATCAGGTCATCATCATGCAGCCCGTCACAGAATGCACTGCACTGCTGCCTGGCCATTAGGGTGATGTGCAGCAGTGCCTGTCCTGGTACAACATCCACAATACACTACATAACAAGCCCCCCACTGATGATAATAAATGTTCAGTCTTGGATGCAGCATGAGTAACCGTCCTTCCCAGAAGGATGCTACCATGTCTGTAACACCACAGTCCCACTTGCACACGCCAATACCAGCAACTTTAGAACAAACTTAGCTGTTTTTTTGTTGTTGTTTTTTCTCATCTAATGAGAAAGGTTGTTGTTGATCAACGAGGATGAAGAAGATGGTGTGGAAATTCATTCTGAGCTAAAACTATGTGACACAACTGTATTCTATGATTCCTGTCACAAGATATCCTTTTGTCATCCAGACCTGAATGATACATGTGTGCTTCAGTACTGGTGCTGTGACCATGACCACTGGAGCAACACTCTCACAAAACTTCCATGAAGTGACTGAAATTCCACAGAGCGGTTCCAGCCTTCCCACGTCAAACTTCCATGAAGTGACTGACACTCCACACAGCAGTTCCAGCCTTCCCACATCAAGTGACTGATACTCCACACAACGGTTCCAGCCTTCCCACGTCAAGTGACTGACACTCCACACAGCAGTTCCAGCCTTCCCACCTCAAGTGACTGACACTCCACACAGCAGTTCCAGCCTTCCCACCTCAAGTGACTGACACTCCACACAGCAGTTCCAGCCTTCCCACGTCAAGTGACCGACACTCCACACAGCGGTTCCAGCCTTCCCATGTCAATCCACAGCCACCCTGCTCTGGGGAGGAGCCAGCCAGAGAAAAATATCCAACAAATCACACGCCTGATAGGACTCAAACTCATGATCTCCTAACACCCCAAGATCACAATGCTAGACCATGTACCATCATGGCCATCTTACATATTTATTCTTTAAATGTCAAAACAGCTCTCAGTTTATCACGTAACATAAATATTTCATTCTTTCAGAGTTAAGTCACAATTCCATAGCAAGTGTTCTGAACTCCAGCATTGTACTGTCATCTATCCAAATACCTTACGATGAAGTCGTATCTACATGACCTAAAATTACATTTTCAAAGAACCTTGTGTGAAAAATGTAACCTTGTTTGAAGAGTTTGATTACAGATCTGAATGGCTGAGACAGTGGGATAGAGGACAGATAGGGTGAGGAAATGCATGACTGAAGCAAGCACATATGTGTGCATCTGTGAGTGTATTATAAATGTTGTGTATAAGTGTCTAAAAAGTAATGTGAGCCCCTGTGTATAACCAGCATAATTAGAATTTTTTTTTTTTTTTTTAAATACAGTTCCAGGATCCTCTTAACGGTTTGGACTACTAGCAAAGTGAAATGTGGTTGTCCAAATCTTTCTGGTAGCCTCCAAAATTTCATCAAGATACCATATCTCTCTCTCTCTCCCTCTCTCTCTCTCACTCTCTCTCTCTCTCTCTCTCTCTCTCTCTCTCTCTCTCTCTCTCTCTCAGTTCTTTGTTATTCTTCTTCACTTTCTTGGCTAGATTTTTTGCCTTTATTTTCTGGCAGCACCTTGAATAAACAGCCATGTGATTGTCTAGCTGCACCAATAAAAAAGGCTATTCTTGGTTTGCAAACTGGCCATCATTTATGCCAGAACATGCGCATATGATAACTGAAATACAGCGCCTGCAGAACTATTCACAATGCCGAGTTACATGTTTACTCACGATATAAACTATTTTCTTCTGCAGAATTTCCATTCACCATAGGCTAAACGAACGGACTTCACACTCCCTCAGTGACAGACCCGTCAGCATTTGGTATAGGGTGTGCACTTTAGATCTTCCCTACCTACATGAGAATTATAACACCATACACACAAGACACATACCAGCTTCACTGCAGTAACCAAAAACACTGGCATAGTCATTACCTTGATCCACTTCAAACCTCCCAGTTCTGCATTCTCTCACACCAAGTCCCTGAATCCATTTCAAACCTCTCAGTTCTGCATTCTCTTGCACCAAGTTCCTGAATCCATTTCAAACCTCTCAGTTCTGCATTCTCTTGCACCAAGTCCCTGAATCCATTTCAAACCTCTCAGTTCTGCATTCTCTTGCACTAAGTCCCTAAATCCATTTCAAACCTCTCAGTTCTGCATTCTCTCCCACCAAGTCCCTGAATCCATTTCAAACCTCCCAGTTCTGCATTCTTTCACGTCAGGTTACTCAGTCCACTTCAAACCTCTCAGTTCTGCATTCTCTCACATCCGTTTCCTCATTTCACTTTAAACCTCTCAGTTCTGCATTCTTTCACACCAACCTCTCAGTTCTGCATTCTCTCACACAAACCTCTCAGCTCTGCATTCTCTCACACACACCTCTCAGTTCTGCATTCTCTCACACACATCTCAGCTCTGCATTCTCTTACACACACCTCTCAGTTCTGCATTCTCTCACACACAACTGTCAGCTCTGCATTCTCTCACACACACCTCTCAGCTCTGCATTCTCTCACACACACCTCTCAGTTCTGCATTCTCTCACACACACCTCTCATCTCTGCATTCTCTCACACACACCTCTCAGTTCTGCGTTCTCTCACACAAACCTCTCAGCTCTGCATTCTCTCACAAAAACCTCTCAATTCTGCATTCTCTCACACAAACCTCTCAGTTCTGCATTCTCTCGCATCAGGTCCTGCATACGTGCCAGCGCCTGTTCCAGAGTGATGTCAGTCATGCTCAGCCCGCCCACAGTGCTGGAAGGGGGAGACAACCCTGCTCCTCCTCCTCCTCCTATCCCCATGCCAGGGGTGACCATCTCAAAACCGCCGGTCATCCCCCCACTGTTCAGCCCTCCGGAGGCTGGCTGGCTTTCAGGCTGCACATGAGGCCATTCACTTCTGCCATGGCAGCAGGTGGTGGTGGCTCTGCTTAATGGCTGATGGTCCACACGTTCTGGGTTTTTGTTTTGTCCTTGTTTTAAACTACATTGTCATTTCCTCAACAAGATTTTCTGCTTCTGTCCAAAATGTTAAACTCAGTCTTACAGATTTAGCTTCAGTTTTTATTGTCTTTTTGAGATGGTAAATTCAATGGATAATATTTTTTTCAGTATTATTTCTAAGGTCAGTCTCTCAACATTTCTGGGAGATTTTAATCACAATAGCAATCAATGCCACATAGTTGTAATGATGATCGCTCATTAGTTTGATTGACAGGGGATGTGAAGAACCAAGGTGGCAATCTGAAACACACAGGAGTGGAGACAGTGCATGACATTAAAAATATAACCACCTGTAATGGTTAAATTTACAATATCCGTTTACACTAATTACAGTATTGCTATCTTCACTTGAAGCAGATTTACTAGCAAGCAAAGATCTACTGGAAGCAAGCATCTTTGTTACATATCATAAATACATAATCATGCATTACATTTCTTTAAGGAGATCTCATATTAGTATTTGCTGCTCTGTCAATTTACGTACATCACATACAGATATCTATCTATCTGTCTATCCATCTGTCTGTCTACCTATATCTCTACATATGAATGTATACATATTCATATATGTATGTATAGGTAGACAGACAGACAGATATATATATATATATATATACACACATACATATACATACACACAATATAAACAAAACCTGGCAACTGCAGGCACTACATCACAATGTCAGTGCTGGAGATTAAAATGGCTGTTCAAAACAGACTTGTCAAATAAAAACTGAACACAAAACCCTGCACTTCGGTGTGTGTGTGTGTGTGTGTGTGTGTGTGTGTGTGTGTGTGTGCGCGCGCACACACCTGTATTTGTATTTTTTTTTATCAAATCACTTCAAGCTGCACAATTTACTCTCATTTGAACTAAAATTTATATAAAAAGATTTATCATAATGTAACTGTGTTGTGACAGAATTCATACTCATTCACTGAACAATATAGAATGTTCAGGTAAGAAGAATAATTCCACTATGACTATCTGACAGGTGACAGAGGGAGCCCTGAGATAATATCTGTAAAGAAAATGAATTTGACTGATATAGAACATGTTACAGGTTACTCTTTCATACCGAAAATGCATGGATCCAGCTGAACACTTTGATTTATTTATTCATCCAAGAAACTGCTTGTAATTAATTCATTTTTCATGGCAAGAGTAAGTGGAGTGGGCGAAGGCAAGGAGGAGGTATGAAGCATGAGTGCAAATCTACTGTCTGACAAACTGATACACTACATAATCATTAAACTACTACACTGATCTGTAAGAAGCAAGGCTCTGCAAGTTATCATTTTTAGGCATCCCCTGTTGTTCATTTTGCAAGGTGGTAAAAATTCTCGCTGGCTTGGTGAGTATGAGTGTCAGTGTTTCATAGCTCACCCCAGCAGTCAGTATGAGTGCCAGTGTTTCATAGCACACCCCAGCAGTCAGTATGAGTGTCAGTGTTTCAAAGCACACCCCAGCAGTCAGTATGAGTGTCAGTGTTTCATAGCACACCCCAGCAGTCAGTATGAGTGTCAGTGTTTCAAAGCACACCCCAGCAGTCAGTATGAGTGTCAGTGTTTCATAGCACACCCCAGCAGTCAGTACGAGTGTCAGTGTTTCATAGCACATCCCAGCAGTCAGTATGAGTGTCAGTGTTTCATAGCACACCCCAGCAGTCAGTATGAGTGTCAGTGTTTCATAGCACACCCCAGCAGTCAGTATGAGTGTCAGTATTTCATAGCACACCCCAGCAGTCAGTATGAGTGTCAGTGTTTCATAGCACACCCCAGCAGTCAGTCATGCTAGAAAAAGGCGAGAGCATGTTAGACTGTCTTGGGGGGGGGCTCTTCCATGAGCGGGAAAATGACCAACACTTCTAACCTCTTGTGCATGAAAAGTTGTAGAGTTCTCCAACTGGAAGTGGAACCTACAATGATCAGTACACTGATACTTCAACAACAAAAAGAGCTTGAAGAAGCAAACACATTGCTCCAACTGCAAGTGGAACATACAATGATCAGTACACTGATACTTCAACAACAAGAAGAGCTTGAAGAAGCAAAACACATTGTTTCAACTGGAAGTGGAACCTACAATGATCAGTACACTGAGACTTCAACAAGAAGAAGAGCTTCAAGAAGCAAACACATTGTTGATTTAAATGTTGTTTTGCACCTGTTTCTTTACTCCCCTTGCATCAGGATAAGCCAGCTACTATGAAACTCACATTAAGTAGCACTGAGGACATATTACCTATGACAAAAATACATGTAAACTACTTGATTGCAAATGTTGCTCATTTTCTAAATTAATGAGACTTTTTTCCACTTTCACTACTGGCTTCTCGTAGTTTTTTGTTTTGCTTCATTACTTGTTACAAACTAAAGTACCCAAATTAAAAAAAAAAAACTATTATGCCGAACAAAAGAAACAAACAAATAACAACATGCACACAATGGATTTCAACCTCTTTGGTCTTCATCAGGCAAGACAAACAACATCCAAGACAATGACAATGAAGACAGAACAATTACTAATCTCCCCAAATTGGACGCAAAATGGATATCACCATTTTGCACCCATTTTTATGAGAAAGTTGATTCTGATTGTTCCTTCTAGTATGTGCCCATTTTGAGGAGATTAGTGATTGTTCCTTCTTCATTTTCATTGTCTTGAATGCTGCTTGTCTTGCCTGAAGAAGACCAAAGAGATCGAAACACATGTTCATCTTGTAATTTGTTTTTTTCATTCAGCAGAATAGTATTTCTCTTAAGTTTGTTTCAATTTCCGTCAGCAGTCACCTCACAGTATCTAAGCATCCTGAAACTTTTGTCCCACCGATTTCCAAGGTGCCCTGTTGATTTTGATTGAGCTAGGACATGAGTCTTACGTTTTTGTATTTTCAGATAAAATACTTCATCAATGACGTCAGATGAATGTACGATGCACACATGCACATTCGTCTCATACAAAGTCACGGAGCACTGTCCATGTAAGCTTCCTGTATGTGTATACATGACAAGGTACTAACAGGCCGGACAATATACTATAAAAAAAAAAAAAATACAGATTATCCAGTAGTAATAGCACAAGTGGACATTTTCTTCTGACTCATCTCCATGTCCATCAAAATGAAACTCAGATTTTCTGGTTACCTGTTCTGAAACAAACTCATGCAGTGCTCTATCGACTACGACTAGTGTGTTTCAGATGAAGATGAAGAGAACATTCCTGAATTTCCAAAGAAAACAGATATAAAACTATTTTCTGCTTTAATTTCTAAAAAGAATTTGAAAGAAAGACTGTCCAAACTAAATATTAATAAAGCTGCTGGTCCTGACAATATTCATCCAAGACTATTAAGAGAATTGAGTGATATTTTGGCTTTTCCTTTAAAAGTGCTATTTGATAAGACACTACAGTGTGGTAAGTTGCCTACAGAATGGAAGGTAGCTGAGGTAAAACCAATATTTTAAAAAGGCAATAAAAATGTCCAGGTAACTACAGACCAGTTAGTTTGACTTCAGTATTTAGTATGCAAAGTTTTTGAGGGTATACTTCCATTGCTAAATTCTCATCTAATAGACAATGGTTTGCTCTCAGACTGTCAGTATGGTTTTACCACTGGCAGATCCTGTACTTCGCAGCTGCTTTAAACCTTAAACAATTGGATGGTAAACCTGGATAACATACCAGTTCATGCAGTTTATTTAGACTTGCAGAAAGCCTTTGATACTGTGCCACATAAAAGACTAATAACTAAACTAGGAAGGCTATGGAACAGGTGGGGACATGCTCTCATGGATTACTGATTTTCTAAGAAATAGAAACAATATGCTAAAGTTGGGAATCAAGTTTCTGACCTAAAGAAAGTTACTAGTGGGATCCCCCAAGGTAGTGCCCTGGGACCTAACCTGTTTATTTACTACATAAATGATATGCCTGATGTTGTTAGTAGTCTTGTCAAAATCTTTGCTGACAATACAAAAATTTACACCCCCATTGACTGATTGAGTCAGTTGATAATTCCACTGAATTACAGAAAAGAATTGATGAACTTGTTGCATGGACAAATGCCTGGCAGATTAAATTTAACAATACGAAGCGTAAAGTTCTTCATACAGGTAAAAATAACCCCAGGTATGATTATTATATGGAAAGTGTATTGCTTGAAGAGACTAAAGCTGAAAAGGATCAAGAAGTGATAACAGACCCTGATTTACCATTTGATAAACATGTTAATGAAATCATTAAAAGAGCAAATATACTAGCTGGGATGGTAGTAGACAATATTCAGTGCAAAGATAGTGAAGTAATGGTTCCATTATCTAAAACACTAGTCAGACCGGTTATTGAATATGGCAATGCTGTGTGGACAACTAATTTGAAAAAACACAGTAAACCCATGAAAGATATTCTGAGAAGATTTACAAAAAAGATAAGTGGTCTGCAGAAGTGTTCATATGAGCAAAGGCTTCAGTCTTTAAGATTACCAAATTTGGAATACAGGTGCTTACATGGCGACATGATTGAAACTTACAAACTTACACATGGACTTATGACATTAAAACCACTGGCACACTATTTCAGCTGAATACAGAATCTACAACCTTAGGACCTGTACTGTTTACCATTTTTATAAATGATCTTCCAGATGAGGTAAATAGTTTTTGTAAAATTTTTGCTGACGATACAAAAATACATGACAAATCAGATAACTATAATAGTTTGCAAGAAAATTCAAATTGCCTCCAAAACTGGTCAGACAAGTAGAATCTATATTTTAATGTTGAAAAATGTAAAGTTTTGCATGTTGGCAAAAACAATCCAGAACATGAATACAACATGAAAATGGATGGTGGAAATAGACTGGTACAGAAATATGAGGAAGAAAAGGATCTGGGAGTAATCTTTGATAAAGATTTACTTTTTGATACTCACATTCAAAAGTGAGATAAGATAAGATAATGTTGCTTATAGCCCAGCCGACCGCAGAGGGCCACATCAGGGCTGTCACCACGTTAAAATCAACTCACAAGTCATATAAAAAAAACCAAAAAACTTTCATACATCTCTTTAAATGACATCTTCTAAACGCACCAGAAACTTCGTTAAAAATCTTTCGTCTGGAAAATCTTAAATCAGATAAAGAATGTTAATCTCTCTCAAAAACTCAAAGATCACGTCAGGCGGGACATCTCTTAACAGGATTTTCATGGACTCTGCTGTAAAATGTTTGTGTCTCACATCGTGCAAGTCCCAACACTCTAAAAGAATATGTTTCATTGTGAGTGGCACATGACATGGAATGCACCACGGCGCTTCTTCGCTCTTTAAAAGGTACGAATGGGTAAAATACGAATGGCCGGTGTGCAGCCGGCACAGAACTGTTTCTTCTTTATGACCACCAGACGTAGATGGGAGGAACTCCTTAAGGTTTGGACGGATTTGAAACAGTTTGTTATCCGTCTGTGTATTCCAATCCTCCTGCCAGAGGTCTCTCACATAATCGTTAATTTTGGGTTTCAGATCTGAGCAAGGGATATAAATGTTGGACAATTTTTCTCTTGTGGCATTCTTGGCTAAACGATCAACCATTTCGTTCCCTCCGATGCCAACATGACCAGGAACCAAGCCAGAACAATGTTGTAACCATCCACTTTCAACTTGCTAAAAAGTTCAAAGAAATGTAAAAGTTCTGGATGCTGAAGGTTGCAGCCAGCTATGGCCTCCAAAGCTGACAGCGAATCTGACAGAACCAGAAAGTCCCTCTTCTTAGATTGTGAAATTATCTTCAATGCCAGAACCAGAGCAGTAAGTTCAGCAGAATAGACAGAAGCATCTGGAGGTATATGTTTTAACAGTATCTGAGAGGAGCACCAGGGCAATAGGCTGCACAGGCCACTCCATCTTCAGACTTGGAACCGTCAGTGAAAATTTTCTGATAAGATGGGAATTTTGAACAGAGGTCAGCATACAAGGCCTTGTATGCCAGAGAGCTGGTAGACTCTTTACGAAAAGCTGCAAGATCAAAATGAATCTCTGGTGTGAAAAAGGTCCACGGAGGCTCATCTGGAAATTTGGAAAAATCCGACACAACTCCTAGGTCTAGGCCTGCATTCCGCACGTGAGGCTGCATACGAACACCAAACGGCGGAATACAGTTAGGGTTGGTTTCGAATTTGCTTTGAAACTGGGGGTCAAAGACACAGTCATAGGCAGGATTCTGCGGTTCTGAGAACAGTCTGATATAGTAATTTAGAGACATTTTCAGCCTGCGGTTGGACAGTGAGGGTTCACCTGCCTCTGCATACAGGCTGTACACAGGGGTGGTGTGGAATGCTCCAAGACAGAGACGAAGCCCTTGATGATGGATAGGGTCCAAGAGTTTCAGATAAGAGGGTCTTGCAGAGCCATACACAACACATTCAAAAGTGTATAAATAAAGCAAACCAAATGATTGGATTAATAAAAAGAACTTTTATTTACTTAAGCAAAGAAACATTTTAAAAATTATATAAAGCTATGGTTAGACCGCATCTTGAATATGGCAATATAATCTGGTACCCACACTTGAAAAGACAATCAATAGCAATCGAAAGAGTACAGAGAAGAGCTGCTAAAATCTTGCAAGAATGTACAAACATGTCTTATACAGATAGATTAAATTACTTAAATTTGCACTCTTTAAAAGATAGACGTATTAGAGAGGATTTGATTGAAGTGTTCAAAATATTTCACCAGCAAACAGACATACAGTGGGACTATTTTTTTGAAGCTGCTAAAACAGATAGAACAAGAAATTCGGAAGGCAAGATATTTGTTAAGCAGTTTCATACTAATATGGGGAGATTCACATTCAGTAACAGAGTTATTGCTAACTGGAACAATTTGCCAATTGCACTTAAATTTGCTAATAATACTAATGTTTTTAAGAATTTGCTGGACGAAGACTTGAAATTTAAAGTACAGTTTAGACGCTTTGACCAATAAGTAGGAAAATTTATATTGCATGCATTTCAACCCTGTTATAAAAGCAAAATAATATGAGGGGACACTGAAAGGCTTAACGGCCTGTGTATAAATTACATCCCTACTACTACTACTACTGCTACAACTAGAGGGCACCTGTTCAAACTAACAACAACAAAAAATTATTAAAACTTCAAAAGCAGGAAACTTTTTCATGAACAGAATTGTTAATACTTGGAATAACTTGCCAGTCAATGTTGTTGAAACAGAAACTGTTAACACTTTCTAAAACCGTCTTGATAAACACTGGGTGCACCGTTTCAAACAAGTATTGACTTGCACTGATTCAAAATTTTAAGACGACGTATGTGCTTAACAAAAGTACAAGAAAAAGACCTAAATATTTATGGAAAAAAAAAAAACTTATAATAATCTACACTGTGCAGGCTAATGGCTGGAAACGCCTAAGATGCCACTGATATGATATATATGATATGAAACAACGAACAATCACACTGTGGGTTCTTGTGCAGAATGAACTGGTGAGGGTGTGGTAGGCGAGGTGGAGGGAGGGGAGTGGGGGCTCTAAATCAAGACAACGCCAGGTCTGCGAATATCACCGTCACCGACCCACAGAAATTAAAGCACTAGTCTAAGTGATTGCATTCTTATTTTCCGAGTACGGAGAAGCGACTATCGTTTCAGTATTATTACCTTGTCAGGTACTGTCTTCTTCTGTTCTATCATTGGACATTTATACTGGTTTCAAACGGATTGTGTCTAATGGAACTCACCTAACCAGCCTTAGTCCAGTGATCTTATTAGGCTCCTTCCACTTGGGATTTGTGTCACCCCCTAAATTTCGTTGAAGAGTGAACGTTCTCGTGAGCAAAAATGGCGGCGAATCGGGGAAACCCCTTCCGTAAACATTGTTATTTTTAGAAACGAAACTGCCAAGTAATACTATTAATTATGTCTTAAATACGGAACAGTGCAAAGCCTTACAGATCTGTCCAAAATCTAGCAAAACGATGCGAAACCTGGCAAAAACTGTGCAGAACCAGAGTTATACATTGTTTGTGACAAGTTAATGTTTACACCCATAAAATTCGATCGAATTCACGCCAAGGAGCTCGTAAAGCATTGAGTGAAATGCCAGGTTTATAAGGACCTGAAGTAGTAGAAGCAGCAGCAGCAGTGGTAGTAGCAGTAGTAGCAGCAGAAGTTGTAGTGGTAGTAGTAGTGGTGGTTGTTGTGGTAGCAGTAGTAGTGATTTTAGGAGGACTGACTTCCGTTATCCTTGGCCTTGCAGGTTATAAAAACGTCCCCTCATCATTGAACTGGTTAAAACCAGTTCCCTGCGACGTGGCATAGCAGCAAACACTAAGGGAGAGGTGGCAGCTCTCTTCTGAGGAACACTAATGTGAGAGGTCAGTGTCAGGCAGTGCAGCGAACTTTCCAGCCATATAGAAATGATTAGCGGAACAATTAACCTGACTCGGAATTTTAAAAAATCCATGTAGCCTCTTTCTACCGACCTCCAAAACGAACCGACGACAAGTACAGTGACCAAGCAGCTTCAGAAATTAGTAATCTGAAAAATAAAGCCAAAGGGAACATTCTGATTATTGGCGGTGACTTTAACCTTCCTACAAGAATGGTCAGATGAATGGAACCTTTACTTCAATGTAGCAAAATGTAAGGTGATGCACATTGGCAAAAAGAATAAACAGTTTGAATATACTATGATTGTGAACGACGAATTGCAGAAAATAAATACATGTGATGAAGAAACAGATTTGGGAGTAACCTTTGATAAAGATCTATCCTTTGATCCTCATATCCAGAGAGTTGTGAACAAAGCAAATCAGATGATGGGACTCATCAGGAGAACTTTTACCTTTCTAGAAAAGGAGACATTTGTCAAATTATTTAAAGCATTTGTTAGGCCCCATCTCGAATACGCTAATGTAATTTGGAGTCCCCATCTCAAGAGACAGTCAAAAATGATAGAAAATGTACAAAGGCGAGCTACTAAAATCCTGAAAGAATGTAGCAATTTAAACTATAAAAAAAGATTACATTATCTCGGAAAGGAAGGAGGATCAGAGGAGACCTGATTCAATTTTTTTAAATATTCCATAATTATGACGAAGTTAATGTGCATGCGCTTTTCAAATTCTCAGAAGTGGATTGCACGAGAAATAATGAAGGCAAGATTTTTATCAGACATTGCCACACTAACAAAAGAAAGTCTTGTTTTACCTTCAGAATTGCTAATTATTGGAATGCACTGCCTACTAACACCAAATATGCACCTGACATCAACAGCTTTAAAAAAAAACTCCTAGATGAAGACCCAAAATTGAAAGATCTTTTCTTTAGTGTGGATTGAATGTAATGTTATTTATAAGATAGGCATGCAACCAGACCGAAATTAAATTGAAAAATAATGAGGGGACGCAAACAGGCCGTAAGGCCTAAGGCTGAAAAAAAGCCGGTCCCTATTACTACTACTACTACTACTACTACTACTACTACTACTACTACTACTACTACTGACATCAACTGGGAAGACACCACTCTGAAAGGAACACAATACAGTAAAAAGATGAATGAGAAGTATTTAGAGGTGATAGCGGACTGCAGCCTAGAACAGATGGTAGACTTCCCTACAAACGCAAAAAAACCCCAAAAAAAACATTGGACTTGATTCTGACCACACATCCTGGACTGAAACAACGATGCAAACCCATGCCATCCATCGGCAACAGCGTCCATGACATTGTCCTGTACGACTGCACCCTACGTCCAGTGCTACCCAAGCCAACTAGAAGAAAAATCCTGCTATGGAAAAAAGCTGACATCCAAGGCATCAAACAAGGCCTGTCAGAATTTGGTCACTCTCTTCCTGTTGAAAACTCAACTGTATCCAGCTTTGGGACACCTTTAAGGAAAAAATAAAAGAAGTAATAGAGAAGACAGTACCAACCAAGATGTCTGCAAATCGTCATTCCCACCCTTGGATCAATGCTACAATAAAAAGAACCATTAGAAGGAAACAACGTGCTCACAAAAAGGCCAAAAGAACCAGGAAAAAGAAAGATATGGACCGGTATAAGAAATTGCAACAAGAAGTTAAATTCCATATTCGTGAGGCCCACAGACACTACTTAGAAGATGTAAGTGACGACTTCAAAACAAAAAACAGAAAGTTCTGGTCATATGTCAGAAGTAAGGGACAGGACTCTGCTGGTGTCGCCCCTCTCAAAAATAAAGATGGTTTCCTCCATAGTGGCAACAAACAGAAAGCAGAAATTCTCAATGAACGGTTCCGAACCGCCTTCACAGCTGAAGATTTGTCTCGCATCCCAAGCAAGGGAGACAGCCCTTTACCAGCGATGGATGAGATTCATGTTGGAGAAGAAGGTGCAAAGAAACTGCTCCGCAACCTTAAAACAGACAAAGCCACAGGGCCTGACTCCATCCCGGCCTTTATCCTAAAGACGGCAGCTGATGGACTAGCACATTTTCTAACTCGGCTATTTCAACTCTCCCTCAACACAGGCGAAGTACCCCCCGATTGGAGATACGCATGGGTTGTGCGAATTTTCAAGAAGGGAGAACGACACCTGGCGGCAAATGACAGACCTGTGTCTCTAACCTCAATTGTCTGCAAGGTACTAGAGCATATCGTCCATAGCTCTGTTATGAAGCACTTTGACAACTATAAGGTTCTCTCAGACACTCAGCACGGATTCATGAAATACTGCTCGTGTGAGACCCAACTTCTTGTAATAACCCATGAAATAGCCCAGCACCTATCCTGCGGATCACAAGTTGATATGATACTCCTTGACTTTTCTAAAGCCTTTGATAAAGTGCCCCACGCTCACCTCCTTGAGAAACTGGCATACTATGGAGTACGAAACAACACCGTCAAGTGGATCTCGTCCTTCCTCAGCCAGCGCAAACAACAGGTACTGCTAGAAGGCATCTTGTCATCGGAAGTAGATGTAGTTTCTGGAGTCCCTCAAGGTACTGTGTTAGGGCCGCTTCTCTTTCTCACTTTCATCAATGACCTTCCTGACTGTATCAACTCCAGCTCCACAAAACTCTTTGCTGATGACTGCCTCCTCTTTCACAAAATATCTAACACTTCTGACAGCAACCTATTTCAACAAGATCTCTCCTCTCTTGAACAATGGGAATCAACATGGCAGATGAGTTTTAATCCTAGCAAGTGCAATGTCATCCGCATTTCTCCAAATAAAACAAAAGAAATTTTGGAAACCAACTACAAACTCCATGATCAAGTTTTGGATGCTACATCAAATAGCAAGTACTTAGGCATCAACTTCAGTGATGATTTATCCTTGTCAGACCACATCAAGACCACAGTCAACAAAGGAAACAGAACTGTTGGTTTCCTTAGGAGAAACTTTAGAGAGTGCACGCCCACAGTCAAAGCAGCCACCTACAAAACCATGGTCAGACCGGTCGTAGAGTATGCATCCACAGTCTGGCACCCAACCGGCCAAGGAGACATAGCGCTGGAGCAAGTACAACGCAGAGCAGCTCGCTTTGTCTACAACAACTACACCGACCGGACCCCAGGATGTGTGACAAGCATGTTGGACGCTTTGAAATGGGAACCACCACAACAACGCAGAGCTAACAACTGCCTGCTCATGCTCTATCGCATTGTGAACACCCTTCTAGATATAGAGCCATCTAAATTCTTCAGAAGTTCAGATTCTACAACCCAGGGTGCGAAGAGACTTTACCAGGAACACACTAGACACCCCGTTCTTCATGCCACTTTTTTCCCACGGACATTTAGGGAATGGAACAACCTTCCTGCCAGCCTCACTGACTCTCCTTCACTGGAGAGATTCAAGCAAGGCCTAGGCTGTTCTACAAGCCTATGTCTTCTGCCATAATCCACCAAGGCAGCATTGTACATAATTTTAACATAGTTTTTAAACTCTTAGAGCCAATGGGTCACCAGTAAAACCCCTAAATAGGGAACCAGCTCTAAACTATCACCCGTTCATTGGATACTAATGTTCATCGAACCCTATCCAGTATTCAGAAGAAGAAGAAGAATAGGTGATGGCGGGTCTAGCCTGTGTTGCTGGGGTTTTGTGGCAATCCGCAATGGAGTGCTGCCTGACTGCGATTGCCCGTGGCCTGGGATACCATGGTTCTGAGGGCAGGGCCTAGGGGCACCCCCTCTCGGGGTTGGGCTGAATAATTGCCCTCTTAGCCTTAGTCTGCACTATAGACGGAACTCATGCAGTGCGCTATTGACTTTCGTCCTGCTCCTTCTTTGAGGTGGCTTCAAATGGCACAGGACCATCACCACCCGGGGAATGAAGAAGACCGCCTGGTGGCCATGAAGACAAACCTTTTGAGGAGGTAAAAGGCAAAGAAAATTGACGCCCATCATCAGGCGACTGACACCACGAAGTGAGCCGAAGTTCACACAGAACCAGAGCTGAGAGAGCGACAGATGACAGCCCTCATCCGGAACTAGACACGCTACCACCAACGACGACTGCCATGAAAAATGTAGTCTTCGGTCTGCAAGAGTACATTGTCCAGTAGGACGTTAATCCAAACTTTCGTTTTCAACTTCAGCGATCAATTGACCACTGCGCTGTACACAGCTTGGCTCTGACCAGATCAGACCAGACCAGATTTTTATTCAGTAAGGCCATTGGTCCATTTGAAGGGAAATGAGCGCAGTCATTCACATTATAAGTAAGGAACAAATCATATATCAGGAAAAGAAGAAAACCAATTAAACAAACAGGAACTCCAACTGAGACGTCACTATTTTTCTTATCTTAGACGACTCTGAGCGAGGCAGAGACAGACAGTGACCCGAGCTATACCAAGAGAGCGGTGCGACCACCGAAGAGGATGAAAGAACAAGACAGACTTGTACTTCAGAGGAGCAACATCAAGAGCAAGAGACAAGCGACTACGGGAAATTTTCCCCTATTTTCAGTACGGACGAATTTCTCCTGAGGACGACTGCTCTTCCCAGAGCAGTCTCAATCACTATCATAACCTTGGTCAGCCTTGGTCACTTGCTATCCTGGTCGGCTCTGACAAGTATAGCTGCATGAGAAAGCAAAGCCACTTGATAGACTATCCTGCACGGTGGGTTCCCACCTGAAACCCAAAACACAGACTTTGGCGCATCTCTAGGAGTGAGAGAGAGAGAGAGAGAGAGAGAGAGAGAGAGAGAGAGAGAAGCCGCACGGCTCCCCCACTGGGTGGGCTACCCTGCACAGGGTGCCCCCATCAGAAACCAATAAACATACAGTCTTAGGCGTCAGTCTTTGAGTGTAAGATAAAGACAGAGAGTGGGGTAAAGCCAGGTGGTTTTACTGCTGGTTGAGCTACCCTCGCAGGGTAGCTCTCACCAGAGACCGAATAAACACAGTGTTGGGCGGAAGTCTGTGGGAGTGTGAGAAAAAGGGAGAGAGGTGTGGGGCCGCGTGGCCTTGCAACTGTGCAGGGCTACTCCCACCAGTGACCATGCGATACAGTCCTGAACTTAGAGGCTGACGAAGTGAAAGAAAGAGCGAGAGAGGGAAGAAAGACTGCTTGGTCTTACAACTGACAGCACTGCACCGCACAGGGCCGTCCATCCAAAGAAAAACAAAATGGATGCTCTGACAGGCGCCTGTGAGAACCAGGACAGGAAAAGAACGAACAGCAGAACGTCCACTAGCTCACTTGTGACACTTCACTCCAGCGATGGAGTGAACAAAGAGAACAGTCCGAAGTGGTCAAGACGAGACTGCCCAACCCAAAGCAAGAGGAAGGACAGTGACATGGATGGGGTAGATTTGCCCGCCCCCCTCACCCCCCTCCCCCCCCCTCCCCAAACACACATACACACACAGGATTACGAGTGTGAAACAATGGAGGCCGTTGCCTCCGAAGAAACATATACTCTAATAAAAAAGGAAAAAAGTAGGGAAGGCGTGCTCCCCCCCCCCCCCCCCTCCCACCAGTTCAGTTCAAGAGAACCCCAACTTGACTCCATCCTCCATAATCGGCCTGTCGTGATGGAAGACTTAAAGAATGGGATACCCCTTCAAAAAATCTGCTTCCACATGTGCGAGCACCTGCAAAAATTGGTGGGTCTTGTTGGATCCATGAAACGTTGCGCCCACGGACACAAATGGATTGTGGGCTGCACAATCAGCTGCAACAAGAACAGCTGACAGAATCAAAGAGATCGACGGGGTAGGAGTGCACTGCTTCATCCCCACCCCTACGGTGAAGGGGGTCGTAAAGGGAGTACTCCTGGAAGTTAATCGAGAAGCCTTTCGTCCAGAGCAAAATTCGCTCTGCTGATTGATGGCACGGAATTTCATGTCAAATTCGAGCTGGATGTGCTACTGGGGAAACAAAGAGTACCAAGTATATCCTACCTTAGAGAACCCACCCTGTAAAAAAAAAAAAAAAAAAAAAAACCAGGAAAAAGATGCCCATCCTGTCTGCAAAAAGGACACAATGGCACATCCTGCAAGGTCGTTGCTGCCAGTGCGTGAACGGCAATGGCAAACACTTGGCCAGAAATGCCAAGGAGAGAAGGGGGAGCTACGCAGCAGTCGTAGCTCAACCGAAGGGGTCAGGCACCCGCCAAACCCCAACAAAGATCCACAGCAAGGAGCTCGGCGCATGCCGTGCTCCCCCAGTCACAGAAAAGCCAGCACCCTGCAACAAAAATGCTACAAGGGCAGCCAGCCTGCCGGCCCTGGAGACGGCCCAGAGGTGCGCATCTGAAAGGATAAAGGTTCTCAAACAAGAGAACCGAAAACTCCAGCAGGAGAACGCTGGATTGAGGTGGAGACTTGAGATATTCTTGAACAAAAAAGAGAGGCACTGCCAGTGGGCGTCCCTGGCCTAATAGATAGTGACCCTATTCAGTGTGGATCAAATGCAGGGCATGCGGAGCCTGCTGACCACCTTGGCAACGCCTAACCATGACAGTTCCTCCCAGCAGCGAAAGAGACATGAGAGAACTGAGGCAAAGCTGTCTATCCTGCAATGGAACTGCAGGACAATCAAAGGGAAGGTCCCCTTCCTCACTGACTGCCTGCACAGCCAACCCAGAGTGGACGTGCTAATGCTAGTCTCTCAACGCCAAACGTAGCGCCCTTTTCTTTTCTGGAAAGGGTCTACTACCCTCCTGTTGCGCAGCAGGAGGGAGCCCGAGTAATGGTGGCCACGTAGGTCAGCAGGAGACTGACATACACCGACCAAGAAGTTCCCACAGGTCAAGTAGGATGTCGACTCACTACCTGTGTGGATAGCATCCCTACGAGGGGACACAGACAGACCAACCTGGTCAACGTCTATTACCCTGTTGGGAACAGCACAGATGAAGGCGTGGCCTGGCTAAAAGAACTGGACACAGACACTGGCAGCTGGGTAGTGGCTGGCGGCTTCAACGTCAGCCACAGACTGTGGGACGCTGGACAGACCCAGAACACTGGTGCTCACCTGGCCAACATAGTCATGGACTCAAAGCTGATGCTACTAAACGATGGTAGACTAACCGGACAAAAGAGACAGAGGAACAGTGCCTTTGATCTTTCAGTGACATACAGTGACCTGTGCCTTGATGCCAAGGGGACCCGGGGCATGATAATCTGCAGCCTGATAACCTGCCATTGCACATTGTGCTTGGTGGTCTGAACCCAGTGCATGCAGACATCGATCTAAGCCCGAAATTTCACTACAACAAGGCAAACTGGAACCTATTTGCATCCTAGTTGGACATTGAATGTGAATCAACGAACCCAGTAGACCCAGATTAACACGTACAATGAGAACATCAGGAGCATGATTCTCAGAGCAGCTGACATTGCTATCCCTATGAAAGCCCCTCGGGCGGCAGGAACGCATCGATTCACATGTGACTGGTGGTATGAAGAGTGTGACAAGGCCCCCGCAGCCAAGAGACATGCCCTGCATAAGTTCCAAGTAGATGTGTCGGAAGGGAACAGGGAAGCCTTTGAGGAGACAAAACATCACTGCCTGTAAGTCACTGACTCCGTTTGCCGAGAAAATTGGAAACTTTTGAGAAAAATCAGGAAAATCAGGAGACGTCCGCCTGGGCAGCCCCTCCTGCTTAATGTCCAGCGAACTCAAAACGCCAAGGAGAAGGCAGATGCTCTTGCAGAAACCTTCTCCACAGTGAGTCAGACTGATCACCTTCCTGCAGAGATGATCTATGCCAGATACCAGGTGTTGTAAGAGTCCATGGTAAAGGTGCTCCGCACATTCTACAAAACATGCTGGGTGACTGGCACGATCCTAAAAGCCTGGAAAGGAGCCCTTGTGATAGCTATCCCCAAAGAAAGCAAACTGCCACAACTTCCCACAAGCTACAGACTGATGGCTCTGACTCCCAATACAGTAAAGTGTACAAGAAACTAGTCAAAACCAGACTTGAATTTCATCTGGACAAACATGGCATACTACCCAAATGCCAGGCTGGATTCCATAAAGGTAGGAACTGCATGGAACACGTCATGCGACTCCTAAAAATGTCAGAAAGGGCTTAAAGCAGCGCCATCCCAAAATAATGGTTGCCACATTCTTCGACATCAAGAAAGCCTTGACATGGTATGGCATGCAAAACTACTGAACAAAATGCATTTGCTGGGCATCACAGTCCGTTTATACCAATTTGTGGAGGCGTTCCTGAACTCAAGATAACTGGCAATCACGGTATATGGTGGAATCGGCCAAATTGGCAACCCACAGCCTTGACATGGGAGTGATAAAAGGGAGTGTCATAGTTCCCACCCCTTTCAGCATCAGGCTCAATGACATCGTAAGGGAAATCGGCAACCACAAATCAGTCAAAAAGATCGGACAAGAAGTGTCACTGCTCGCAGATGATCTGGCAATATGGATCGACAATGTAAAGAGAGAACCATGAGGAGTCTATGCGCACTTCAAAGCCACTATAGACACCGTTTACACGTGCAAGTGGAAATTTTGTTTGAAGTCGCCACAGAAAAAAAGGGTGCTCATGGTCTTTGCCAAAAGAAGAAAGGACCATGAAGGGTACTCAATGAAAATTGGTAGACACCCGATACGACAAGCAAAGAGATAAAATTTCTGGACATTACCATCACTCAGGACCTAAGCTGGGGTGCCCACATTGAAGAATTGGCGAGCAAGGCCGTGCAAGCAGAGGAAATAATCAAGACTCTCTCAAGAGAGTTGCGGACAGCCCCTGATACACCTGACAGGTGCACTGGCCGCTCCAGGTTGACCTTTAGACGCAAAGCCTGCTTCACTGCCTCAGAGAGCCTGTTGGAAAAACTCCAGCGCATTGAGCTGGCAGCTCTCAAGCAAGACATGGGTTCCCCCAAATACTGTTAACAATGTAGTTTACCAAGAGGTGGGCTGGTTGCCTCGAGGGTATGAGTGCTGTGCCAATGTGCCAGCTTTGAAGTCTGCACCTCAATAATGCCAAAAACTGTCAAGGGAACACTCGCTGTGGGCACCACACCCGGCAACACTGCTATGGAGTGCAGCCTGGAAAGAAAAAGGCCTTTGATACACAACAACCAGGCCACTGAGCTCCCAGACAGCAGACATCTGAGAAAAGAGCCAGGTCAGGCCAGACCAGGCAATACCCATCCCAATCATGCTCTACATTTCTTGGGAGATTGAGAGACAACAGAGTCTGGTATCCATGGCACTGGAGTCACGAAACAAAGGGACCTGCTGCACCTAGCCAGCGTTGCAAAGGCCCAACTGCATGAACACTTCGGCCACCACCTCCATATCTACATGGACAGTTCTGTTCTGGAGAATGGAGAGGCTGGATGTGCCTTTGTATTCCCAAGCCTGCGGAACTCAAAGCAGTACCACCTGAACAAGGGGGTGAGCACCTTCATTGTCGAACTGCACGCCATGCACTGCAATGAACGACATGCCTCAGCCACTAAGAGCAGTGATCATCCTTATTAGAAAGGTAGTTACAGACTCAGAATCAAAAACTTACTTGGAGAATATTTCGACAGGGTCGCCCTGTCTTCTTCAGCTCACTGTTGCTGTTGTGGCAGCGAGGCTTGATGGGACGACTGTTGTGTGGGGTGAACGGTTGTCAGGATCTGATTGTAGATGGGGGGGAGTTCAAAGCCTTGATCTCTGTTCAGGCTGGGGCGTCTGGTCTTAATTTCGATGACTTCTTTAACACAGTTTCAGCCCCCAAGAAACCAAGATCTTATCTACAGAGCCCTTCCTCACAAAAAGAAAAGACGTCAGGGTCTGATATGGGTTAAAGTAAAGGGGGCGCGGATTTCAGGGCGTGGCATGAGTAGGAGATGAAGATATCAGGACGTGACATGAGTTGGGGAACAGGAGATGAAGATATCAGGACGTGACATGAGTTGGGGAACAGGAGATGAAGATTCAGGCGTGACATGAGTTGGGGAACAGGGAGTGAAGATTTCAGGGCGGACATGAATGGGGAACAGGGAGTGAAGATTTCAGTGAGCAGGTGACAAATGGGGCAGGAGGTGGCGTTGTACAGGCTGCAGGTGTCATATTGGGGCAGATGGGCGGATTGATACAGGCGTGACATGGGTGGGCATATTGGGGCAGAGGGGGTGCGGATGAAGTGTGACATGGGTAGGCGTATTGGGGCAGAGGGGTGCGGATGAAGGGCTGTGACATGGGTAGGCGTATTGGGGCAGAGGGGGTGCGGATGAAGGGCTAATGACATTGGGGCAGAGGGGTGTGCGGATGAAGGGCGGACATGGAGCTATGGGGCAGAGGGGTGCGAATGAAGGGCGTGACTGGGTGAGGATATGGGGCAGAGGGGGCGAATGAAGGTGAGTGGTGAGAAAGGGGGCTGATGAAGGGTGACATGGTAGACATATTGGGGTAGAGGGGGTGCAGATGAAGGGTGTTACATGGACATCTTATTGAAGTAGAGGGGGCGCTGATGAAGGGTGTTACAGGACATCTTATTGAGGTAGAGGGGTGCTGATGAAGGGTGTTACAGGACATCTTATTGAGGTAGAGGGGGTGCTGATGAAGGGTGTTACATGACATCTTATTGAGGTAGAGGGGGTGCTGATGAAGGGTGTTACATGATATCTTATTGAGGTAGAGGGGGTAGAGATGAAGGGTGTTACATGTACATTTTATTAAGGTAGAGGGGGCGCAGATGAAGGGTGTTAAATGGACATGTTATTGAGGTAGAGGGGTGCAGATGAAGGGTGTTACATGGACATCTTACTGAGGTAGAGGGGGTGCTGATGAAGGGTGTTACATGGACATCTTATTGAGGTAGAGGGGGTGCAGATGAAGGGCGTGATATGATGGGCGTATTGGGCCAAGGGGACGCAGATGAAGGGTTTTACATGGACATCTTATTGAGATAAAAGGAGTGCAGAAGAAGGGCGTGATATGGTGGGCGTATTGGGGCAAAGGGGATTCAGATCAAGGGTGTTACATGGATATCTTATTGAGGTAAAAGGGGTGCCGAAGAAGGGCGTGATATGATGGGCGTATTGAGGCAAAGGGAGCGCAGATCAAGCATGTTACATGGACATCTTATTGAGGTAGAAGGGTGCAGAAGAAGGGCGTGATAAGATGGGCATATTGGGGCAAAGGGGGCGCATTTGATGGGTGTGAAGTTGGTGTCTGAGGTAGAGGGGGCGCGGATGAAGGGAGTGACATGGTGGGTGTTTGGGGACAAAAGGGACGCAGATGAAGGGCATGACATGGGTGTCTTATTAGGACAGAGAGCGCAGATGAAGGACATGACGTGGGTGTCTTATTAGGGCAGAGGGAGCAGATGAAGGGCATGACGTGGGTGTCTTATTAGGGCAGAGGGAGCAGATGAAGGGCATGACGTGGGTGTCTTATTACGGCACAGGGGGCAGATGAAGGGCATGACGTGGGTGTCTTATTAGAGCAGAGAGGGCAGATGAAGGGCATGACATGGGTGTCTTATTAAGGCAGAGGGTGCAAATGAAGGGCGTGACATGGGTGTCTTATCTGGGCAGAGGGCGCAGATGAAGGGCGTGACATGGTGTCTTATTAGGGCAGAGGGGGCAGATGAAGGGCGTGACGGGGGGTGTCTTATTAGGGCATAGGGGGCAGATGAAGGGCGTGACATGGGTGTCTTATTACAGCATCGCGGGCAGATGAAGGGCGTGAGATGGGTGTCTTATTAGGGCAGAGGGGGCAGATGAAGGCATGACGTGGGTGTCTTATTAGGGCAGAGGAGGCAGATGAAGGGCATAACATGGGTATCTTATTTGGGCAGAGGGCGCAGATGAAGGACATGACCTGGGTGTCTTATTAGCGGAGATGGCGTAGATGAAGGGCATGACTTGGGTGTCTTATTAGGGCAAAGGGGGTAAATGAAGGGCGCGACATGGGTGTTTTATTAGGGCAGAGGGGGCAGATGAAAGGTGTGACGTGGATGTCTTATTAGGGCAGAGGGGCAGATGAAGGGCGTGACATGAGTGTCTTATTAGGGCAGAGGGGCAGATGAAGGACGTGACGTGGGTGTCTTATGAGGGCAGAGGGGCAGATGAAGGACGTGACGTGGGTGTCTTATGAGGGCAGAGGGGCAGATGAAGGACGTGACGTGGGTGTCTTATCAGGGCATAGGAGGCAGATGAAGGGCGTGACATGGGTGTCTTATCAGGGCATAGGGGGTAGATGAAGGGCGTGACATGGGTGTCTTATTGGGGCAGATGAAGGGCATGACGTGGGTGTCTTATTAGGGCAGAGGGGAAAGATGAAGGGCATGACGTGGGTGTCTTATTAGGGATAGGGGGCAGATGAATGGCATGACCTTGGTGTCGTATTAGGGCAAATAATGGTTGTGACATGGGTGTCTTATTAAAGCGTAGGGGTAGATGAAGGGCAGACATGGGTGTCATATTAGGGCATTGGGAGCAGATGAAGGGCGTGACGTGGGTGTCTTACTAGGGCAGAGGTAGCAGATGAAGGGCATGACATGGGTGTCTTATTAGGGCAGAGGGGGCAGATGAAGGGCATGTCATGGGTATCTTATTAGGGCGTAGGGGGCAGATGAAGGGCGTGACATGGGTGTCTTACCAGGGCAGATGAAGGGCGTGACGTGGGTGTCTTATTAGGGCAGAGGGTGCAGATGAAGGGCGTGACCTGGGTGTCTTATTAGGGCATAGGGGGCAGATGAAGGGCGTGACCTGGGTGTCTTATTAGAGAAATGAAGGGCGTGACATGGGTGTCATGTTAGGGCAGTTGAAGGGCGTGACATGGGTGTCTTATAAGGGCATAGCGGGCAGATGAAGGGCGTGATATGGTGTCTGATTAGGGCAGATGAAGGGCGTGACATGGGTGTTTTATTAGCACAGAGGAGGCAGATGAAGTGCGTGACATGGGTGTCTTATTAGATTAGAGGGGACAGATGGAGGGCATGACATGGGTGTCTTATTAGGGCAGAGGGGGAAGATGAAGAGCGTGATATGGGTGTCTTATTAGGGCAGATGAAGGGCGTGACATGGTGTCTTATTAGGGCAGAGGGGGCAGATGAAGGGCGTGACATGGGTGTCTTGTTAGGGCAGATGAAGGGCATGACCTGGGTGTCTTATAAGGGCATAGCGGGCAGTGAAGGGCGTGAATGGTGTCTGTTAGGGCAGATGAAGGGCGTGACATGGGTGTTTTATTAGCACAGGGGCAGATGAAGTGCGTGACATGGGTGTCTATTAGATTAGAGGGACAGATGGGGGCATGAATGGGTGTCTTATTAGGGCAAGGGGGAAGATGAAGAGCGTGATATGGGTGTCTTATTAGGGCAGATGAAGGCGTGACATGTGTCTTATAGGGCAGAGGGGGCAGATGAAGGGCGTGACATGGTGTCTTGTTAGGGCAGATGAAGGGCATGACTGTGTCTTATAATAGGGCAGTGAAGGGCGTGACATGGATGTCTTTTTAGGGCAGAGGGGCAGTGAGGGTGACATGGGTGTACTTATAGGGCATAGGGGCAGATGAAGGCGTGATGGGTGTCGTATAGGGCAGATAAAGGCGTGACATGGGTGTCTTATTTGGGCAGATGAAGGCGTGACATGGATTTTATTAGGGTATAGGGGGCAGATGAAGAGCGTGACATGGTGCCTTATTACGGCAGATGAAGTGCGTGACATAGGTGTCTTATTAGGGCATAGGGGGCAGATGAAGGGCGTGACATGTGTGTCTTATTAGGGCATAGGAGGCAGATGAAGGGCGTGACATGGTGCCTTATTAGGGCAGATGAAGGGTGTTGACATGGGTGTCTTATTAGGGCAGAGGGGACAGATGAAGGGCGTGACATGGGTGTCTTATTAGGGCATAGGGGACAGATGAAGGGCGTGAAATGGGTGTCTTATTAGGGCATAGGGGACAGATTAAGTGCGTGACATGTGTGTCTTATTAGGGCATAGGAGGCAGATGAAGGGCGTGACATCGGTGTCTTATTAAGGTATAGGGGGCAGACGAAGGGCGTGACATGGTGCCTTATTAGGGCAGATGAAGGGCGTGACATGGGTGTCTTATTAGGGCAGAGGGGACAGATGAAGGGCGTAAAATGGGTGTCTTATTAGGGCATAGGGGACAGATGAAGGGCGTGACATGGGTGTCTTATTAGGGCAGAGGGGACAGATGAAGGGCGTGACATGGGTGTCTTATGAGGGCAGAGGGGACAGATGAAGGCGTGACATGGGTGTCTTATTAGGGCAGAGGGGACAGATGAAGGGCGTGACATGGGTGTCTTATTAGGGCAGAGGGGTCAGATGAAGGGCGTGACATGGGTGTCTTATTAGGGCAGAGGTAGCAGATGAAGGGCGTGACATGGGTGTCTTATTAGGGCAGAGGGGGCAGATGAAGGGCGTGACATGGGTGTCTTATTAGGGCATAGGGGGCAGATGAAGGGCATCACATGGGCTTCTTATTAGGGCATAGGGGGCAGATGAAGGGCGCGACATGCGTATCTTATTAGGGCATAGGGGGCAGATGAAGGACGTGACGTGGGTGTCTTATTAGGGCATAGGGGGCAGATGACGGAATGTCATGGGTGTGCTGTTGGGGCAGATGGGACGCAGATGAAGGACGTGACGTGGGTGTCTTATTGAGGCAAAGGGGTCGCGGATGAAGGGAATGTCATGAGTGCGGTTTTGAGGTAAAGGGGAAGTGGATGAAGGGAATGTCATGGGTGTGGTATTGAGGCAAAAGGGAAGCGGATGAAGAGAGTGTCATGGGTGTGGTATAGAGGCAAAGGGGAAGCGGATGAAGGGAATGTCATGGGTGTGGTATTGAGGCAAAAGGGAAGCGGATGAAGGGAATGTCATGGGTGTGGTATTGAGGCAAAAGGGAAGCGGATGAAGGGAATGTCATGGGTGTGGTACTGGGCAAAGGGGACGCAAATGCAGGGTGTGAAGTGGGTGTCTTATTGAGGCAAAGGGGACGCGGATGAAGGGTGTGACGTAGGTATTTAGTGAGGCAAAGGGGACCGGACGAAAGACGTGACGTGGGTGCCTTATTGAGCCAAAGGGGGCGCAGATGAAGGGTGTGACGTGTGTGTCTTATTGAGGCAAAGGGGTGCGGATGAATGGAATGTCATGGGTGTGGTATCGAGGCAAAGGGGGCGCAGATGAAGGCTGTGACGTGAGTGTCTTATTGAGGCAAAGGGGACGCAGACAAAGGGAATGTCATATGTGTGGTATTGAGGCAAAGGGGTGCAGATGAAGAGTGTGAGGTGGGTGTCTTATTGAGGCAAAGGGGCGCGGATGAAAGGTGTGACGTAGGTGTCTTTTTGAGACAAAGGGGGCGCAGATGAAGGGTGTGACATGGGTGTCTTTTTGAGGCAAAGGGGGAGCGGATGAAGAGTGTGAGGTGGGTGTCTTTTTTAGGCAAAGGGAACGCGGATGAAGGGTGTGACGTAGGTGTCTTTTTGAGGCAAAGGGCTGCAGATAAAGTTTGTGAGGTGGGTGTCTTATTGGGACAAAGGGGCGCAGATGAAGGGTGTGACGTGGGTGTCTTATTGAGGCAAAGGGGGTGCGGATAAAGGGAGGGAATGTCATGGGTGTGGTATTGAGGCAAAGGGGGCGCAGATGACGGGGACGTGACGTGGGTGTCTTATTGAGGCAAAGGGGACGCAGATGAAGGGTGTGACGTGGGTGTCTTATGGAGGCAAAGAGGACCTGGATGAAGGACGTGACGTGGGTGTCTTATTGAGGCAAAGGCGGCGCAGATAAAGGGTGTGACGTGGGTGTCTTATTGAGGCAAAGGGGATGCAGATGAAGGGAATGTCATGGGTGTGATATTGAGGCAAAGGGGGCGCAGATGACGGGACGTGACGTGGGTGTCTTATTGAGGCAAAGGGGACGCAGATGAAGGGTGTGACGTGGGTGTCTTATGGAGGCAAAGAGGACCTGGATGAAGGACGTGACGTGGGTGTCTTATTGAGGCAAAGGCGGCGCAGATGAAGGGTGTGACGTGGGTGTCTTATTGAGGCAAAGGGGACGCAGATGAAGGGAATGTCATGGGTGTGATATTGAGGCAAAGGGGGCGCAGATGACGTGACGTGACGTGGGTGTCTTATTGAGGCAAAGGGGACGCAGATGAAGGGTGTGACGTGGGTGTCTTATGGAGGCAAAGAGGACCTGGATGAAGGACGTGACGTGGGTGTCTTATTGAGGCAAAGGCGGCGCAGATGAAGGGTGTGACGTGGGTGTCTTATTGAGGCAAAGGGGACGCAGATGAAGGGTGTGACGTGGGTGTCTTATGGAGGCAAAGAGGACCTGGATGAAGCGTGACGTGGGTGTCTTATTGAGGCAAAGGCGGCGCAGATGAAGGTGTGACGTGGGTGTCTTATTGAGGCAAAGGGGACGCAGATGAAGGGTGTGACGTGGGTGTCTTATGGAGGCAAAGAGGACCTGGATGAAGGACGTGACGTGGGTGTCTTATTGAGGCAAAGGCGGTGCAGATGAAGGTGTGACGTGGGTGTCTTATTGAGGCAAAGGGGACGCAGATGAAGGGTGTGACGTGGGTGTCTTATGGAGGCAAAGAGGACCTGGATGAAGGACGTGACGTGGGTGTCTTATTGAGGCAAAGGCGGCGCAGATGAAAGGTGTGACGTGGGTGTCTTATTGAGGCAAAGGGGATGCAGATGAAGGGAATGTCATGGGTGTGATATTGAGGCAAAGGCGGCGCAGATGAAGGGTGTGACGTGGGTGTCTTATTGAGGCAAAGGGGCGCAGATGAAGGAATGTCATATGTATGGTATTGAGGCAAAGGGGTGCAGATGAAGAGTGTGAGGTGCGTGTCCTATTGAGGCAAAGGGGCGCGGATGAAGGGTGTTACGTGGGTGTCTTTTTGAGACAAAGGGGGCGCCGATGAAAAGTATGACGTGGGTGTCTTTTTGGGGCAAAGGGGGCGCGGATGAAGACTGTGACGTGGGTGTCGTTTTAAGGCAAAGGGGGCGCGGATGAAGAGTGTGAGGTGGGTGTCTTATTGAGGCAAAGGGGGCGCAGATGAATGGTGTGATTAGGGTGTCTTTTTAAGGCAAAGGGGGCGCAGATGAAGAGTGTGAGGTGGGTGTCTTATTGAGGCAAAGGGGGCGAGGATGAAGGGTGTGATTAGGGTGTCTTATTGAGGCAAAGGGGGTGCGGATGAAGGGAATGTCATGGGTGTGGTATTGGGGCAGAGGGACGCGGATGAAGGACGTGACGTGTGTGTCTTTGTCATGTGATGTAGCCTCACATGGCGACATGTGACGTTCCGTCGCGTACGCCCTTATTTGTTATAAAGCATTTCCCTAGGTAGGGAAGAGGAAAGGTAAAAGAAAAGATAATTTACATGGCCTGACCAGTGTGATCGGTGTCGTTGGTGGCTATGAAAACAGTTCAATAAAATAGATGTAGGGTGATTATTGGTTGAATGGACGGACGTTGTCCATTGGTCAAGTAACCAAGGGCTGGTAATGTGTAGAGTTAGATGAGTAATCACTCAGGAAGAGTGCAAGAAGGAAAAAATAAGGTTTAGGAAGGAGATGGCTTGGGGACACTGACCAGACAGGTTGTTTGGAACGAGCTTCACCTGCAATTTACCATTACCAGGTGAGGTATAGACAGATGGGGAGAGAAAAGACAGAGAGTTAAGAAAAGGGAAAAAGGGAAAAGAATGTATCATTATTCAGATTTTGAAATATATTACTTACACGGACTTCATTCGTGTTTCAGCCCTTCCCGGTGCTGTGGCAGCACCAGTTAGGCGACTGAGGCAGTCGCACAAGTATTTGGGCGACAGTGCTGCGGCAGCACCTAATTGTCTCCAGAGTTGGAGGATCGAGCTGGGGAAGACAACGATTGCGCCAGTCGTGAGAAAACTTAAAGCGTTTGTCATGTTGACCCACAATGATTTTTAATTGTCCCCCTGGGTCGGAACTCAGATGATACCCCTATATTTTTAAGCCATCTTTTGATTCTTTTTTTTGTTGAAAATGTATATAATGTTTCTCCAGTGAGGATGAGAAACCATTGAAAGAAGTTTTTGTGAAATAGTATATAAAATGAGATGAAATTTGGTCCCAGCTAGTGGATCTGTGGAATGTTTGTGCCTCCACTGGAGTGGAGAAACAGAAGTTATAAATTGGAAAACAAACTTCTTGTCATTATTTGAAAAGCTGATTATCGTTTAGTAAACTATTCCCCGGAGAGGAGGGGGGAGAAGAAGAGTTATTGTAGTGCGCCTTCTGGTTGTTTGGAGAGATTGCGTGTGCACGGAGTGAATGCTGGGCTGAGTGCGGGCATGCATTTGTGCACAGTGTGACAGTCTTATAGGGGCAAAGGTAGTGGATGAAGAGTGTGACGTTGTGGGCCTACCAAAGCAGATGGGGTGGATGAAGAACAAAGGGAGGGGAGGTGCAAATACAGGGTATGACATGGATGGGGGGACTGGGAGTGTAGATAAAGGGTATGACATGGGTGGGGAGGGGGCTGGGGGTGTGGATGCAGGGTATGACATTGGTGGGAGTACAGGGAGTGCAGATCTTGGGGCTTCGTGTGGATGGGGTAGGGGGCGCAGATTTGAGATCATGATAAGGTTGGGGTACAGGTAAGGGGTGGGGGTGCGTCAATTTCAGGGCGTGACATGGTTGGGACTGGGGTGGGGGGGGGGGTACAACACCTGACGTGGATGGGATATTGGAAGGGTTGGGGAGGCTGATTTCAGGGCGTGATATGGATTTTTTTTTTTTGGGGGGGGGGGGGGGAGGGGGGAGGGCGGATATTAGAGCATGACATAGATGGGAATGATGCAGGACGTGACATGGGTGGGCGTACAGGATGCACAGATTTCAGGGCGTGACACGGATGAGGGTACAATGCATGACACGTGGGGGTGGGGGTGGGTGGGGGGAACTTGAAGATTTCAGGGCCAGTTATGTGTGGGCGGATGAGGGGAGAAGGTCGACGCAGGGTTAACACACAGGTGGGCGCATTTGACAAGAGGGGGCACGGATGAAGAGCAGGAGTGGTTAGGCATTTTGGGGTGGATGAAGGGCGTGAATGGATGAGCATTTTGAGGTGGATGAAGCGCGTGAGTGGGTGGGCATTTGGGGGCAGATGAAGGGCGTGAATGAGTGGGCATTTTGTCGGAGATGAAGGGCGTGAATGGATGGGCATTTTGGGGATGAAGAAGGGTGTGACTGAGTGGGCATTTTGGGGCAGACGAAGGCGTAAGTGGGTGGGATTTTGGGGTGGAAGAAGGGTGTGAGAGGGTAGGCATTTTGGGGCGGATGAAGGGCGTGACTGGGTGGGCATTTTGGGGCGGATGAAGGGCGTGAGTGGGTGGACATTTTGGGACAGATGAAGCGCGTGAGTGGGTGGGCATTTTGGGGTGGATAAGGGCGTGAGTGAATGGGCATTTTGGGGCGGATGAAGGGCGTGACTGGATGGGCATTTTGAGGCGGATAAAGGGTGTGAGTGGATAGTCATGTTTTGGCACAGGGGACGAATAAATGGTGTGAGTGGATGGGCATTTTTGGGCACAGGGGACGGATAAAGGGTGTGAGTGGGTGGGTATTTTGGGGCACAGGGGACGGATAAAGGGTGTGAGTGGGCGGGCATTTGGGGGCATGGGACGGATATAAGGGTGTGAGTGGGTGGGGGTATTGGGGCAGAGGGGGCGTGGATGAAGGGTGTGACGTGGGTGGGGGTATTGGGGCAGAGAGGGGTGGGTGAATGAAGGATGTGACGTGAATGGGGGTTTTGAGGCAGAGGGGACGTGGATGAAGGGTGTGACGTGGGTGGGGATATTAGCACAGAGGGAGTGTGGATGAAGGGTGTGATGTGGGTGGGGGTATTGGGGCAGAGGGGTGTGGATGAAGGATGTGACGTGGGTGGGGGTATTGGGGCAGAGGGGGCGTGGATGAAGGGTGTGACGTGGGTAGGGGTATTGGGGCAGAGGGAGCGTGGATGAAGGATGTGACGTGAATGGGGGTTTTGGGGCAGAGGGGGCGTGGATGAAGGGTGTGACATGGGTGGGGATATTAGCACAGAGGGAGTGTGGATGAAGGGTGTGATGTGGGTGAGGGTATTGGGGCAGAGGGGGCGTGGATGAAGGGTGTGACGTGGGTGGGGTATTGGGGCAGAGGGGGCGTGGATGAAGGGTGTGACGTGGGTGGGGGTATTGGGGCAGAGGGGGCGTGGATGAAGGGTGTGACGTGGGTGGGGGTATTGGGGCAGAGGGAGCGTGGATGAAGGGTGTGATGTGGGTGGGGGTATTGGGGTACAGGGGGCGTGGATGAAGGGTGTGACATGGGTGGGGGTATTGGGGCAGAGGGGGCGTGGATGAAGGGTGTGATGTGGGTGGGGGTATTGGGGCAGAGGGGGCGTGGATGAAGGGTGTGACATGGGTGGGGGGGTATTGGGGCAGAGGGAGCGTGGATGAAGAGTGTGACGTAGGTGGGGGTATTGGGGCAGAGGGAGGGTGGATGAAGGGTGTGATGTGGGTGGGGGGTATTGGGGCAGAGGGGGCGTGGATGAAGTGTGTGACGTGGGTGGAGGTACTGGGGTTGAGGGGCGTGGATGAAGGGTGTGACGTGGGTGGGGGTATTGGGGTACAGGGGGCGTGGATGAAGGTCGTGGGGTGGCTGGGCTTGTTGTGGCTGAGGGGGTAGTGGACGTGTGTGGGCAAACTGGAGGGGTGGGGTGGAGTAGATGTAGCATGAGAAATGGGTGGTCTTATGGGTGGGGAGGGGGGGGGATTCAGGCACATTGATGGGCGTAGTGGGGAGGAGGGAGCACGTAAGCAGTGGTGTGACATGGATTATTGGTTCAGAGGGACTGGATGAAGGGCATGACATGGATTATTGGGGCAGAGGGATTGGATAAATGTTGTGACATGGTGGGCGTATTGGGGAAGAGGGACTAGATGAAGGGTGTGATATGTTGGGCATATTGAGACAGAGGCACTGAATGAAGGGCGTGACATGAATTATTGGGGCAGAGGCACTGAATGAAGGGCGTGACATGAATTATTGGGGCAGAGGCACTGAATGAAGTGCGTGACATGGATTATTGGGGCAGAGGGACTGGATGAAGGGCGTGACATGGTGAGCGTGTTGGGTCAGAGGGACTGGATGAGGGGCGTGACATGGTGGGCGTATTGTGGCAGAGGCACTGAATGAAGGGCGTGACATGGTGGGCGTATTGGAGCAGAGGGATTGGATGAAGGGGGTAACATGGTGGGCGTATTGGGGAAGAGGCACTGAATGAAGGGTGTGACATGGTGGGCGTATTGTGGCAGAGGCACTGAATGAAGGGCGTGACATGGTGGGCGTATTAGGGCAGAGGGGGCACAGATGAAGGGTGGGATATAGCGGGTGTATTGCAGAGGGGGCACAGATGAAGGGTGGGATATAGAGGGTGTATTGCAGGGGGGCACAGATGAAGGGTGGGATATAGAGGTTGTATTGCAGAGGGGGCACAGATGAAGGGTGAGATATAGAGGGTGTATTGCAGTCGGGGCACAGATGAAGGGTGGAATATAGAGGGCGTATTGCAGAGGGGGCACAGACGATGGGTGGGATATAGAAGGTGTATTGCAGAGGGGTGTGGATGCAAGGCATGATATGGGCTGGTGCATTTGGACAGAGGGAGCGCAGATGCAGGGGTTGATATGGCGAATTGGAGGGGGAAGGAACATATGCAGGGTGTGATACGGGTGAGCGTGAGGAAGGGGGAAGGAACATATGCAGGGTGTGATACGGGTGGGCGTGAGGAAGGGGGAAGGAACATATGCAGGGTGTGATACGGGTGGGCGTGAGGAAAGGACGAGGCGGGGGAGCGTGGATATACATGGCTGGGTATGCAGAGAAGGATGCGTGTGTTCAGGGTGGGACATGGGTGGGTGTATTCAGGGTGTGACATGGGTGGGTATGCAGAGATGGATGATGCGTGTATTCAGGTGGGAAATGGGTGTATTCAGGGTGTGACATTGGTGTATTCAGGGTGGGACATGAGTGTATTCAGGGTGAGACATGGGTGTATTCAGGTGGGACATGAGTGTATTCAGGACGTGACATGGGCGTATTCAGGGTGTGACATGGTGTATTCAGGGTGGGATATGGGTTTATTCAGGGTGTGACAAGGGTGTATTCAGGATGGGACATGGGTGTATTAAGGGTGGGACATGGGTGAATTCAGGGTAGGACATGGGTGGGTGTATTCAAGGTGTGACATGGGTGGGTCTATTCAGGGTTGGACATGGGTGTATTCAGGGTGTGACATGGGTGGGTGTACTCAGGGTGTGACATGGGTATATTCAGGGTGTGACACGGGTGGGTATGCAGGGAAGGAGGATGTGTGTATTCAGGGTGGGACATGGGTAGGAGTATTCAGGGTGTGACATGGGTAGGTGTATTCAGGGTGTGACATGGGTGGGTATACAGGGCCTAGGGAAGGAGGATGCATGTATTCAGGGTGGGACATGCGTCTATTCAGAGTGGGACACAGGTGGGTGTACAGGGGGGTTGGAGAGCACGGATGCATGATGCGACATGGATGGGCGAACTTGCGGGAGAGGGGAGGGAGGGAAAGGGAGGAGAGGCACGTACGCAGAGCGCGACACTTCTAGGTGAGGCATCCAGTGTGATAGAGCCTGTATTTGTGAGAAATGATTTGGAACTCGAGAAAGATTCAGTAACAGCAGAGATTCGAAACGCTCGTGTTTATTGAAGCCGATAAATCCATGGGACAAAGGGTTGCCAGAGAGATGTAATTCATTCAGATGACGTAAGAGTGAAATGTGGTCAGTATGGATATATTCCACGGAATTATCACTAATGTCCAGAACGTGGAGGCTGGGAAGATCAAAGCGACTGATATTTGTCCAGCCACACGCCCCAACACCAAGGTAATTGAGCATGGTTTCAGCGCTAATGGCATCCAAGGTCAGATCACACACCCTGCCTTCCAGGTAACGAATCTTGGGGAATCTGTCTGCTTGGAAAGCCTGAGAACTCAGAAAACTTTGGTCCATAGCAGACACACCGATCAGGACAAGACTCCGCCAACTTGCACAACAGTTCGTCATACTGTTCAGGACATTGAGGCCAACCATCACAGACGTCTTTCACGTGCATACATATCCGTTTACTCCCACGACACCGGTAAAGTCCTCGACATGTGTACACGTCACATTCATCTTCATCTTCATGATCTGGACAGTCGTTCATGCCGTTACACCTGGTATAAATGGGCAGACAATAACCGTCACCGGGACATTGAAAATGGGTTTCAGGACAGCCAGAGGAATTTCTGGGGAGAGCCACCAAAGAGAAAGTTCCCGACCTGTCAAAGTGGACGACTGCTGGCGGTTCTGTGACGTTGAAGCTGACTGTGGTACTGATGGTGTTCTGATGTCCACAGCGACTCTCGTCACGTGCTGTCTTGCAGTGGACAATGTCGTCACACAGATGCTGGTCCGCTATGCACTGCACACAGCCAGCACATCCAGACTCAGAAATAGGGGGAGATGTACAAGAGGAAAACCAAACAAAATATGGTGGTGGTGTGGTGGTGGTGGTGGTGGTGATGATGATGATGATGATGATGATGATGATAATGACTGTGCTGGTGGTGGTGGTGGTGGTGGTGGTGGTGGTGGTGGTGTGGGGGGGGGGGATGATGGTGATGATGATGATGATGGTAATGGTGGTGGTGGTGGTGATGGTAGTGATGATGATGATGATGATGATGATGATGATGATGTTGATGATGATGATGATGATGATGACGACGGTGGTGGTGATGATGATGATGATGAGGATGGTAATCGTGGTGGTGATGGTGATGGTAGCAGTGGTGATGGTGATGGTGATGGTGATGATGATGATGATGATGATGGTGGTGGTGGTGGTAGTGGTGGTGGTGGTGGTGGTAGTGGTGTTGGTGGTGTAAGCTTTTTCACCATCGTTCTGGAAAAGACCCATATGCGTTGTAAAAGCTGTCTTTGGACGATCCTCGGGCTTAACAACTATCTGCCAATATCCCTTTGCAAGGTCTATCTTGGTAAAGAACTTTGCATCAGACAATCTTGCAAACTTTCCACATCAGGAATGGGCTCAGCATCGAAGACAGTAATCTTATTTAGAGAACGGAAATCAATGCAAAAGCGACAGGTACCATCTTCTTTCCTGATGAGAACAACTGGGGAGGCATAGGGACTACTGGAGGGTTCAATGATACCGAGTTCCAACATAATGCCAACTTCTCTCTCAACAACCTCTCTAGCAGAGAAGGGGATGTCATAACACCTTTTCCTAACTGGGACATCAGTAGTTAGAGGAATATCTAATAGTACGTTGCCAGAAAAGGAGCCTGGTTTCGGAGTAACAATATCCTGAAAATCATCAAAGACTTTTCTTAACTCCGTAGCATTGCTGTTTGACAAAGCACCATCAAAGTGTACGGAATCAATATCTTCATCTGGCATAGAGGATGCCATGGGCACAGGGAGAGTGTGTAGTGGTAATGCGTCATCACAGTCCTGAACAATACCGACTGTGTACGCGACCACTGAATCACGAGAATTAGAAGCAGCGTTCAAAGAAGGCGAACTTCTTGGAGAATTTCTAACAGAAACAATCTTCCTGCCAGAACTGAGTGGCGCTATTTCTGACCATGGTACTGAATTTCCCTGTGAAGTAAGTGTTGGGATACTGTGAGACACACATACTGGAGAACGGCGAATGTACCTTTTCAACATGTTAGCATGAAAAATCTTTTCCTTTCCTTTGACTAACACTTTATAGTCAGGATGTAGGACCTTAGTAACTGGAAACGGTCCTGACCAACTAGCCAGCAACTTGTTCGACTCCATAGGGAGGAGAACAAGGACTTCATCATCAACCTGGAAACGACGTTCTCTCGCCTTACGGTCAAAATACTTTTTCCTCTTAACAGAGGAATCGACAGCATGATCCATAGCTAACTTGCATGAGTCAGCAATGACATCTTTGAGTTAGAACAAGTAAGCATAAAGGGGTTTCGCTTCAGCATCCTGACTATCAGACTGAGTCCAAGATTCCTGCAACAGAGCGATAGGACCACGAACTTGTCGACCAAACAACAGCTGAAATGGTGAGAACCCTGTACTTTCAGAGGGCAACTCTCTGCATGCAAATAATAGTGCAGGTAAATATCGATGCCACGCCTTTGGATAAAGACGTACAGTTTTCTTCAGCATCGCTTTGAGAGTGCCATGGAAACGCTCAACATGACCATTTGCCTGAGCATGGTATGGCGATGTGCGTATGCCCTTAGTACCACATAGCATATGGAACTGCTTCATGAGGTCAGAATTGAACTGGGTGCCTTGATCCGACAGCATCTCTTTTGGGAAACCTAACCGTGAAAAGATACTCAATAGTGCTTCAGCTACACTAATAGAAGAGATATCCTTCAAGGGAACGGCTTCTGGATACCGGGTGGCTATGTCAATCATGGTAAGAATATATCTATGACCTTGCTCCGAAGGAGGAGACAGCGGACCCACAAGGTCAACAGCCACACGGTCAAATGGGGCACCAATGAACGGGACAGTAGAAAGGGGTACTAGACAAACTCTTCCCTTAGGTACTGTTTTCTGACAAACGTCACATGAAGCTACGTACTTTGCCACATCAACAGTAACACCGGGCCAAAAGAATCTGTTGAGAACTCTTGCAAGAGTTCGACGAGAACCACAATGACCCGACAAGATAAGATCACGCGCTACAGAAAGCACTGTAGGTCGGAGGTCAGAGGGAACAACAACCTGATCAAACGGGATATCGTCTTTCTCAAAATGCCTGCACAGAACACGGTCTCACAAATAATAGTAGAAAGTAGCTGCACCTGATTTCTTCACTTCACCAGAAGACGCTAGCTGAAAACAAGTGCGTGTGTGGATATCTGTCTGACTCCCACTCAGTAATTATGGATGCATGCACGACTTTTTCCTTAATTCACATACACACACCCACTCATCCGAACATGGACAGCCAGGCAACAATATAACACTTTTCTTTTTATGCTGCCCGAGCCATCAACAAACATATACAAATAAACACATCAAGCATAGGATGGTACACCCACCATCAGGTGTACACAAATAACCAATTAATACGATTTTGACTGACAACTGCCGGGTCCAGCGATGATGATGACGACGGCAGCGACGAGGCAAGTCTGACACAGAGTCTCTTCAAAGCTGTGGCTCACAAAAAAAAATAACTCATTCGTGGCGTCTCTGCCAGCACTCGGCGACAGTCTCTCTTACCAGATGCAGCTCAAACACTTTTGAGCTGTGGCTCAAAACACTAACACAAAGCTGTGGCACACACGCCACACACACAGCGACGTCCTCGAACGCAGGTCGCTGGCACAGAAGCAGGAGCGATGTCTCCTCTTCACTGGCCCAACACTGACCAGTCATGGGCGCAGTGGCAGGTAGGGCGATTGTCGGCGCTCAGGCCGGCCTCTCCACACCCGCAGCAACAGGTGGAGAACGGGGCGTCAACCAGCTACGGCCCCGGCCCTAGCCTCAGTAGCAGTCAGTCCCCGTCAATCCAGGGAACACTATCAACCTGGGGAAACTGATTAACTACCTTGATTATCATGGCCACCATTCATTAGAATCACAACTATCTTCATATTCATTAGCCACATCATATCTCACTAGAACTTGAGCCACATATCAGCATATTCGTTCATATTCATTACAATATTCTTTTTTTCCGGAATCATAACATTACAACATTCCCTTTTCCGGAATCATTACACTACAACATTCCCTTTTCCGGAATCATAACACTGCACAGGAAAGGATTTCCACATAAACCTTTCAGACTCTAGTTTTCCAAATTGGGGAAAGGTTTTCCACATAAACCTTTCATAATCTAGTCTTCCAAATTAGGGAAAAGGATTTCCATCCGGATCCTCTTCAATAAACCATGAATACAATTCATTACACACAATAATTACACAATTGATGATTATTTTTTCAAACTATAAATGTCTTTCGTTAATTCACACACTGTTCATTTGCTTTCTTGTAAACAAGAATGTTCAATTCATTTCATATAATCACCATGTCTTTTGTTGTCAATTCAGGAAATGTTCATTTCTTTTCTTGTAACACAAGAACGCTCACGTCACTTCAGTGTATCAGCTCCAATATATGCAAGGGAAAGATTTCCACCACACTTTTGTTTAACAACACATATATTGATACCCATGTAAACACATCACACATCAGAATGAAAACCAAAAGTCTATGTCGCTCACTCTGGGAGCTTATTATCCATAGCATCAAAACTCTCCATCTTCTTGCAAACCATATTAGAATAGACACTTTTTTTCTTCATCATTAAGTTCATAGCCAGTTAAGTCACAAAATAAACAAAATCTTTTTCTTTTTTCTGAAGACCACTTCTTATAACACTCACTTCATCTATTCACATTTTCCGAAACAATTTCGTTTTGTTACCCTATCAAGTCAGAGGATAACAGAACAACAATACTTTCTTTTTTTTTAAATAAAACCTTCACAAGGGCGCTGAGGAAGTTTCAGTCGCTCCTAAACGGGAATACAGTTTTAGTTTGTTAATAAATAAACTTTCAATGATAAATACCTGACTGCTACCAGAAAACGGCTGAGTCCCTCTTCAGCCTTCTGTGACTTGTATTGCCGGAATCACTGCAGAGACTGCCTAACCGGTGCAACTCACCCGGCTTATAGCAATGCGCCGGTGAGTAGTAGTCAGCTAAATTTTGCAACCGGCTTCCGGACAACTACCTTCCGGTAAGCACGGTCGCACATGAAACTTTGTGACCGGATGAAAAACGGTCCGTCACACTGCTTCTCCTTCATCACTGTGCCTAGTGTCACTGCTTCTCCTTCATCACTGTACCTGGTGTCACTGTCTGCTTCTCCTTCATCACTGTGCCTAGTGTCACTGCTTCTCCTTCATCACTGTGCCTAGTGTCACTGCTTCTCCTTCATCACCATTCCTAGTGTGTCTGCTTCTACTTTATCACTGTACCTAGTGTCACTGCTTCTACTTTATCACTGTGCCTAGTGTTACTATTTCTCCTTCATCACTGTGCCTAGTGTCACTGCTTCTCCTTCATCACTGTGCCTAGTGTCACTGCATCTGCTTCATCACTGTGCCTAGTATCACTGTCTGCTTCTCCTTCATCACTGTGCCTAGTGTCACTACTTCCCCATCATCTCTGTGCCTAGTGTCACTGCTTCTCCTTCATCACTGTGCCTAGTGTCACTACTTTTCCTTCATCACTGTGCCTAGTGTCACTGCTGCTCCTTCATCACTGTGCCTAGTGTCACTGCTTCTCCTTCATCACTGTGCCTAGTGTCACTGCTTCTCCTTCATCACTGTGCGTAGTGTCACTGCTTCTCCTTCATCACTGTGCCTAGTGTCACTGCTTCTCCTTCATCACCATGCCTAGTGTCTCTGCTTCTACTTTATCACTGTGCCTAGTGTCACTGCTTCTACTTTATCACTGTGCCTAGTGTCACTGCTTCTCCTTCATCACTGTGCCTAGTGTCACTGCTTCTCCTTCATCACTGTGCCTAGTGTCACTGCATCTGCTTCATCACTGTGCCTAGTATCACTGTCTGCTTCTCCTTCATCACTGTGCCTAGTGTCACTACTTCCCCATCATCTCTGTGCCTAGTGTCACTGCTTCTCCTTCATCACTGTGCCTAGTGTCACTGCTTCTCCTTCATCACTGTGCCTAGTGTCACTGCTTCTCCTTCATCACTGTGCCTAGTGTCACTGCTTCTCCTTCATCACTGTGCCTAGTGTCACTGCTTCTCCTTCATCACTGTGCCTAGTGTCACTGCTTCTCCTTCATCACTGTGCCTAGTGTCACTGCTTCTCCTTCATCACTGTGCCTGGTGTCACTGTCTCCTTCATCACTGTGCCTAGTGTCACTGCTTCTACTTCATCACAGTGCCTAGTGTCACTGCTTCTACTTTATCACTGTGCCTAGTGTCACTGCTTCTCCTTCATCACTGTGCCTAGTGTCACTGCTTCTCCTTCATCACTGTGCCTAGTGTCACTGTTTCTCCTTCATCACTGTGCCTAGTGTCACTGCTTCTCCTTCATCACTGCGCCTAGTGTCACTGCTTCTACTTCATCACTGTGCCTAGTGTCACTGCTTCTCCTTCATCACTGTGCCTAGTGTCACTGCTTCTCCTTCATCACTGTGCCTAGTGTCACTGCTTCTCCTTCATCACTGTGCCTGGTGTCACTGTCTCCTTCATCACTGTGCCTAGTGTCACTGCTTCTACTTCATCACAGTGCCTAGTGTCACTGCTTCTACTTTATCACTGTGCCTAGTGTCACTGCTTCTCCTTCATCACTGTGCCTAGTGTCACTGCTTCTCCTTCATCACTGTGCCTAGTGTCACTGCTTCTCCTTCATCACTGTGCCTAGTGTCACTGCATCTGCTTCATCACTGTGCCTAGTATCACTGTCTGCTTCTCCTTCATCACTGTGCCTAGTGTCACTACTTCCCCATCATCTCTGTGCCTAGTGTCACTGCTTCTCCTTCATCACTGTGCCTAGTGTCACTACTTCTCCTTCATCACTGTGCCTAGTGTCACTGCTTCTCCTTCATCACTGTGCCTAGTGTCACTGCTTCTCCTTCATCACTGTGCCTAGTGTCACTGCTTCTCCTTCATCACTGTGCCTAGTGTCACTGCTTCTCCTTCATCACTGTGCCTGGTGTCACTGTCTCCTTCATCACTGTGCCTAGTGTCACTGCTTCTACTTCATCACAGTGCCTAGTGTCACTGCTTCTACTTTATCACTGTGCCTAGTGTCACTGCTTCTCCTTCATCACTGTGCCTAGTGTCACTGCTTCTCCTTCATCACTGTGCCTAGTGTCACTGTTTCTCCTTCATCACTGTGCCTAGTGTCACTGCTTCTCCTTCATCACTGCGCCTAGTGTCACTGCTTCTACTTCATCACTGTGCCTAGTGTCACTGCTTCTCCTTCATCACTGTGCCTAGTGTCACTGCTTCTCCTTCATCACTGTGCCTAGTGTCACTGCTTCTCCTTCATCACTGTGCCTGGTGTCACTGTCTCCTTCATCACTGTGCCTAGTGTCACTGCTTCTACTTCATCACAGTGCCTAGTGTCACTGCTTCTACTTTATCACTGTGCCTAGTGTCACTGCTTCTCCTTCATCACTGTGCCTAGTGTCACTGCTTCTCCTTCATCACTGTGCCTAGTGTCACTGTTTCTCCTTCATCACTGTGCCTAGTGTCACTGCTTCTCCTTCATCACTGCGCCTAGTGTCACTGCTTCTACTTCATCACTGTGCCAAGTGTCACTGCTTCTCCTTCATCACTGTGCCTTGTGTCACTATTTCTCCTTCATCACTGTGCCTAGTGTCACTGCTCCTCCTTCACACCATTTCATTTTGCTGACAGATGATTTCCACCTCGCTCTGCTTCGTTTTCTGGTGCGAAAGTAATATTAAAACTGTGGGTAAAGAGCAAGATATTGTAAACTCACCCATACATACATCTCTGCTGAACAGGAAAGAACACGACCTCAAGACTGACAAGGAGAAGATCAACAACGCCTTGTGACCTAAACCTGTCTATTAAGATCAAACTGTAACTAGCTCGCACGACTGCAGACATGGCGACAGACATGGCACATTTTGGTTTTAGAGACGAGTGTGAGCATGTCAGCATTAAGTAGACGTGGTGTTGGCAAAATTGTAAGTAGACTGTCAACATCGAGTAGCATTTCACATTGAAAGTCGCTATTCACAGTAGACGGTGACTTTGTTGATAGTCACACACTATGTAGCCAGTCATTGCGGGATGGCTACATAAAACCCGGTTTGGTCGAGCTGGAAGATCTATATCTTGGACCCCTGAATGTGCAGTAGCGTTACAGAAGATTCCGAGTATTTTGTCATCAGCACCTGTCTTGCTGTTACCTCAGTTAGGTAAGCCCTTTGTTCTGCGAACTGATGCTAGTTCTGTTGGGCTAGGTGCTGTACTACTGCAAGAGGATGATGATGTACTTCACCCAGTTGTATTTGGGAGTCGCAAGTTGTTGGATCGTGAGAAATCCTACAGTACCATCGAACGAGAGTGTTTAGCCATTGTCTGGGCTGTTCAAAAGTTCGTTCGGTACCTTTGGAGAGTTAGCTTTATCCTCCAAACAGACCATCGACCTTTGACGTACCTGTGCACGTCAAATTTCAAGAATTCCCGGATTATGCGTTGGGCATTGTCTCTGCAGGAATTTTCGTTCGAAGTGGAACCACTTCCAAGATCATCGAACATTTTTGCTGATCTTCTTTCACGTTCTTGTGAGAACCAGTCTGTTCCTTAGACATTGGTTTGAGTACATCCCAGTTTTGATGACCTTTTTCATGTATTTTTTCTGGAATTTTGTGCCCTGGAGTTGTTTACTTCCTCTTAGTAAAAACAATTCGGACATTGGTTTTTTTTTTAGGAGGGGGAGTATTGTGACGGACCGTTTTTCATCTGGTCACAAAGTTTCATGTGCGACCGTGCTTACCGGAAGGTAGTTGTCCGGAAGCCGGTTGCAAAATTTAGCTGACTGCTACTCACCGGCGCATTGCTATAAGCCGGGTGAGTTGCACCGGTTAGGCAGTCTCTGCAGTGATTCCGGCAATACAAGTCACAGAAGGCTGAAGAGGGACTCAGCCGTTTTCTGGTAGCAGTCAGCATAAAAAGAAAAGTGTTATATTGTTGCCTGGCTGTCCATGTTCGGATGAGTGGGTGTGTGTATGTGAATTAAGGAAAAAGTCGTGCATGCATCCATAATTACTGAGTGGGAGTCAGACAGATATCCACACACGCACTTCCATCCGTAACAAGCAGTGACACTAGGAACAGTGATGAAGGAGAAGCAGTGACACTAGGCACAGTGATGAAGGAGAAGCAGTGACACTAGGCACAGTGATGAAGTAGAAGCAAGTCAGTTTGATTTGTGATGTAAAGGGAACACAACGATGAGAAAAAAATCTAGAAGGCAAAGACTGGGGGCCCTTGAAGGGAAGCTTACTGTGCCTAGTGTCACTGCTTCTCCTTCATCACTGTGCCTGGTGTCACTGCCTGCTTTTACTTCATCACTGTGCCTGGTGTCACTGCTTCTACTTCATCACTCTGCCTTTATCGCAAGAAGAGATTTCGTCACCTGGTGCCTCGCAATTCCCCACGAAATCCTCAGGCAGCATGACAGGACAGCAGACCTTGAAGTTGTCAGCAGACACGTCGTGTAGATCACGCATAGCTTTCATGAAAGCAGGTCTGTAGTCAGACACAACACAACCTTTCAAGCTCAGAGTCTTCAAATTCCTGCACAGCTCTCTTCCTTGAAGCGATTTCAATTTACTGTGCGAAAAATCAGGGCCTTCTACAGCCAGACAGGAATCTGCATCCCTCTGCCCGACACCAGAGCTGACTCTCCTGGTCGTCATTACTCTTTCAGTGTCATGATTGTGTTCAGCCTGGTCATTTTTCTGTTGATTGCTGCAGGCCAAGCTTTCATTTACTGGACAATCAGAGCCCACTCCATGTCAGACGATGGATCAAAGACCAAAGACAACATCACTGTCAGTGATACAACCAGATCCAAGGACGCCACCATCGCCAATCGTCTTCTGGACATCGCCATGTCAGACTTTGTCTGCTGGTTCCCCGTTGGTGTCTGTGGACTCTTGGCC
>CM065721.1:87033496-87043496 GCA_033310375.1 Conus canariensis
AGCGGTACAGTAGTCACATGGCCGGATCTTGCGAAGAAAACTGCAATCATTTGCTTTGTGCAGCTTCTTGATCTCTTAAATTTCACAGGTGGGGTTTCCCTGGAAACAGCCAAACTGACGACTGCTACTTTGTTTCGGGGTCATACTGGTAAACATAGGTTTCATCACCTGTGACGATATTGGAGACCCTATCTGATCTTCCTCCGTCAAATTTTTGCACATAAACTGGCACCATTCAACCCTAGCCCTCATCTGCTCCCCAGTCAGCTGGTGGGGCACCCAATGGGCGCAACGCTTCCGTACAGAGAGATTGTGCCGAAGAATGCGGTCTAAGCTTCCTGATGAAAGGTTTAGAGTATCCTTGAGTTCATCCTCCGTGATTCGGATTTTCTGTAATCATGGCCTTCACTGTGCTCACGTTCCCATCGGTAGTAACTGAAACTGGACGTCCACAACGGTCACGATCTTCCAACGACATTGTACCAAACTGAAATTCTTTGAACCACCTATGGACTGTGGATAATGATGGAGCCTTGTCGCCAAAACAGTTTGTCAAACTTATAAAACTTTCCTTGAAAGACTTCCTTTGAAGATAGTCATAATAAATCATGGCACGAAAATCTCTCCAAGACAGGCTCTCTGCAACACTTTGAAAACCGTCCCCCCTTGCCATCCATTTTGCTGTCTGGAACAAATTTGGCTCTGACGATTTTTATCATTTTTTGTGTCATAGCTATTATGACATCGCTTGTGATGATGATATAAAAATTGAAATTATGACGTCAGTGGTTTCTGCGCATCCGATAACTTATGGGGTGGCCCTCGTACAAGAAAATTGATAGAGAGAGAGAGAGAGAGAGAGAGAGAGAGAGAGAGAGAGAGAGACAGACAGACAGACAGACAGACAGACAGACCTAATGTGAGCTGATATAAACTGTCTTAATCTGACTTCTTTCTGTTTGAACTACATCAGTCATTGACAACACCCAGCGGAGACCTAATGTGTGCTGATACAAACTGTCTCAATGTGGCTTCTTTCTGTTGAACTACATCAGTTATTGACAACACCCGGCGGAGACCTAATGTGTGCGGATAAAAACTGTCTTTCTGTTTGAACTACATCAGTCAGTTTGTATCAGCACACATTAGGGCTAGGGTTAGGGATAGGGTTAGGGTGAGTGTGAGGGTGAGAGTGAGAGTTACGGTGAGGGTTAGGGTTAGGGTGAGGGTGAGGTTGAGGGTGTGTGTTAGGGTTAGGGTTAGGGGTTAGGGTTAGGGTGAGGGTTGGGGTTAGGGTTAGGGTTAGGGTTAGGGTGAGGGTTAGGGTGAAGGTGAGGTTAAGGATTAGGGTTACGGTGAGGGTTAGGGTTAGGGTGAGGGTGAGGATGAGGGTTAGGGTTACGGTTAGGGTTAAGGTGAGGGTTAGGGTTAGGGTAGGGTTAGGGTGAGGGTTAGGGTTAGGGTAAGGGTGAGGGTGAGGGTTAGGGTTAGGGTTAGGGTGAGGGTGAGGGTGAGGGTTAGGGTTAGGGTGAGGGTGAGAGTTAGGGTGAGGGTTAGGGTCAGGGTTAGGGTTAGGGGTTAGGGTTAGTGTTAGGGTTAGGGTTAGGGTGAGGGTTAAGGGTTAGGGTTAGGGGTTAGGGTGAGGGTGAGGGTTAGGGTTAGGGGTTGGGGTTAGGGTTAGGGTTAGGGGTTAGGGGTTAGGGTTAGGGTGAGGGGTTAGGGTGAGGGTTCGGGTTAGGGTTAGGGTGAGGGGTTAGGGTTAGGGTTAGGGTAAAAGTTAGGGCTAGGGTTCGGGTTAGGGTTAGGGTTAGGGTTAGGGTTAGGGTGAGGGTTAGGGAGAGGGTTAGGGTTAGGGTGAGGGTTAGGGTTAGGGTTAGGGTTAGGGTTAGGGTTAGGGTGAGGGTGAGGGTTAGGGTTAGGGTTAGGGTTAGGGTTAGGGTGAGGGTTAGGGGTTAGGGTTAGGGTTAGGGTGAGGGTTAGGGTTAGGGTTAGGGTTAGGGTGAGGGTAGGGTTAGGGTTAGGGTTAGGGTTAGGGTTAGGGTTAGGGGTTAAGGTGAGGGTTAGGGTTAGGGTTAGGGTGAGGGTGAGGGTTAGGGTTAGGGTGAGGGTTAGGGTGAGGGTTAGGGTTAGGGTTAGGGTTAGGGTTAGGGTTAGGGTGAGGGTGAGGGTTAGGGTTAGGGTTAGGGTGAGGGTTAGGGTGAGGGTTAGGGTTAGGGTGAGGGTTAGGGTGAGGGTTAGGGTGAGGGTTAGGGTTAGGGTTAGGGTGAGGGTTAGGGTTAGGGTGAGGGTTAGGGTCAGGGTTAGGGTTAGGGTTAGGGTGAGGGTTAGGGTTAGGGTTAGGGTGAGGGTTAGGGTTAGGGTGAGGGTTAGGGTTAGGGTGAGGGTTAGGGTTAGGGTTAGGGTTAGGGTTAGGGTGAGGGTTAGGGTGAGGGTTAGGGTTAGGGTGAGGGTTAGGGTTTAGGGTGAGGGTTAGGGTTTAGGGTTAGGGTTAGGGTTAGGGTGAGGGTTAGGGTTAGGGTGAGGGTTAGGGTGAGGGTTAGGGTGAGGGTTAGGGTGAGGGTTAGGGTTAGGGTTAGGGTTAGGGTTAGGGTGAGGTTAGGTGAGGGTTAGGGTTAGGGTTAGGGTTAGGGTTAGGGTGAGGGTTAGGGTTAGGGTTAGGGTGAGGGTTAGGGTTAGGGTTAGGGTGAGGGTTAGGGTTAGGGTTAGGGTGAGGGTTAGGGTTAGGGTGAGGGTTAGGGTTAGGGTGAGGGTGAGGCAAAGACTGGGGGCCCTTGAAGGGAAGCTTACTGTGCCTAGTGTCACTGCTTCTCCTTCATCACTGTGCCTGGTGTCACTGCCTGCTTTTACTTCATCACTGTGCCTGGTGTCACTGCTTCTACTTCATCACTCTGCCTTTATCGCAAGAAGAGATTTCGTCACCTGGTGCCTCGCAATTCCCCACGAAATCCTCAGGCAGCATGACAGGACAGCAGACCTTGAAGTTGTCAGCAGACACGTCGTGTAGATCACGCATAGCTTTCATGAAAGCAGGTCTGTAGTCAGACACAACACAACCTTTCAAGCTCAGAGTCTTCAAATTCCTGCACAGCTCTCTTCCTTGAAGCGATTTCAATTTACTGTGCGAAAAATCAGGGCCTTCTACAGCCAGACAGGAATCTGCATCCCTCTGCCCGACACCAGAGCTGACTCTCCTGGTCGTCATTACTCTTTCAGTGTCATGATTGTGTTCAGCCTGGTCATTTTTCTGTTGATTGCTGCAGGCCAAGCTTTCATTTACTGGACAATCAGAGCCCACTCCATGTCAGACGATGGATCAAAGACCAAAGACAACATCACTGTCAGTGATACAACCAGATCCAAGGACGCCACCATCGCCAATCGTCTTCTGGACATCGCCATGTCAGACTTTGTCTGCTGGTTCCCGTTGGTGTCTGTGGACTCTTGGCCAGGCTGGAATTTCCGATTCCAGGGGAGGTTAATATAGCGATGGCAGTCTTTGTGCTGCCGTTCAATTCGGTGTTAAACCCCTTCCTTTACACGTACACAATAGTGCAGGAATAACGCAGAAAGGAGAAAGAAGCCAGATTAAGACAGTTTGTATCAGCACACATTAGGTCCCCCGCTGGGTGGTCGCCGTGCACTCCAAGCCTCGAACACTTTTGGCAGGCAGGTGTTGATGTACCATTCAGCGTTCACTGTCTTTCTTTCCAGAAGCGGTACAGTAGTCACATGGCCGGATCTTGCGAAGAAAACTGCAATCATTTGCTTTGTGCAGCTTCTTGATCTCTTAAATTTCACAGGTGGGGTTTCCCCTGGAAACAGCCAAACTGACGACTGCTACTTTGTTTCGGGGTCATACTGGTAAACATAGGTTTCATCACCTGTGACGATATTGGAGACCCTATCTGATCTTCCTCCGTCAAATTTTTGCACATAAACTGGCACCATTCAACCCTAGCCCTCATCTGCTCCCCAGTCAGCTGGTGGGGCACCCAATGGGCGCAACGCTTCCGTACAGAGAGATTGTGCCGAAGAATGCGGTCTAAGCTTCCTGATGAAAGGTTTAGAGTATCCTTGAGTTCATCCTCCGTGATTCGGATTTTCTGTAATCATGGCCTTCACTGTGCTCACGTTCCCATCGGTAGTAACTGAAACTGGACGTCCACAACGGTCACGATCTTCCAACGACATTGTACCAAACTGAAATTCTTTGAACCACCTATGGACTGTGGATAATGATGGAGCCTTGTCGCCAAAACAGTTTGTCAAACTTATAAAACTTTCCTTGAAAGACTTCCTTTGAAGATAGTCATAATAAATCATGGCACGAAAATCTCTCCAAGACAGGCTCTCTGCAACACTTTGAAAACCGTCCCCCCTTGCCATCCATTTTGCTGTCTGGAACAAATTTGGCTCTGACGATTTTTATCATTTTTTGTGTCATAGCTATTATGACATCGCTTGTGATGATGATATAAAAATTGAAATTATGACGTCAGTGGTTTCTGCGCATCCGATAACTTATGGGGTGGCCCTCGTACAAGAAAATTGATAGAGAGAGAGAGAGAGAGAGAGAGAGAGAGAGAGAGAGAGACAGACAGACAGACAGACAGACAGACAGACAGACAGACCTAATGTGAGCTGATATAAACTGTCTTAATCTGACTTCTTTCTGTTTGAACTACATCAGTCATTGACAAGACCCAGCGGAGACCTAATGTGTGCTGATACAAACTGTCTCAATGTGGCTTCTTTCTGTTGAACTACATCAGTTATTGACAACACCCGGCGGAGACCTAATGTGTGCGGATAAAAACTGTCTTTCTGTTTGAACTACATCAGTCAGTTTGTATCAGCACACATTAGGGCTAGGGTTAGGGATAGGGTTAGGGTGAGTGTGAGGGTGAGAGTGAGAGTTACGGTGAGGGTTAGGGTTAGGGTGAGGGTGAGGTTGAGGGTGTGTGTTAGGGTTAGGGTTAGGGGTTAGGGTTAGGGTGAGGGTTGGGGTTAGGGTTAGGGTTAGGGTTAGGGTGAGGGTTAGGGTGAAGGTGAGGTTAAGGATTAGGGTTACGGTGAGGGTTAGGGTTAGGGTGAGGGTGAGGATGAGGGTTAGGATTACGGTTAGGGTTAAGGTGAGGGTTAGGGTTAGGGTAGGGTTAGGGTGAGGGTTAGGGTTAGGGTAAGGGTGAGGGTGAGGGTTAGGGTTAGGGTTAGGGTTAGGGTGAGGGTGAGGGTGAGGGTTAGGGTTAGGGTGAGGGTGAGAGTTAGGGTGAGGGTTAGGGTCAGGGTTAGGGTTAGGGGTTAGGGTTAGTGTTAGGGTTAGGGTTAGGGTGAGGGTTAAGGGTTAGGGTTAGGGGTTAGGGTGAGGGTGAGGGTTAGGGTTAGGGGTTGGGGTTAGGGTTAGGGTTAGGGGTTAGGGGTTAGGGTTAGGGTGAGGGGTTAGGGTGAGGGTTCGGGTTAGGGTTAGGGTGAGGGGTTAGGGTTAGGGTTAGGGTAAAAGTTAGGGCTAGGGTTCGGGTTAGGGTTAGGGTTAGGGTTAGGGTTAGGGTGAGGGTTAGGGAGAGGGTTAGGGTTAGGGTGAGGGTTAGGGTTAGGGTTAGGGTTAGGGTTAGGGTTAGGGTGAGGGTGAGGGTTAGGGTTAGGGTTAGGGTTAGGGTTAGGGTGAGGGTTAGGGGTTAGGGTTAGGGTTAGGGTGAGGGTTAGGGTTAGGGTTAGGGTTAGGGTGAGGGTTAGGGTTAGGGTTAGGGTTAGGGTTAGGGTTAGGGTTAGGGGTTAAGGTGAGGGTTAGGGTTAGGGTTAGGGTGAGGGTGAGGGTTAGGGTTAGGGTGAGGGTTAGGGTGAGGGTTAGGGTTAGGGTTAGGGTTAGGGTTAGGGTTAGGGTGAGGGTGAGGGTTAGGGTTAGGGTTAGGGTGAGGGTTAGGGTGAGGGTTAGGGTTAGGGTGAGGGTTAGGGTGAGGGTTAGGGTGAGGGTTAGGGTTAGGGTTAGGGTGAGGGTTAGGGTTAGGGTGAGGGTTAGGGTCAGGGTTAGGGTTAGGGTTAGGGTGAGGGTTAGGGTTAGGGTTAGGGTGAGGGTTAGGGTTAGGGTGAGGGTTAGGGTTAGGGTGAGGGTTAGGGTTAGGGTTAGGGTTAGGGTTAGGGTGAGGGTTAGGGTGAGGGTTAGGGTTAGGGTGAGGGTTAGGGTTAGGGTGAGGGTTAGGGTTAGGGTTAGGGTTAGGGTTAGGGTGAGGGTTAGGGTTAGGGTGAGGGTTAGGGTGAGGGTTAGGGTGAGGGTTAGGGTGAGGGTTAGGGTTAGGGTTAGGGTTAGGGTTAGGGTGAGGGTTAGGGTGAGGGTTAGGGTTAGGGTTAGGGTTAGGGTTAGGGTGAGGGTTAGGGTTAGGGTTAGGGTGAGGGTTAGGGTTAGGGTTAGGGTGAGGGTTAGGGTTAGGGTTAGGGTGAGGGTTAGGGTTAGGGTGAGGGTTAGGGTTAGGGTGAGGGTGAGGCAAAGACTGGGGGCCCTTGAAGGGAAGCTTACTGTGCCTAGTGTCACTGCTTCTCCTTCATCACTGTGCCTGGTGTCACTGCCTGCTTTTACTTCATCACTGTGCCTGGTGTCACTGCTTCTACTTCATCACTCTGCCTTTATCGCAAGAAGAGATTTCGTCACCTGGTGCCTCGCAATTCCCCACGAAATCCTCAGGCAGCATGACAGGACAGCAGACCTTGAAGTTGTCAGCAGACACGTCGTGTAGATCACGCATAGCTTTCATGAAAGCAGGTCTGTAGTCAGACACAACACAACCTTTCAAGCTCAGAGTCTTCAAATTCCTGCACAGCTCTCTTCCTTGAAGCGATTTCAATTTACTGTGCGAAAAATCAGGGCCTTCTACAGCCAGACAGGAATCTGCATCCCTCTGCCCGACACCAGAGCTGACTCTCCTGGTCGTCATTACTCTTTCAGTGTCATGATTGTGTTCAGCCTGGTCATTTTTCTGTTGATTGCTGCAGGCCAAGCTTTCATTTACTGGACAATCAGAGCCCACTCCATGTCAGACGATGGATCAAAGACCAAAGACAACATCACTGTCAGTGATACAACCAGATCCAAGGACGCCACCATCGCCAATCGTCTTCTGGACATCGCCATGTCAGACTTTGTCTGCTGGTTCCCCGTTGGTGTCTGTGGACTCTTGGCCAGGCTGGAATTTCCGATTCCAGGGGAGGTTAATATAGCGATGGCAGTCTTTGTGCTGCCGTTCAATTCGGTGTTAAACCCCTTCCTTTACACGTACACAATAGTGCAGGAATAACGCAGAAAGGAGAAAGAAGCCAGATTAAGACAGTTTGTATCAGCACACATTAGGTCCCCCGCTGGGTGGTCGCCGTGCACTCCAAGCCTCGAACACTTTTGGCAGGCAGGTGTTGATGTACCATTCAGCGTTCACTGTCTTTCTTTCCAGAAGCGGTACAGTAGTCACATGGCCGGATCTTGCGAAGAAAACTGCAATCATTTGCTTTGTGCAGCTTCTTGATCTCTTAAATTTCACAGGTGGGGTTTCCCCTGGAAACAGCCAAACTGACGACTGCTACTTTGTTTCGGGGTCATACTGGTAAACATAGGTTTCATCACCTGTGACGATATTGGAGACCCTATCTGATCTTCCTCCGTCAAATTTTTGCACATAAACTGGCACCATTCAACCCTAGCCCTCATCTGCTCCCCAGTCAGCTGGTGGGGCACCCAATGGGCGCAACGCTTCCGTACAGAGAGATTGTGCCGAAGAATGCGGTCTAAGCTTCCTGATGAAAGGTTTAGAGTATCCTTGAGTTCATCCTCCGTGATTCGGATTTTCTGTAATCATGGCCTTCACTGTGCTCACGTTCCCATCGGTAGTAACTGAAACTGGACGTCCACAACGGTCACGATCTTCCAACGACATTGTACCAAACTGAAATTCTTTGAACCACCTATGGACTGTGGATAATGATGGAGCCTTGTCGCCAAAACAGTTTGTCAAACTTATAAAACTTTCCTTGAAAGACTTCCTTTGAAGATAGTCATAATAAATCATGGCACGAAAATCTCTCCAAGACAGGCTCTCTGCAACACTTTGAAAACCGTCCCCCCTTGCCATCCATTTTGCTGTCTGGAACAAATTTGGCTCTGACGATTTTTATCATTTTTTGTGTCATAGCTATTATGACATCGCTTGTGATGATGATATAAAAATTGAAATTATGACGTCAGTGGTTTCTGCGCATCCGATAACTTATGGGGTGGCCCTCGTACAAGAAAATTGATAGAGAGAGAGAGAGAGAGAGAGAGAGAGAGAGAGAGAGACAGACAGACAGACAGACAGACAGACAGACAGACAGACCTAATGTGAGCTGATATAAACTGTCTTAATCTGACTTCTTTCTGTTTGAACTACATCAGTCATTGACAAGACCCAGCGGAGACCTAATGTGTGCTGATACAAACTGTCTCAATGTGGCTTCTTTCTGTTGAACTACATCAGTTATTGACAACACCCGGCGGAGACCTAATGTGTGCGGATAAAAACTGTCTTTCTGTTTGAACTACATCAGTCAGTTTGTATCAGCACACATTAGGGCTAGGGTTAGGGATAGGGTTAGGGTGAGTGTGAGGGTGAGAGTGAGAGTTACGGTGAGGGTTAGGGTTAGGGTGAGGGTGAGGTTGAGGGTGTGTGTTAGGGTTAGGGTTAGGGGTTAGGGTTAGGGTGAGGGTTGGGGTTAGGGTTAGGGTTAGGGTTAGGGTGAGGGTTAGGGTGAAGGTGAGGTTAAGGATTAGGGTTACGGTGAGGGTTAGGGTTAGGGTGAGGGTGAGGATGAGGGTTAGGATTACGGTTAGGGTTAAGGTGAGGGTTAGGGTTAGGGTAGGGTTAGGGTGAGGGTTAGGGTTAGGGTAAGGGTGAGGGTGAGGGTTAGGGTTAGGGTTAGGGTTAGGGTGAGGGTGAGGGTGAGGGTTAGGGTTAGGGTGAGGGTGAGAGTTAGGGTGAGGGTTAGGGTCAGGGTTAGGGTTAGGGGTTAGGGTTAGTGTTAGGGTTAGGGTTAGGGTGAGGGTTAAGGGTTAGGGTTAGGGGTTAGGGTGAGGGTGAGGGTTAGGGTTAGGGGTTGGGGTTAGGGTTAGGGTTAGGGGTTAGGGGTTAGGGTTAGGGTGAGGGGTTAGGGTGAGGGTTCGGGTTAGGGTTAGGGTGAGGGGTTAGGGTTAGGGTTAGGGTAAAAGTTAGGGCTAGGGTTCGGGTTAGGGTTAGGGTTAGGGTTAGGGTTAGGGTGAGGGTTAGGGGAGGGTTAGGGTTAGGGTGAGGGTTAGGGTTAGGGTTAGGGTTAGGGTTAGGGTTAGGGTGAGGGTGAGGGTTAGGGTTTAGGGTTAGGGTTAGGGTTAGGGTAGAGGGTTAGGGGTTAGGGTTAGGGTTAGGGTGAGGGTTAGGGTTAGGGTTAGGGTTAGGGTGAGGTGTAGGGGTTAGGGTTAGGGTTGGGTTAGGGTTTAGGGTTAGGGTTAGGGTTAGGGTTAGGGTTAGGGTTAGGGTTAGGGTTAGGGTTAGGTTAGGGTTAGTTAGGGTTGGGTTAGGGTAGGGTTAGAGGTTAGGGTTAGGTTAGGGTTAGGGTTAGGTTGGGTTAGGGAGGTAGGGTTAGGGTTAGGGTTAGTTAGGTTAGGGTTAGGGTTAGGGTTAGGGTTAGGGTTAGGTTGGGTTGGGTTAGGGTTAGGGTTGTGGTTAGTTAGGGTTTAGGGTTAGGGTAGGTTAGGTTTAGGGTTAGGGTTAGGGTTGTGGTGTTAGAGGGTTAGGGTAGGGTTAGGGTTAGGGTTAGGTTTGGTTAGGGTTGTTAGGGTTAGGGTTGGTTGTGGTTAGGTTAGGTTAGGGTAGGGTAGTAGGGTAGGGTAGGTAGGGTAGTAGTTGGTTAGTAGGTTAGGTTTAGGGTTAGGTTAGGTGGGTAGGTTAGGTAGGTGGTTAGGTTAGGGTGTTAGGGTTAGGGTTAGGTGTTAGGTTTTAGGGTTGGTTAG
>CM065722.1:0-7500 GCA_033310375.1 Conus canariensis
CACACACACACACACACACTTTGCCGCGCGCGCGCGCGCCCACAACACACACAACATGCACGCGCGCGCGGGGTGCGGCACACACCCCACACACACAAACACCACACACACACCCCCCCCGTGTATGCATCATGCCAGCCAAAAAGCACGCATGCACGCACTCCCACCCCCGCACACGAACTTGTAAAAGGGTGCATGGCTCGTGCACACGCACACACACATTTCAACGCACGCACGCACGCATGCAGGCACGCGCACGTAATGTTCCCCACACGTGTTGAGTGTGTGGGGGTCCATATGTGTGTGTATGTGTTTTGTGTTGAGTGTGTGTCTGTGTTTCGTTCGTGCGTTTCATGCATGCGCACGCACATATACACACACGTGTTGTGTGTGTGTGTGTGTGCGTGTGTGTGTGTGTGTGTGTGTGTGTGTGTGTGTGTGTGTGTGTGTGTGTGTGTGTGTGTGTGATTTCCAAACCACAACACCAACATCACTCTTATAGTTTGTTTCGCATCTCTCTCTCTCTCTCTCTCTCTCTCTCTCTCTCTCTCTCTCTCTCTCTCTCTCTCTCTCGTGTGTGTGTGTGTGTGTGTGTGTGTGTGTGTGTGTGTGTGTGTGTGTGTGTGTGTGTGCATGTTTATTCTGCTCTGCCATGCTCTGAAGACTCGGGCAGTAAGACACATAGACAGCGACACATTACATAAACAACTGCTGCATATGATGACAATCAGGATTAATCTAACGTACACACATTGCTCTCTCTCTCTCTCTCTCTCTCTCTCTCTCTCTCTCACACACACACACACACACACACACACACACACATTCACTCACTCACACACACACACACACACACACACACACACACACACACACACACACACACACACACACATACGCACAGATACACACATGCTCGTGCGTGCACATGCGCACGCACGCACGCACACACAAACGCCTGTCGGAAACAAGTCAAGCAGATTCACAGGTTCGAGTCGAAGCAAAGGGACATGTGGTGGTGTGAACGACAGGAACCTGCGTTCAAGCGCCTCAAAAAATGAATAGGACAGGGCCGACCATCCAACTCAGTGGAAGTTTCTTAATTACAATGTCGAGAACTTATATATAAGATACAGGATGCTTTTTTCATGAATTATGTAAATATATTTGATTTTGTTACTCTCACTGAAACGTTCCTCGACTTGTCGTTTGACTATAGCAATATATTCACTGATTATATGAAGTTTCCCGTACCAGCCAAAAAACTATCAGCTCATGGAAGGAAGTCAGGAGGTGTGCTGCTGTTAATGAGGAAGAGTTTACATAACAAGGTTAAAGAAACCAAGCTCAGTTGTGACAATGCTATTGCAGTAAAAATAGATAAAAGTATATTTAACACTGATAAAGATGTAGTCTTGGTTGCTTGCTATGTGGTCCCAGAAGGAGGCCCGATATACAATGATAAATGGATCAAAGATGGTGTCCTAATAATGGAAGAAGCCTTACTTCAAGAGTTTGAAAAAGAAATGGATACACTTTATTTTATGGTTATGGGAGATTTGAATGCCAGAACAGGTGACAAACAAGCTGAAAATGAAATTATGACAAACTATGCGAGCTGTATGGAGAATGTGAGTGTGGATGACGACAACTGCACACGTTGCTCTAAAGATTCAGTTATTAATAATTTAGGTAAATCATTGTTGGATTTCTGTATCATGTTCGACTTGAACATTTTAAATGGTTTTTGTGATGGTGATAGTGAAGGTAAATATACTTTTGTGTCTCCAAACGGATGTAGTGTGATCGATTACGTACTGGTTCACAATGACTTGTTGTCAAACTTTGATTTACACATTGGTGATTACATTTACCAGTTGAAGGAATATGGAGAAGTAATGGTTGTAAACTTGAGAAGAGGTATTCAGCCGAACAATGTGAAGAAAAAATTGTCTGGGCTGATGAATATGCTGGTATATTCAAAAATGAACTTGAAGGTGAGGAATTTCTAGACAGCATGCAGAAAGCGCGTCAGTTATTACAAATTAACGTGAATGAGAGTCTAGATAAATTTGTCAGTGCTTTGTGCGGAGCCGCAGCTTGTATGGTTCGAGTTATTTGTAGAGGCAGCAGAACATACAATGACTGGTTTGATAATGAGTGCGAACGAAAGAAACAGGAAGTTAAAAGGTTATTAAAAAGATTTCAGAGATGCAAAACGGCCAAGGATAAAAGTAAGAAAAGAGACGAATACGCTGTATCACGTAAAGAGTATGTTACGCTAAGGAAAACAAAGGAACTGGAGTTTAAGGAAAGTAGGTTAAAGAAACTAAAAAATTCAGTCAATGATTCTAAAATGTTCTGGTCAGTGATAAGATCTATAAACAAAAAGAGTTTTATGTATAACGAAATCTCAGTTCAACAGTGGCATGACCATTTCTGGAGCGTTTTTCATAGTTTTGATAATAAAAGTAAGGAAGAAGAGACTGGTATGGTAGAAGAAAATGAAATTGAGCCATTATTTAATCAACCTATTTCCAGTGAAGAAGTCGTTGCTGGTATTAAACATTTAAAATTAGGAAAGAGTGCAGGACCAGATAGAATCATAGCAGAAATGTTGAAGAATGCAAACGTAACTGTAATCAATTTTCTTGTTCATTTATTCACCCAACTTTTTGATAATGGTATCTTTCCATCAGAATGGGCTAAATCTATAATTGTACCAATTTACAAAAACAAAGGAGACGTGAACAATCCCGACAACTATCGCGGAGTATCACTTACCAGCATTTTAAGTAAAATCTACTCTTACATACTAAATGCAAGATTAACTGAATGGGCTGAAACTGAAGAAAAAATAGTGCAAGAACAAGCAGGTTTTAGAACCAGTTACAGCACCATAGATCATATATTTACACTATATTCTTTGATTCAGAAACATCAACTCTCCAAATCGAAGCTCTACATTGCATTTGTAGATTTCAAGAAGGCCTTTGACTCGGTAAATCGGAATGCTCTGTGGAATGTACTCCGTAAAAGTGGTGTTAAGAGTAAATTGTACATGGCTATTAGAGGGGTATACAACTCAGTGCTTGCATGTGTGCGTGTGAAGAATGAGTATTCAGATTATTTTGATTGTCCAAATGGAGTAAAACATGGATGCTTGTTGAGTCCACAGTTGTTTTCTTTTTTCATAAACGAACTGGCGGTTGAATTGTCCCGCAAAGGAAGACATGGTATCCAGATGATACCTAGACTAGTTGAATTAGTTTTACTACTGTATGCTGATGATGTTGTTCTTCTGTCCGGGACAGTTGTAGGTTTGCAAAACCAACTAAATGTATTGAAAGAAGAAGCAGACCGCTTAGGTTTATCAGTTAACTTGGATAAGACGAATATAGTGGTCTTTAGAATGGGTGGCCACCTATCGGTTTATGAAAAATGGTCTTATGGAAATGCAGATGTTCAAGTAGTTAATTCACATAAATATCTTGGAATGATATTTTCAACAAAATTAACTTTTCGTTACGCATGGGAAGAATCTCTGAGAAAAGGGAAAAAAGGTACTATTGAAATTCTGAAATCCCTGAGAAAACTGGATTGTACAGACTGTGGTATATTTTGGAAAATGTTTGATACACAGATAAAACCTCTTCTTACTTATGCAGCTGAAATTTGGGGCTTACATGAAAATTCGCAGATGGAAAAAGTACATACGTATTCTATGAAGCGTTTCCTTAAAGTACCTATTCATTCATCCAACACCGTTTCATATGGAGAAATGGGCAGATACCCTTTGTATATAAGTACATTTGTGAAATGTATTAAGCACCTGTTGAAGATGTTGAAGCTACCCCAGTCCCGTTTCAGCAGGCAAGCCTACGATATGATGCTTCTAGAAATGGAAAAAGGTAAAGAAAACTGGGCTTATGAAGTAAAGAAAGTCCTTTCAGAACAGGGTTTTGGAATAGTGTGGATGACCCAGGAAGTAGGAAATGAGCAATAGTTCAATGCGGAATTTAAAGACAGGCTTATTTGTTCGTTTAAACAGAATTGGCACTCAGATATGGAAAGTAAAGAAAAATATCGCTGGTTTTTCTCATTTAAGAATGTGTTTCATTCTGAAAAGTTTCTCAATGTCATAACAGATAAATGGCACAGAATAAATTACGCAAGATTTAGGTTGAGGACTTTAGGTTTTAATGCGAACAAAAGATGGTTTGAATAAGAAACATCCACAGAATCTCCTTGTCCTGCATATAGACATATTATTGATGACGAAGAACACTTTCTGTTCCACTGTACAGCTTATAATGAAGTGCGGACAAATTGTTCATTTTTCCACAATCCACAAATCCACTCAATCAAATGATGACATTGTATTTTACTGATCTCTTCAACATGAAAAAAAAACAACAACAAAAAACAAAACTTAAGACTGACTCGACCATCCACTCAATCAAATGATGACATTGTATCTTACTGATCTCTTCAACATGCGATGAATGATAACATTCATTCAGATATCTCTTATAATATATTATTTTCAATTTCACTATCCTTCATCTGTCTAATTTTCAATGCTTCCGCGATGAATTTCGCAGCTGATTTAATTGCAAGTTCATCATCATTGATGATAACACACGAGCGACATTTTGTCTTTTTGCTATATCTAACTGGAAAAATGAACAATTTGTCCGCACTTCATTATAAGCTGTACAGTGGAACAGAAAGTGTTCTTCGTCATCAATAATATGTCTACATGCAGGACAAGGAGATTCTGTGGATGTTTCTTATTCAAACCATCTTTTGTTCGCATTAAAACCTAAAGTCCTCAACCTAAATCTTGCGTAATTTATTCTGTGCCATTTATCTGTCATGACATTGAGAAACTTTTCAGAATGAAACACATTCTTAAATGAGAAAAACCAGCGATATTTTTCTTTACTTTCCATATCTGAGTGCCAATTCTGTTTAAAAGAACAAATAAGCCTGTCTTTAAATTCCGCAATGAACTGTTGCTCATTTCCTACTTCCTGAGTCATCCACACTGTTCCAAAACCCTGTTCTGAAAGGACTTTCTTTACTTTATAAGCCCAGTTTTCTTTACCTTTTTCCATTTCTAGAAGCATCATATCGTAGGCTTGCCTGCTGAAACGGGACTGGGGTAGCTTCAACATCTTCAACAGGTGCTTAATACATTTCACAAATGTACTTATATACAAAGGGTATCTGCCCATTTCTCCATATGAAACGGTGTTGGATGAATGAATAGGTACTTTAAGGAAACGCTTCATAGAATACGTATGTACTTTTTCCATCTGCGAATTTTCATGTAAGCCCCAAATTTCAGCTGCATAAGTAAGAAGAGGTTTTATCTGTGTATCAAACATTTTCCAAAATATACCACAGTCTGTACAATCCAGTTTTCTCAGGGATTTCAGAATTTCAATAGTACCTTTTTTCCCTTTTCTCAGAGATTCTTCCCATGCGTAACGAAAAGTTAATTTTGTTGAAAATATCATTCCAAGATATTTATGTGAATTAACTACTTGAACATCTGCATTTCCATAAGACCATTTTTCATAAACCGATAGGTGGCCACCCATTCTAAAGACCACTATATTCGTCTTATCCAAGTTAACTGATAAACCTAAGCGGTCTGCTTCTTCTTTCAATACATTTAGTTGGTTTTGCAAACCTACAACTGTCCCGGACAGAAGAACAACATCATCAGCATACAGTAGTAAAACTAATTCAACTAGTCTAGGTATCATCTGGATACCATGTCTTCCTTTGCGGGACAATTCAACCGCCAGTTCGTTTATGAAAAAAGAAAACAACTGTGGACTCAACAAGCATCCATGTTTTACTCCATTTGGACAATCAAAATAATCTGAATACTCATTCTTCACACGCACACATGCAAGCACTGAGTTGTATACCCCTCTGATAGCCATGTACAATGTACTATTAACACCACTTTTACGGAGTACATTCCACAGAGCATTCCGATTTACCGAGTCAAAGGCCTTCTTGAAATCTACAAATGCAATGTAGAGCTTCGATTTGGAGAGTAGATGTTTCTGAATCAAAGAATGTAGTGTAAATATATGATCTATGGTGCTGTAACTGGTTCTAAAACCTGCTTGTTCTTGCACTATTTTTTCTTCAGTTTCAGCCCATTCAGTTAATCTTGCATTTAGTATGTAAGAGTAGATTTTACTTAAAATGCTGGTAAGTGATACTCCGCGATAGTTGTCGGGATTGTTCACGTCTCCTTTGTTTTTGTAAATTGGTACAATTATAGATTTAGCCCATTCTGATGGAAAGATACCATTATCAAAAAGTTGGGTGAATAAATGAACAAGAAAATTGATTACAGTTACGTTTGCATTCTTCAACATTTCTGCTATGATTCTATCTGGTCCTGCACTCTTTCCTAATTTTAAATGTTTAATACCAGCAACGACTTCTTCACTGGAAATAGGTTGATTAAATAATGGCTCAATTTCATTTTCTTCTACCATACCAGTCTCTTCTTCCTTACTTTTATTATCAAAACTATGAAAAACGCTCCAGAAATGGTCATACCACTGTTGAACTGAGATTTCGTTATACATAAAACTCTTTTTGTTTATAGATCTTATCACTGACCAGAACATTTTAGAATCATTGACTGAATTTTTTAGTTTCTTTAACCTACTTTCTTTAAACTCCAGTTCCTTTGTTTTCCTTAGCGTAACATACTCTTTACGTGATACAGCGTATTCGTCTCTTTTCTTACTTTTATCCTTGGCCGTTTTGCATCTCTGAAATCTTTTTAATAACCTTTTAACTTCCTGTTTCTTTCGTTCGCACTCATTATCAAACCAGTCATTGTATGTTCTGCTGCCTCTACAAATAACTCGAACCATACAAGCTGCGGCTCCGCACAACGCACTGACAAATTTATCTAGACTCTCATTCACGTTAATTTGTAATAACTGACGCGCTTTCTGCATGCTGTCTAGAAATTCCTCACCTTCAAGTTCATTTTTGAATATACCAGCATATTCATCAGCCCAGACAATTTTTTTCTTCACATTGTTCGGCTGAATACCTCTTCTCTAGTTTACAACCATTACTTCTCCATATTCCTTCAACTGGTAAATGCCATGAATAAATGCAATCACCAATGTGTAAATCAAAGTTTGACAACAAGTCATTGTGAACCAGTACGTAATCGATCACACTACATCCGTTTGGAGACACAAAAGTATATTTACCTTCACTATCACCATCACAAAAACCATTTAAAATGTTCAAGTCGAACATGATACAGAAATCCAACAATGATTTACCTAAATTATTAATAACTGAATCTTTAGAGCAACGTGTGCAGTTGTCGTCATCCACACTCACATTCTCCATACAGCTCGCATAGTTTGTCATGATTTCATTTTCAGCTTGTTTGTCACCTGTTCTGGCATTCAAATCTCCCATAACCATAAAATAAAG
>CM065722.1:15000-20000 GCA_033310375.1 Conus canariensis
CCGCCTTTCTCTCTCTCTCCCCCCCTCTCTCTCTCTCTCTTATTTATTTGTTTATCATCATCATTACTATTATTGTGATCATAAACATTACTACCAGTGGGCCTGCTGCTGCTACTGCTACAGCTGCTGCCACTATTACTACTACTGCTAGTGCTGCTGCCGCTGCTACTGCTGCTGCTGCTTCTTCTGCTGATAGTACCACCGCTACTACAACTACTGCAACTGCTGCTGCTGCTGTCACTACTACTGCTACTGCTGCTGCTACTGCTGCTGCTGCTGTTACTACTATTGCTGTTTTCGCTATCATGATTATCATCGGCAGTAGTTAGCGTTATCTGCGCAGATTCTCTAAACTGATTGATGTATTCTCAGTATACGGACCTATCAACAGGTGTATTTTTCGCCTGGCAGATTTTTTTGCTCCAGTTTGTGGATGTTTAGAGAAGAGGAGGTGGTGGGTCGGTGGGCGGTGTGGTAGTGGTGGAGGGGGATGTATTGCGGACGAGCGGGTGGGATGGGGGGGGGGGGGGAGGGGAGGTATGCGGCATGAATTTGATGATGTTTGATGTTTTGATGATGTTCATTCAGAGAAAGGGGAAGGGCTTCCAGTTCGATAAATCTAATGTTGCTTTTTGTATGCTGTACTTTTTTATGCTCGCGGTTTGCGGGTTTGCTTTTGTGTGTGTGTGTGTGTGTGTGTGTGTGTGTGTGTGTGTGTGTGTGTGTGTGTGTGTGTGTGTGTGTTTTCTTATGTTTTTTGGTTGTTGTTGTTTTTTTGGTCCGTTTTGGCACATAATATAGAACATTGTATATATTTGAATGTGAATTTTCAAGACTTGAATGGCAACGAACGGCGTTCAAGTGCAGACTTCAAGTGCTGAGCACACTTTTAACATTATAATTCTTGTTGTTATCATTGGTTTATTTAAGACTTTCTCCACGTTTTGTTTCTTATGTTATACGTATACAGCCCGTGTCGGTACATACATTAGCAATATCGACATCTCGCAAAGAATGTTGTCTGGTACAAAGATAGCAGGTATAGCTCATAGCCAAATGGACGGTATTAATTCACATCGGGGTAATTACGCAAGCCATGATTACGATGATTGTTCAAATGCATGCTGTTGTAAAGTATACTCCTTTTTGCTTGGCCCTTGTGACATTGAACTGGATTCCTGTTTGTTGCTTTTATTCCTCTTGTGGCACTTGATGGTTTTTTATTTAATGTTTTTGACTACAAGGAAAACATCATGGATTCAGTAGGTAACAAGGCAAACATGTTAACAGTTTCATCATTAAACTGTCAAGGTCTAGGGAATTATCAGAAAAGAAGAGATATATTTCATTATTTAAGAAAAAAACAATACTCTATATATTGCCTACAAGATACTCATTTTGAAAAAGATACGGAAAAGTGTATAAGAGCAGAATGGGGGTATGACTGCTTTTTCTCCTCATACAGATCTAATGCTCGAGGAGTAGCAATACTATTTAACAATAATTTCGAATTCAAAATAAATAAGGTGGAAACAGATATGCAGGATAACTTTATCATCATATCATTTACAACAAATGAAAAGGAACTGTTGCTATTAAGTGTTTATGGACCAAACAAAGACGACCCAGCATTCTATGAGGAACTCACAAATAAGATTAAAACGTACAAAAATAACAACGTTATTGTGGTGGGGGATTTTAATATGGTACTAGAACAGGAAATTGATTGTTACAATTATAAACACATAAATAACCCAAAAGCTAAAAAAGCAGTTGAGGATATGATACAAGATTTGTCATTAGCAGATATATGGAGAGAAAACAACCCGGATTGTAGGAGATACACATGGCGTAGACCTACCCCCTTGCAACAAAGTAGGCTAGACTTCTTCCTTCTGTCAGAATATTTAACCTGGTATTTTGAAGATGCTGACATTTTACCAGGCTATAGATCTGATCATTCACTGATTACACTAAAGCTTCAATTCGGAAAGGAGATTAAACACAAAACTCTTTGGAAATTTAATACATCTCTACTAAAAGATAAAGAATATGTAGACGGAATAAATAATCTAATAGAAGAAATAACAAAGGAATACACAGATAAAGATGAGGGGAATGATATTAATGCTAACAATAGCCAAGATGAAAACCAGTCGAACAGCTCAGACCCTAAACTAACAGTGTCTGATCGGGTCTTTCTTGACTTCTTACTAATGAAATAAGAGAAAAATCCATCCAGTATGCCACAATTAAAAAAAGAGAATCACAATGTAAAGAAAACAGCCTTATGCAAACTATTAAAGATATTGAGAGTAAAGAACTTAAATCAGAGGAGGATTTGAAGACAATTGAAGAGAGTAATAGAGAACTGATATCACTAAGAGAAAAGGTTATGAATGGTGTACTACTAAGATCAAAAGCAAGATGGGAACGACTGAATGAAGCGCCAGCTGGCAGCTCTTCAGTCGCACTACCAGGTAGGCAGCGTGTGTAAACGAGTGTTGAGATAATGCAAATGTGGATTAAGCGCATTGAGTTGTAACAAGAAATGCGCTATATAAGTATTATACATATTATTATTATTATATTAGGTACAGATGGAAAAGGTAGTAAATATTCTGCAGTTTAGAAAAGCGTAACTTATAGCAAACAAATTGTAAAACTACTGGATGGACAAGGTAATATACTGGACAAACCAGAAGACATAAAAGTTACAGTAAAACATTTTTATGAGGATCTATACTGAAAAAGATCAACTGTGAAATGCAATATTGAAGATTTGGTGAATAAGATACCGAAACTAACAGAAGAACAGACTAAATCATTACAAGGTGAAATAACAATAGAAGAAGCAGGGATTGCATTGAAAAATATGAAGAACGGAAAAAGCCCTGGATCGGATGGGTTTGGAGCTGAGTTTTTCAAATCTTTTTGGAAACAAATCGGCGTGTTTGTAACCCGAGCTCTAAATGAAAGTTTCAGAGAAGGCGAACTATCAAACACCCAGAAAGAAGGTATTATAATCTGTATACCCAAAGAAGGAAAACCAAAAGAATATGTAAAAAACTGGAGACCTATTTCACTTTTAAGCCTTATATACAAAATTGGCTCCACTTGTATTGCTAACAGAATTAAAAAGGTCCTTCCATCACTGATTAGTGAAGACCAGACAGGATTTGTCCCAAATAGATACATAGGTAGTAACATTAGGTTAATTTATGACATAATACACCATCTCAACATAAAAAAATATCCCAGGGATGCTGATTAATTTAGACTTCGAAAAGGCGTTCGACTCGTTAGATTGGGATTTTATGCACAAAGTGCTGGAGGCTGTAGGTTTAGGTAAAGATATATGTAAATGGATAGAAGTATTCTACAAAAACATTAAGTCTACTGTTATCGTAAATGGCCAAACATCACCATGGTTCTCAATAGAAAGGGGTTGTAGGCAAGGAGATCCAGTTTCACCATATATCTTCGTATTATGTGCAGAAATATTATCCGTAATGATCAAAGAAGAAAATAGTATTGAAGGTATACAAATCGGGGAGAAAGAACACAAAATATCACAATTTGCCGACGACACTCAACTGATGAATACAGGGAATAAGAAATCATTTGAAAAATCTATCGAGATTCTCGATAGATTTGGGAAAACATCAGGTTTATTCTTAAACAAAGAGAAAACACAAGTAATTTGGCTTGGAAGACAAAAGCATAGTGAAATAAGATATATGGAACATTTAAAGATGATCTGGAATCCAAAAGAATTCAAAATATTAGGAATTTGGTTTACTCAGGACTTAACACACATGGAAAAAAGAAACTACAAAGATAGAATGATAGAAGTGAAGACACTATTTAAAATTTGGCTAAAGAGAATCATTACCCCTTTAGGAAGAATTGCTGTCTTAAAATCATTAATTCTGTCAAAACTGACTTACCTATGGTTGATGCTTCCAAATCCACCTGACACATTTGTTAAAGAATTACAAGACTTATGTTACTGGTTTGTATGGAATAAAAAACAAGACAGAATTAGTCGAAAAACAGTTATTAAAGATGTACAGGGTGGTGGGTTGAATCTACCTGACATAAATGCTCTCATCACTCCTTTAAAATTAACATGGATAAAAAGACTGAGACAAACAACACACAGATGGAGAGACATGTTGATCTTTTCATACCCAATTATTGAGAAATTAAGAAGTACTCTCCAAACCATCTGTGCATCACCACTCAAGACAATGTTTTCTGGAAACATGTATTCATGTCGTATAAGCAGTTATATTATAAAATAAAACCAGAAAATGCTAGAGAACTACTTGCAGAACCAATCCTTTACAATGAACATTTTAAAATAGGAAATAAACTAATAAAACACAAGAGTATCTGATTTGTTTCAAGCAAATGGAGATTCACTATCCCATGAGGAATTTAGAACAAAGTATAACATTGAAATAGATTTCCTATCTTATGGTGGATGTATATTATCCATTAAACGATACATCAGAGAACAAGGATTTGAGAATGAGATAAAAGATAACATTGAAGCAGAAGTCAACACAGCATTAAAGAAAATATATTCTGTAGATAAAGGTTCCAAAACTTATTACAGAATTATAGTAAAAGATAACTGGGAACCAAACTGTTGTGCAAAATGGACGGAGAAGCTGAATAGACAGATACCTCGGAAGAAATGTTTTAGAAAAATTCATCAAATTAAGGATATTAAGCTAAAATGGATGCAAATGAGAATAGTGCATCGAATAATTGCAACTAATGTAGCTCTGAAAGAAATGGGAATAGTAGAAAGTTATAACTGTAGTTTCTGTGAAGAGGAAAAAGACAGCATTGAACATATGTTCTGGAGATGCATACACGTCAATGATTTCTGGAAATCATTGCAAGAATTAATAAAAGGAAAGTGTTTAATAGCGAATAATCTGTCTCTGACTGAAAACAATAATATTTGGAGCAGATGACAATTCTAC
>CM065722.1:30000-35000 GCA_033310375.1 Conus canariensis
TGCTTAAACTTCATGACCAATACCGCCAGTTTCTCCATTTCGGGACTAGCTGATGCTAGGATAGAGTACAGCCCTGTCAAAGACTCAGACCAGAATGGAACACTATAGCATCATATTCATCATCCTCATCGACCAACATTTAAAAGAAACCTGGTTGCTGTCATGTTGCTATGAATACCCTTGCTTCGGTCCGTTCTTAGATCTGATGTCTAGTGGGGTACAGTTACAACCGTTTATCATGACTAATTTATGCCAGTCATCATTAGCACAACGGTCGTCACCTCAGTGACGAGATGCTGTCAACGTCTCTCAGTGACAATACCATGCCAGTGTCAACGTTCCTCAGCGACAATACCCTGTCAATGTCCCTCACTGACAATATCCTGTCAATGACAACATCCTCAGCGACAATATCCTGACAATATCAAAGTCCCTCAGTGACAATACCTGTCAAAGTCAACGTCCCTCAGTGACAATACTCTGTCAACGTTCTTCAGCGACAATACCCTCAGTAGCAATACCCTGTCAATGTCAACGTACCTCAATGAAAATACCTTGTCAATGTCAACATCCCTCAATTATAATACCCTGTCTTTGTCAACGTCCCTCAGTGACAATACCCTGTCGATGTCAACGTCCATCAATGACAATACCTTCGCAATGCCAACGTCCCTAAGTGACAATACCTTATCATCGTCCCTCAGAAACAATACCCTGTCAGTGTCAACGTCCCTCAGTGACAATACCCTGTCAACGCTCCTCAGTGACAATACCCCATCAATTTAAACGTCCCTGAGTGACAATACCCTGTCGACGTCGCTGAGTGACAGTACCCCATCAATTTAAACGTCCCTGAGTGACAATACCCTGTCGACGTCGCTCAGTGACAGTACCCTGTCAATGACAACGTCCCTCATTGACAATACCTTGTCAATGTCCATGTACCTCAGTGACAATACCCTGTTAATGTCAACGTCCCTCAGTGACAATACCCTGTTAATGTCAACGTCCCTCAGTGACAATACCCTGTCAATGACAACGTCTCTCAGTGACAATACCCTGTTAATGTCAACGTCCCTCAGTGACAATACGCTGTCAGTGACAACGTCCCTCAGTGACAATACCCATTTAACGTCCCTCAGTGGCAATACCCTGTCAATGTCAACATCTCTCAGTGACAATACCCTGTCAACGTCCCTCAGTGACAATACCCTGTCTATGTCTACGTCCCTCAGTGACAATACCCTGTCAATGTCAATGTCCCTCAGTAACAATACCCTGTTAACGTCCCTCAGTGACAATATCCTGTCTATGTCAACGTTCCTCAGTGACAATACCTTGTCTATGTAAACTTCCTCAGTGACAATACCCTTTCAACGTCCCTCATTGACAATTCCCTGTCAATGTTAACGTCCCGTAGTGACAATAGCATGTCAACGTCCTCAGTGACAATACCCTATCAACATCCTCAGTGACAATACCCTGTCAATGTCAACGTCCCTTAGTGACAATAGCATGCCAACGTCCCTCAGTGACAATATCCTGTCAATGTCAACGTCTCTGAGTGACAATACCCTGTCAATGTCAACGTCCCTCAGTGACAATACCCTGTCAACGTCCCTCAGTGACAATACCCTTTCAATGTCAACGTCCCTCAGTGAAAATACTCTCTCTCTCTCTCTCTCACACCACACACACACACACACCACACAACACACGCACACGCACACCAAAGGCATAAGATTCCATTTCTACATCTTTAACATAATTATGACAGATGCATATTTTCAACGAGACACGAAATTCAATCCGATCGTCTCCCTTTGACTATTAATTTCATCGCAGGGGAGCAAAACATTTTGTATCCATACAAAAGACAAGATTTTAATTCATCTATAAGCGTTTCAACTAAACAAATCAATAAACAGTAAACAAGTGGGGTAACTTTTGCTCCGATAAGAAAACCTAACACAGAGTAACTTTTATTCAAGACTGGCACAGCCTTTTAAACTTGAATAAAGTCAGACAAATACATGGACGAACAATCTAGTAGTGGGGGAAAAACAAGCGCAGGCCAACAACTGAACTGTCTTCATAGTAATGACTTGGCAAAGACTTGGACTTATGGAGGGGGGGGGGGGGGGGGGGGGGGCGGGGGAGGGGGGAGTTTGAAGATGGAGAAACTAGGAACATGAAATTAAGAAAATATATTACTGTCAGGCACTAATTTCGTCTGGTGTTAGCTTGTCTAGGGGGTGCCTGACTATTTATTCGAATTTTGGTCTCTCGCCGCGATTCTCTCATTCGATTCAGTCACTGAAATTAAATGTAAATTAACCACACATTTATTTAAATACACAAGTATGCACATAGCAAAATTATTTAATCATAGTCTTAAACAAGTCCTTCACATTGACTAAAGCGAGTCCTTCCGTTTTGTGTTTATGTCTTGTGGGCTAAAAAAAAGAAAAGAAAAAAAAACTATGCAGTTCTGGCCTGTCTAGCCAGCACACATCAGTTCCTGTCGTCGTGTGATGATCACGGAAGATTCCTGGTCAGTCGACGTTGTCGTGACCCTTGATCATCGGTCCTGTAGACGTTGCTCGTTGATGATGTGCTTTGCTTCTCGTGGTCCACGTATTCACCTTCAGGCTTGACTGGGCCCTCAGGAATTGACCCTATTCGGGGTTCCGCAGCGACTGGGAAAATAAAGTCACGGTGCTTGACGTCAAACACCGTGACGTTCTCAGCTGGGTGAACTAGAAGGGCTTTCGTTTGCTCTCCGGAGGGGCTCTTCGGGTCTTGATCCTCTGTCAGCAGGACGGATCCTCTGGCCGTTCTGGCTGTGGTGAAGTCCTGGCGTGGGTAGAGGTGGTGCGTCGGTAGGGACTGGACAGATGGCCAGTCCCGCCTCGGTGTTTGTGTCCTCGAGGATGTTGCCGCACCACACTTCTGTTTGCTCCTTAATGGACTCCACCAGTGAGTACTAGCTTCCAGGAGGTCGTGTGCTGACAGGGAGACTCCGTCAGGATCTGTAGCCTTATCACTCTGGAGAGCTTAGAATTGCGCTGCTACTACGGCCATGTAAAATCTCCTTCTAACCGTTTTCCCGAGTGTCCTAGCAGCTCCCTACACTTGTGCACATAGCGACCAATCAGGGTGTTGAAGAGGACTGGCTGAGCCTGGCCTCCCCAATCACAGCTCTTGGAACACTCTGATGCAAATTACAGTTCTGAGTGAAGCCTTTACGCAAGCTGTTACGTACTTCATTCAGAACCGTGTTCCTAAACAATGCAGCACAAAGTATGGGTTTGTCTCAAAGACAGAATGGGGCTTGGTGTCTGACATTACAGATATGAAAACTCTTCACTAGCTGCATAAGGGAACCATCGTAATCCCTTTTGAAGGCAGATGTATTTGTATTGCCTGCTCCGAGGCCTTTCGTCCGCTGGGTCGGAACTAATCAGGGAGACACGGCTGGTTGTGTCTGCGCTCCTGGCGTCAAATACAGACACACCACAGTCCATAATACTGTGGTGTTCTCACCACCAAGGGTGCAAAAAAGAATCCAATAGCACCCCCAAAGCAGCCAGTGAAGGGTAGTAAATGAAACCAAACGAAAGTGTGGGGAGGAAAAAAGTTGCTGAAAAACTAAAGATATTATGCAAATAGTATAAAATGTAGGGGACAAGCTTTGAGCCTACGCTTGAGGATCCACCCAAAGATGCAAGGGAGATCAAAAGACAAACACACAGATGGACAGAAACAAATACAAATAACCTCAATTTAATCGAAACAAAATTGGAAATGAAATGAGGTAGGGAACAGTAAACAATAAACAGTTGGGGTAACTTTGCTCCCATAAGAAAACCTAACACAGAGTAACTTTTATTCAAGACTGGCACAGCCTTTTAAACTTGAATAAAGTCAGACAAATACATGGACGAACAATCTAATAGTGGGGGAAAAAACAAGCGTGTTAGGTGTTAGGTTTTCTTATGGGAGCAAAAGTTACCTCACTTGTTTACTGTTTATTGTTTACTGTTCCCTACCTCATTTCATTTCCAATTTTAAACAAATCAAATCGGAGGACTGACGAAATGTTCAAAAGTCACTGTCCAATAATTTGGATGGTGATCCATTGGCATTTATGTGGAGCAAAAGTAATGATTTAGTTTTTGTCATTTTTTATTTCTAGTCACATCTTTCCAGCGCCTATTGTCACAAAAATCATTGACAGAAACACACACGGAAGTTGAAACACACAGAGTTCCCGTCACCCAGGTAAACACACTCACTGTCATCAACACTAAAATCACGTGCACGTTTACTGTCATTTGGGTTATACTGGACGGTGATGCCGGTTTCTCTATTGCAAAAGTTCGCTCACAATGGGCAGTGTTGAGTGCAACAAAACAGGGCTGGCCGCTTTCCTGTTTAAAACCCATGAGTCTGCCACGAGCGTCTGAAACCTCTTAACCATCAATGAATAATTGAAAACAATTGTGGCTCTTTTTCCGTCTTGCCTTGCCCGTTTCAAATGTGGCGTCATTCTCTGTCGTATGTCTCCAAACCATTTGGAATAGTCCTTAGTGAATCTATATAAACCTTTAAGTTTCCCTTCAGCTTTCAGAATCTGTACCTTTTGGTTGTAAAAAGCACAGTGGGCAATCACTGGGGAGTCAGGTCGGGAACTCAGCCGGTGCACACAGTCAAACTCCACCTGGTCAGTCAGGCCCAGCTTGTCCGCTCGTCTCTTCTGGGTAGTCCGTGGAAAATCAGGCCGTTGCTCCTGGAACGGCCCTCCAGATCGTCGATCCATCTCTGGCAGTTGTCCAGCTTCTCACGCCCATTGTTACTGGTCTTCTGCAGTTACCCGTTTTCTCTCCACACCTCTGTCACCTCCTCTTTCAGTTCTCTCATCTGGCTGTGTGGAGCTGCATAGTCCTCCTTCAGTTCTCTCTAAGAGTGAGTGTGTGCGTGTGCGTGCCTGCTTGCGC
>CM065722.1:40000-50000 GCA_033310375.1 Conus canariensis
GCCAAGACAACCCGCCATTCCTTGTCCGACCGGACGTGGCCATTGAGCCTTCCCCCGGTCACACCACCAGCTGCTGACCCTCTGACGAGCCGAACGTGGACAGCTTGGACAGAGTGCGTCGCAGACTGACCACCCACTCGCCATTCCAGTTACTGTAGGGTGAGTTGCACTGTGTGTGCGTATGTGTTTGTGTGCACGAGAAGTAGCCACGATACTAGGAACAGTTAAAGCAGTAGTTAGACTACATGTCACACTAAGCCATCCTCCTAAAGTGTTGGGTAAACACTTTAATGGTGTCAGAAGTGGGATAACCCGTAGCTTAGTTGCGCATGCATTCATTGTTACCTAGTGTTAGACCTAGTTATCAGAATTGTGTTACTGCTCAGCACCAAGCGCTAACTGAACACAGATAACAGCATACAGTTACATACTGTGTCAACCCCTGCAGTTAGCATTGGAAAGTAGTGGGTAAAACCAACACTAGAGTGAAAGAACCCCAGAAAATACAGTCACTCTCCCAATGCCTCTGAATATTAACATAGCCACTGAGTCACAGCTCAGTCAGATGTTGCCAGGGATAGGGCCTAAGAGGGCTGCCCAGTTAGTGAGGATTAGGGAAAGGCAGGGAAGACTAACCCTACCCATCTTGACGTCCGTGCTGCACGGAGAAGTTAGTCAGGACCTCCTTTCACTAATTAATTTTGGGGATCAGGGGGGAACCACCGAAGGATTGGTGGCGACCGGTGTAGCCACAATAAAGGATGAGACAAAAAGACCAGTCGTCCCAAGCCATTCCAGCCATTCACAGATCCCCATATCCCGTAAAGTGTCCATGGCCTTGTCCCAACCCCGTCTGACTCGCGACACGTTAAATCAGAGTTTTTCCGTCCGTGAGTCAGAAGAGTTACGCACGGAAAACTGGGTGGAGAGACACACCCCTGTTTTTGGATCAGAGGACGGAGGTCGAGGTACTTACCATCGGTCCACCTCCGGGTCATCGTCTGTTTCTCGTAGCCACGGAGCTAAAGGATCATATGAGCCTCTGTTACGCCCATGGTAAACATACACGAGGGGTCCGGGGCAACTATACCTCGAAAAGGATTTGCCAGAGGGCCAATACCGTGAGTGCTATGGGGGTGACCGGGTATCTGGATCCCGACAGGGTCCCCCCAGTCCAGTTGGGTCCAGGTCACCGGCAGAGAGAGGTGTGAGAAGCTGGAGGTATGACCAGAACGACAGGGGCTGGTGGGATCACGAGCGGTGTGGCGACGGGGATGGACAGCAGCGGCGGCGAGTGACCTATGTAAGACATCCCTCCCCTCTGAGTCAAACCTAAAGGCATGCGCGGGCAGGTAATAGTCTGTACTATCATCCCTACCGCCAAGGTGAAGCTCAGGTTGGGGCATATATGCCTCTCTCACCTGACGGCAGTGGAGAGATCCCTGCGGTAGCCCTTCTCTTTCAACCAAGAGGAGACCCCCGGATGCTGCCAAAAATTCTCCAGTTTGATGGAGAGACTAACTGGTTGTCTTTCCAGCAGAAATTTGACAGCTACCGGGCAGTCCTCCGCTGGTCAGAAATGGAGAGTAGGGACTACTTAGGTTGGTGTCTGGAAGGGAAGGCCCTGGATTTCCTCACCACACTCACCCAGTTGGGCAGTGGGTTTTCGTACCATCAGTTGGTGGGGAAGCTTGCAGCTCGATTTGGGACAAAAGAATACGTGGGGACTGCCAGGATGCGTTTCCAACAGGCTCACCAAAATGCAGGGGAATCCTTGGATGATTGGGCTGATAGGGTGCTCACGCTAGCGACGTTGGCATACCATAATCTGCCCGAGAAGCATGTCAGAGAGGAAGCCAGAAATAAATTCTGCCTAGGGAGTTTGGATAAGGAGGCAGGAAAGCATGTCTGTATGGAGGAACCCAAATCCATTGAGGAGGCTGTGAACAAAATCAAACGGTTCCAGCATATCTCCCAAGCAGTGGGCGACAGAAAGCGCAAACCCCTGGAAGATCCTCAGGTAGGACGGGTAGGGACAGTTTCACCTGTCACCAGGGAAGAATTCGAGGGTCTGCAGAAGGCTATAGAGAGGGTTACTCTGCAGTTCTCGAAGATGGAAACTAAGGAAACAACGTCTTCCCAGAAACCAAAAACTACCGCCACCCAGGACTTCTGGGTAAAATGCTTCTTCTGTCAACAGAAGGGCCACCAGAAGGATTGCCAGCGCTATCAGAAATGGCTGCAAAAGAGGGCAACAGAGGGCAACAAGGACAAAAAAGGAGCTTTAAACGCCTAAGGCTTGGGGATGATGGCCGATCCTCTGAGCTGGAAACACGAAAGGGCCAGAATTTTTCGAAGTTGGAGTCCCCAGAAAGCGTTGACCAGAGGGTCACCACTTCCGGGGCGTGCCGCTCCTTATCTTGCCCAGCCGAATCGAAGGACGTCCAAGATTCGGCTACCCAAAAGCCTGAGCAGACCAAGATAGAGCCTGGCATTTCTGGTTGTCCACAGGGTTCCATGACAGACAAAACTGCAACTGGTCCAAACACCCATGGGGCAACTCAGAGAGAGTTCATCGGAAGCAATCAGCCAACAGCCTGAAGTCATACGTATTAATTGGGTATGTCCAGGCTCTTCCGGGGTACACATTATGGTAGGTGACATTCGGTTAAGGCCAGGGTGGACTCTGGAGCAGAAATAACCATTGTCGCCACTTCCATGTATGACAAGCTTTCTAAAAAACCAAGAAAGCTGAAGGAAGTGGTGATGCAAATGGCTGACCAGGGTTCCACTCTGAAGGGTTTCGTCACCGCACCTGTACCTCTGAAGATAGGCCAGACAACCTTCAGAGAGGGGCTGTATGTGGCTCCGATTGCGGACGAGATGCTGTTAGGACATGATCTTCTGCATCATTGGGGAGCGATCCATGACATGAAAGCTGAAACTGTTGACAGGAGAAGAAACTATCCCTTTAGACATGAGTTTTGGTCAGGGACCGCCAACCATGGCCAGGGTTACAGCTGCCCGTAAAGTTGTGGTACCACCCAAAACTGTCATGAGAATAACCGGCAAATTGGATAAAGTCCTTCAGGATTACTACACTGAGTCCTCGGTGGGCTCTGAGCTCCTAATCCCGAGGACGGTGCGGAAATCCGGGGGACAATCCTATCCTCTGCCTGGTAAACCCCAGTGACAGGTACCATACTATCAGGAAGGGGGAGCTGATAGCCAATGCCTATGAATTGCAGGAGATACTAGACCCGTTACAGCAGAACTCTTCCTCTGAAAGTAGAGGCTATGATCAAGTGGTAAGGGGGGAAGCAAACTGCAGAAGGGTACGTATTGGGGATAAGCAACCCCCGAAGGACCAAGTACCAGAGTATCTGCAGAAATTGGCTAGTGACTCCAGCACACACCTAACAAAGAATCAGAAGGTGGAGTTGATTAAGCTCCTATGTGATTATCAGGATGTGTTTGCTGATGAATTTGATTTAGGGAATTTCACCGGTTTTGAGCACTCAATTGACACTGGTTACGCCAAGCACATAAAGCAAAGAATGCGCCATACACCTGCTGTGTTTGCAGAAGAGGAGGAGGCACATTTACAGAAAATGCTGAAGGCTGGTGTCATTCAGGAGTCAGTGTCCGAGTGGGCGTCAGCGCCAGTACTCATCCGAAAGAAGGACGGATCAGTTCGCTGATGCATCGACTACCGAGCCCTAAATGAGGTCACAGTCAAGAATACTTTCCCGTTACCACTGGTGGAAGACTGTCTCGATACTCTGTTGGGAGCACTTGGTTTTCAAAGCTGGATGCCAATAATGCGTACTGGCAAGTGAGAGTCAAAGAAGCTGACAGGAAAAAAACTGCCTTCTTGACCAAGTACAGTCTGTACGAACATGTTTCGGATGGGATTTGGGCTCACCAATGCGCCAGCCACATTCTCACGCGTGGTGAACCTTATCCTGAGAGGTCTGACATGGAAGACCGTGCTCGCTTTCTTGGACGACATTTTGGTGTTAGGGGACAGCTTTGAGGATCATTTGCAGAACTTGAGGGAGGCGCTGCAAAGGTTTCGACAGCATGGTCTGAAGCTCAAGCCAAAGAAGTGCCTTTTCTTCCAGCCTGAAGTTGAGTTCCTGGGACGGATAGTCAGCAAGAACCAAATAGCTATGGCTGACCGGGATATTCAAACTGTGAAGGACTGGCCCATTCCAAAATCTTCAAAAGATGTGGAACGATTTCTTGGCTTTGCTAATTACCGTCCATGTTCGTTCCAAACTTTGCAGTGTTGGTGCAACCCTTGTCTAACCTCACAGGAAAGAACAAGTTCTTCTGGGATGAAGAAAAGCAGTATTCCTTCGATAACCTCTGTAAAGTGTTGACCGAACCCCCCGTCCTGGCACTGCCAAACAGCACGGATCCATTTGTGTTGGATACGGATGCTAGCGATTTGGCAATTGTGGCAGTTCCAAGTCAGATTCAAGGAGGTGTGGAGCGAGTAATTGCGTACGGCAGTTTCGCACTCACTCCCGAATAGAGAAGGTACTGCTTGACCCAGAAAGAACTGTTGAGTATTGTGAGGTTTACAAGGCAGTTCAAGTACTACCTTTTGGGTAGGACTTTTACCGTCAGGACTGACCACTCAAGTCTAACGTGGCTCTTGCGGTTTACACACCCACAGGGACAGTTGGCCCGATGGATGGAAGAGCTTTCACAATTCCATATGATTGTCGGACATTGGGCTGGGGCAAAGCATCAGAATGCTGATGCACTGTCCAGGATTCCTGATGCTTTGACCCCATGTCCATCTTTTGTGGCTGGCATTCGGCCTGAAAGTCTGCCTTGTGGGGGTTGCAACTACTGCAAGCGAGCCGACGAACAGTGGGGGGAGTTCATTCAGGCTGTGGACAAAGCCCGGAGCCTGATGGAAGGAAACCTGGCAGTTTTGTCTCCCGAGGACAAGGGGCCACAGCCAGATGGAGGGGGGGGGGGGGGGGGGGGGCTCTCTCGAGAAGTCACGGAAGGGGTGCTATGGGGTTTTCCAGTCATCATGACCGTGTACCTTCTCCTACAGGGAGGGGTACCATGTGGTTTACCAGTCATGATGGCCGTGTACCTCCTTCTGAAGGATGGGATGCGCATGACAGTGGGCAAAATTCCTTGCGTGTTCTGAAACTCTTGCTTGCACATGCGCCAAAAGGAGCAAGCATGACAGCTGCCCAACCTCGTGTGGTCCCAAAAGGGGGAACGCATGCCAGTTCCCAGGTGCAAATGGGTGTTGCACCTGAAAGGCGTTTGGGCTCTGTGTCTGCCAGTTCTTTGGGATGTCCGGACATCCCTGCCAGTCTGGTACAGAGTGTGCCTGCCAGTTCTCTGGTCCACCCACAGGGTAAAACCTGACAGTTTTCTGGCTCGAAAAGGGCCTGACAGTTTTCTGGCACACTCGAAGGTTGCACCTGCCAGTTTTCTGACACATCCTGGACGCTGAAGTTCTTCGTCTGGTCGGCCAATCGTTGGTTTCACCATGGGTGAAAAAGCCCGGGTGTCTCAAGGTTACAAGGAGCGGTTGACCAGCACGCGTACTGAAAGTCACTGTCCTTGGGACAGCCAGAATGCCTCACTGCCTGAAAGGGCAGTGACTGGCAGCACTGATGGCGTAAGCTTTGAGATAGAGATCCTGGATGGACAGGTGCAGCTGAGGACCTGCAATGTGCGACTTGCACAAGAGGCTACCTCAGAGATCCCGTCGTGCTGGGGGTTTACGGTTCAGGAACTCCGGACAGCACAGGGGAAAGATAAGGATTTACACCTGGTTCTCCAATACCTTCAAAAAGGGACTGAACCCGATGAAGGGGAACTCTTCTCAGCTTCGCCAAGTGCAAAATACCTTTGGCTGAACAGAGGGTTGTTCCTGCTTAAGGAAGGCTTGCTATTCAGGTGCAAGCCAGATTCCAAGGACTTGGAGCTGGTAGTTCCCGCTTCCCTCCAGGAACAAGCAATACAGTGGCACCATGACCTTCCATCAGCAGCACACCAAGGAGTGGCCAGAACTAAAGCCAGATTAAAGGAAAAGTTCTTCTGGTTCACTCTGGCTCCCAATGTCGAGGCCTAAGCGCTGTCCTGCGACGTATGCAGTAAAAACAAAAAGAACAAACGTTATGGGAAAGTCCCATTGACGGAGTACCATGCAGGGGCCCCGATGGAGCGGGTTCATATTGACTTCATTGGCCCCCTGCCCAGGACAGCACATGGAAACGAGCACTGCCTCATGATGGTGGACCAATTCGCCAAATGGGTGGAGTGCGTGCCCCTTCCATCTCAAAAGGCCGAGACGACAGCAACAGCTGCAGTGGATGTGTTTTTCTCACGTTTTGGTTGCCCATTCCAGCTGTTCTCAGAGCAGGGACGCAATTTTGAAAGCAAACTGTTCGAGGCTTTGTGCCAAGCTTTCAAAATCCACAAGGCCCGAACAACGCCATATCGCCCTGCGTCAAATGGTCATGTGGAACGGTACAACCGAACGTTGATGGATGCCATAAGGTGCTTCCTGGGGAAGGTGCAGAACAAGTGGGACGAACACGTACAGCAGATAGCTGGAGCTATCCAGTCCTCTGTAAACCGAACAACTGGCTTCACCCCTAACATGTTGATATTGGGGAGGGAAGTGACCATACCAGCGCAGCTGATGTTCCCTGTTCCAGGCCAGAAATTAGAGTGTGAGGACGAGTACGTGTCCCACTTGGTCCAGTCCTTGCAAGATGCCCACACAGCTGCAAGAGAGAATCTGAAGACATCCCTTCGGCACATGAAGAGAAATTATGATCTCAAGATCCTGTTGAGACCATATGCCGAAGGTGATGTTGTGTATCTCTTGGACACTGCAGTTGTGAAGGGTAAATGCAGGAAACTCTGTTCACCCTGGAAAGGTCCGGGGGTCATCTTGAGGAAACTGTCGGCCTACCTGTATCAGGTCAAACTCCAGCACTCGGTCTTCATGACGAATCATGACCAACTGATGCAGTGCAGAGATCGGAAACTGTCTGCATGGATCCAGCGGTTCAAGTCACATCCGGAAGGAGAAGAAGAAGTGCTGGAGGATGAGGATCAGGGAGTTTACTGCGTCTGCAAGAAGCAGTGGGGCAGGCGTTTCATGATCCAATGTGACTACTGCTGGGAGTGGTACCATGGGTCATGTGTCAACGTCACCGCCACTGACGCACTTGATATTGACAAGTACAAGTGCAGGGCTTGCAGGCAGTGAACTTATTAGACAGAAGTTCTGTTTCAGGATGGCCACCGGAAAACCGAATGCCCTGGAGCGCGCTGATAAGTTTTCAGCGGCAGGTCAGCTATTCCCACATACTGATCAGTTAGTGCAGGACCTCTGGCTCATTAAGGAGGTGTCTGAGAGTGAGCGTGAAAAATGCTTGCTCCGGATGGTCGCTGTCGCCAAGCAGCGGGGTGACCCTTTCTCTCTAAAGTGGCTGAAGAAGGTTGCCGGGGCGGTGCAGACTTTCCAGCTGCGGAGTGATCGGTGGATCACAGAAAATGTGGCGCCTGTCACTTCGCGGTCTGGCCGCTCGGGCAAGTCCAAACCAGCCTCTGAGCAATTTGGGGAGGGGGGGGGGGGGGCGCCTTGACATACGCTTGCTGACCGACCCCAATTTGGAATGCCATATTGAGCGGGCCTCCACGAGGGGTGAACCGACCCAGGGTGGGGAGTACAAGCATTCGGACATTCTAAGCGTGATGGACACTGGGGAAGGTATTCCTGGGTTGCTCTCACCAAGGGAGTCGCCCATGAAGACCGTTTCCCAGGAAACGCCAGACTACGCTGCCTGGTGCTCTTCCTCATTCTTGGGGTGGCTGCCTGGTGTGGCAAGGACCAACACAGGAGTTCAGGCCAAAAGTACAGTCTCCTCCCAGGAAGTGGCGTTCCAGAGTGGGAACCTCCGGAAGTCAAGAGCTCCATGCAAGCGGGCAGCCTCAGCACATCGAGAAGCCCTAGGAAAGGTTTCCAAAGCTGGCACAGCAGAAAGTAGACCCTCATTCACCTCCCATACTTTCTGGAGGACTGTGAGTGAGGAGGTAGGGAACACTACTCGGCTTCGGCCAGGAGGAGGAGGAGGAATAAGGCTAAGAGGTCTAAGGCAATTTCTAGTGCCACCTTCACCCCCTCTTCGGTCAGGCCGAGGGACGTCCCCACCCCAGTAGCCAGTCTCACTCGGCCAGTCGAGTCCCGGGAGGAGGAGTGTATGGTACCAGGCTGCAAGGAGCCAGTAGGGGACCTGAAGGTGCATGCTTTTACGCATTACTTCCCTGGTGTTTTTGATGAGAGGCTGCCTCCAACGTCAGAAAACGTGCTGAAGTGGCGTAGGAAGGCTTTGTTGCAGGCCATGGACTGGTTGATTATGTCGTCTGGTCGCTGGGACGACTTGGGTTCGGTTCCTCAACATGCAGCATCTTCTGTCCACCCTGAATGCATGCATCTCGGATGGGCAGAGGGAAGCTATGACGGCTTTTTGCCAGTACATTGAGGAGCCGGTGCTGACTACCTTCCAGCTGTACCCGGCGGAATCACCAGCCGTGTTGGTTCATTGAAAGGTTGTGCTGCTTCTGGTGGTGCGGATGGACCACCAGGAGAGAGTACTGGTGGAAACACTATCCGGCGCCGGAGGCCTTGGAGCCTGCTCAAGCTGTTTGACGCACACTTTCACCTGGATAGAACTATTCAATTCGTGCAGCTGCTGCTGGACTCCAGTCTGCAGGCTGTGCTGGATGGGACCTTCGTGAGGATGGAAAAGCGGGTCCAATTGGTAGGAACTTGTGCCTCCTTTTGTGATCCCGTCTCCTACCCCTCCTCTGAGGATATCGCCTGGTACCCCGGGAATATGGTGGTGGCAGTTGGGCTGCATCCAAAACACTGTGCAGAACTGGCTGGTCGGGATATGGAGGAAGTCCTCTTTAAGCTGCAGGAGCTTGTCTCATCGCCACGGGTGGCCGCTGTGGGCGAAATTGGACTCGACCACAGCGTACCAATTGAGACCTGGTCCCAGCAAGCTGTGAATCGCCAGAGGATCCTGCCTTTGGTCTCACCCCACCATGTTCTTGTGCTATACTGCCGAGGGATGCCTGGAGATGATGGGGCAGAGGCCTACCTCCAAATGGTGTGCCTGGTCCGGATGGGAGTGTCCCGGGAGCAACGTGTCTATGTTCACTGCTTCACTGGTGATGAGAACGTCCGTGACCGGTGGGTGGAGGCCTTCCCCAATGTTCACTTTGGGTTCACCCAACTGGTTAAGTCCTTTAACCAGCAGCAGGCTAAGGCACCAGGTGGGATGGACCGGGACTGAATCCTTCTGGAGACAGATGCTCCATATTTCCATCCTCAAAAGACCCAGTGGTCTGCACCCAACCAGCTCTTCCAGGTGGCTGAGTGTGTTGCACCATTGCTGTTCAATGCCGGTGGAGGAACGGTTGGACCTGACTGCCGACAACGCCCTATGCCTCTACAGCTGTTAGGGAAAGCGGATGCTAGCCAGACCTGGGCTCTTGCGAGGGAACTAAACTCGCTAAAGCTTTCATCATAAAGTCGGGGGGAGTATAGTGACGCACAAATGCAGTGCGCATAAGCACTCGGTTCGCCACCAAACCGGAAGGTGCACCTCGCATGCGCACTCCTCACTTAAAAGCAGACGACAGGGCACGAAGAAGCTGAACCATTCGACTCGCTACCCCCGACGGGTCAAGACATCAAGCTCTGCATTCCCTGAAGGAGACGTCTACACCCACAGCCTCTACACTTCACCATTGCGGACGCCCGTCCTCTACGCTACGCTACGAGAGACGTGAGGCGTCCAGTCACCAAGACCACTTCCAACCAGGGCGCGGACTGCAACCAGTTACCGCGCCAAGACAACCCGCCATTCCTTGTCCGACCAGACGTGGCCATTGAGCCTTCCGCCGGTCACACCACCAGCTGCTGACCCTCTGACGA
>CM065722.1:55000-95000 GCA_033310375.1 Conus canariensis
AGTTTTGTCAATCCAAAAATATCACAACATGTCTAGATATTCCGTTGTTATGTGTACACGAAGTATGTAATGCTCTTACTCACTTAAAGCAAAGTAGTACTACTGGCCTTGATGGCATTGACGGAAAGATTCTCAAACTGTCAGCCCCTGTAATTGCTGAAACACTTACTTATATATACAATCTCTGCATTTCTAAAAATCAGTTCCCCAAGGCTTTTAAAATTGCTAGAGTAATGCCGATCTATAAAACAGGTGATCACACCGATCCGTCTAACTACAGGCCCATTTCTATTTTGTCTGTACTGTCTAAACCATTGGAAAACCATCTAAATAAACATATTCTCGATCACTTCAATTCTTTCAATTTATTTCATCAAGACCAATCCGGTTTTAGGGCTAATCACTCGTGCCAAACAGCACTGACAAACCTAGTTGATCAATGGCTTACTAATATAAATAACGACAAAATTACAGGTGTTCTCATGGTAGATTTTATGAAAGCCTTTGATGTTATTGACCGCAATCTTCTTCTTAAAAAGCTAAAGATATACAACTTATCAGAGAATTCGTTAGAACTCCTATCTTCATTTCTTTCCGACAGAAAGCAAATGGTCTCAGTAAATGAATCTGTATCTCCTACATTATCCATTAGTCATGGTGTGCCTCAAGGGTCAGTACTCGGACCTATCTTATTTTCCATATATATAAACGATTTACCTCTATTCATTGATAGTCTCTGTGAAATGTTCGCTGATGACACCACAATACACTGTAGTCATAAAAAAATTGAAAATATATTTGCAAGTTTACAAGAAAGTATAAACAAATTAATCATATGGTCTGAACTCAATCATATGTGTCTCCATCCTCAGAAAACGAAGTACTTGATAATAACCACCAGACAAAAGCGTCAAAATATTTCTTATGATTCCCTATCTCTTAGTATAAATAATGAAATAGTTGAAGAAGTTGACCATCATAAAGTCCTTGGTGTCATTGTAGACAATAATTTGTCATGGTCTTCTCATGTCACAATGCTTTGCAAACTTCTGTCTCAAAAGATTCACCAGCTTTCAAAACTAAAATATTTCTTAGACCAACATTGTCGTAAGCTGTTTTTTACTTCGTACATTGAATCTCATTTGAATTACTCTTCTACATTGTGGGATTCGGCCAGTTATAACGTATTAAAACCACTCTTCAGTCTTCATAGACGGGCTGTGAAACTCGTTCTTCTCAAATCTACAACTGTAACTCCCTCTGATTATAAACGTTTAGACATTTTGCCTCTAAAATGGAAACTCACTTATAACAAAGCAATTTTCATGTTTAAGATAATGTCCAATCATGCACCACCAACTTTGAAAAACAAATTTAAAACGAACCTGATTCGCAATGTCAGAAAGATTCAGATACCCCTACCAAGGATTGATCTTTTTAAATCTAGCCTCATTTACTCCGGTGGTTGTTTGTGGAATGACCTAGTGTCTTCATTTAATGTAATTTCTAGTTTAAACGTTTTCAAAAAACAATACTTCTCATATCTGATGCTACGCTTCCTAAACAGTGTGACTAATGATAACATCATGTAACCTTCTTTATACGTTTTCAAAATTATTGTATGGATTCAAGTACAAATGATGTTTAAATGTATTTGAATGTTCATTTGTGTTCCTTCGTTACCCCTTCTCTATATCTTGTCATGACATACTGTTCACCTGTCCACCTTTCATTGACGTCCTTCGTTTCTCTCCTTCTTCTTCTTCTTCTTCTTCTATTTTATTTTTGTTGTTGAATGTATTTGCAAAGTTGTTTTCTCTTTATCTTTGTGTGTGTGTGTGTGTGTGTGTGTGTGTGTGTGTGTGCGTGTGTGTGTGTGTGTGTGTGTGTGTGTGTGTGAAAAGTTGACTGTCATATTTTTGGATTGCCTTTTGTATTTCAGGCTAATATTCTTTTCACTATCTAGATGGTTCGTTGATTTTGAAGTCACATATTGTCATTATTTTTTCTGCTTCATCGAGGGCAAGATGTAAAAAAGCCTGTTTTGTGCTTATTCTTTATCCCTCATTAAAAAAGATTCGTTCGTTCGTTCGTTCGTTCGTTCTCCCTCTCTCTCTCTCTCTCTCTCTCTCTCTTCTCTCTCTCTCTCTCACACACACACACACACACACACACACACACACACACACACACACACCTCACATGGTAAACCTCCTCTACAGATGTTGTCAGACATGAAGTCTCACACGGTTCAGTGCTAGCCCCCCCCCCCCCTCCCCTCCCCTCCCCCTCCTTTTCTGATCTTCTGTAACGACTTGTCATTCCCCAGACCAGATGAGGTCACAACGGACGACACTGCTGATGGTTCATCACTCCAAACAAAACAGCAATAATCACACATTAATTGAGAAACCTCTCCAGGAAAGTTTAAACGAAGTTTCAGACAGGTGTAAACTGAATGATCAAAGACTCAGCCGCCCCAAGCAAATCTATGATTGTATTCACTCGCCAAAAGCATCAGTTTTAGCAAATCTATGATTGTATTCACTCGCCAAAAGCATCAGTTTTAGCAAATCTATGATTGTATTCACTCGCCAAAAGCATCAGTGTTAGCAAATCTATGATTGTATTCACTCGCCAAAAGCATCAGTTTTAGCAAATCTATGATTGTATTCACTCGCCAAAAGCATCAGTTATAGCAAATCTATGATCGTATTCACGGGCCGAATGCTCCTCTTTACCTACAAATTCATTTGAACTGTACTTCTATACGAACAGGTGGACAAGAATCATGTTTCATGTGAGCAATAGATGAACTAAAATGGCAATATCATTTTAATAGTTCATTCAAGATAATCTAAGAGACATTTTCCAATTATCTCATCTAAAGCGTTATGTCAAAATTATTGTGCTCGACTTGTGGAAGAGATGTGTGTCTTCGTGAGGGAGTGTGAGTTTATGTGTGCCTGTGCTTGTGTGCATGTGTAGTACAGGGTGTGCATGTGTAGTAAAGAGTGTGCATGTGTAGTACAGAGTGTGCATGTGTAGTACAGAGTGTGCATGTGTAGTACAGAGTGTGCACCTGTGCACTTCCTTGTGACTCTCCACCCCCACTGCCCACCCCTCGTCCCTACTCTTCCCTCTCTTTCTTTTGTTTTTCTCTCCTATCAATAACTCCTGCATTCTGTGACTGTTTTGAAATGCAAATTGATGTTCAACATCACACACAACACACACACACACACACACACACACACACACACTCTCTCTCTCTCTCTCTCTCTCTCTCTCCCCTTTCTTTCTCTCTGACTGACTGACTGAAACCATTTACTGTCAGATTAACATATTGTTGTACACACTCTCTCTCTCTCTATCTCTCTCTCCTCCCCTCACACACACACACACACACACACACACACACACACACACACACACGCACGCTGTTACGGATGGTGTGCGGTGCGTGTTTTGCTGTCTGACTCTCGCTCTCAAAAGTTTGGATGCGTGTAATAATTATTCCCTACGCACACCCACACCAAACGCACATGGATAGCCAGGCAACACACGAGTTAGATTTTTTTTTCTTTATAATTATGCTGCCTGAACCATCAAACATACATTCATGTGAATTGGTACAAATCAATACATGTCACTACATAGCATATAGGTCAAGATATCAATACATAGGAACTTCAATCATCAGATATCAGCATATCAATTATCATATTACATATCTTGATATCACTCACAGATCTCGCTGGCGCCGTCCACAGTGTCTCACATATGCAGTCAACACACTCGGTTCCACAGTACCCAAGCCACAGTCTACAACACTAAAAGAAGACAAATAAGGATAACCAAGGTCCCCACATGATAAGCACAGCCGTTCACAAGCACAAGCGATGAAGAAGAAGAAACAGGGTCTCCACACAACAAGCACGTAATAAATCACGTCAAACTATCAGAAGAAGAACCGCAAATTCACAAGGCACAGTAATCCATAGCAGAAGAACCGCAGATTCACAAAGCACAGCAATCCACATTAGAAGAACCACAGATTCATAAAGCACAGTAATCCATAGAAGAACTGCAGATTCACAAGGCATAGCAACCAATATTGAATCCCCGGAGAACACGATTTCAGCAAAGTCCCATGGAACACAATAAACTTCGATTCCACGTATTGTTGATCTAAAACAAAAATTAATTAGCTTCTCCGTGTATTGATATTACAATGTTCACATCAATAAATTCAGCCCACCGACACACATGAGGTGGTACAATTAGAGCACATAAATATTCTTGCAGGAGTTTTAAGTCACTCTCGGCGACACAGCATTCACAACATTTCTATAACAAATAAATTTCCTGGTACATATTTCGCTGGTATCGTCATCAGAAGTATCGCACATACACAGTGAACATCAACGTACTACTGACTTGAAAGTCAGCCTCTCCGCATAGTAACACTACGGAGAAAACGACGATTAAAACAAATTAAAGTAGGCTGGACACCAAAGCCTCGGCCGTTAGTTCTTGCTCTCCTCTTCCGTCAAAATTTTTTATTATTTTCATCATGTTCTTATGTCATTTCAAGTTGACGTCATAATTTACGTTGACGTCACAATACTCCCCCTCCTCCAAAAAAAAACAATGACCGAATTGGTTTTTTTTTTTGAAGAAGTAAACAAACAGCAGAATACACAAACCCAGAAATCATACATCAAAACAGCTTCATAAAACTACAGTTCACACAAGGAACCTCACTTCCTAAGGGATCAATTGATTTTCACATGAACGGGAGAGAAGGTCAGCGAAAACATTCGCCGAACCAGGAACTGGCTGGACTTCAAACGAGAATTCCTGCAACGACAATGCCCATCTCATAATTCTTGAGTTCTTAAAGTTTGACGTTCGCAGGTACGTCAAGGGACGATGATCCGTCTGCAGGATAAATCTGACTCCCCAAAGGAACCTAACAAACTTCTGCACAGCCCAGACAATGGCTAAACATTCCCGCTCAATAGTACTGTACGCCTTCTCACGATCCAGCAACTTTCGACTAGCGAACACGACTGGGTCAAGGACATCATCACTCTCCTGAAGCAATACAGCACCCAAACCAACAGAACTAGCATCAGTCCTGAGAACAAAAGGATTACCCAACCTAGGTAACAACAACACAGGTGCAGAAGACAAGACACCCTGAATCTTCTTCAAAGCTTCAGCACACTCAGGAGTCCAAGAAATAGACCTTCCAGCACGATCAGCGTCTTTGATCAAATCCGACAGTGGAGCACTCAAAGTAGCGAACCCAGGAACATATCTCCTGTAAAAACTGAGCAACCCCAACAAAGACCTGACCTGCTTCCTGGTAGTAGGAGTGGATATATTCAAAATCTTATCAACCTTCTTACCTTCAGGACGCATAGTACCACCTCCAACAACATGACCAAGGAACTCAAGTGAACGAAAGCCTGCCTCGATCTTCGAAGGACGAGCTGTGAGGTTGAAAGACCTCAGACGAGAGAGCACACCCTTCACATGTTTAAGGTGAGCATCCCATGACATACTGTACACAAGAATATCATCAAAAAAATTGATGGCAGAAAACTGATCTAATGCCAGCATACGCATCATACGTGCAAACACTGCAGGAGCCGATATAAGTCCAAAAGGCATCCTGACAAACTGGAATAGACCCATGTGTGTTGTAAAAGCCGTCTTCGGACGATCCTCGGGCTTAACCACGATCTGCCAATATCCTTTTGCAAGATCTATCTTTGTGAAAAACTGAGCATCAGCTAGCCTTGCAAAAAGACTCTCAACATCAGGAATAGGTTCGGCATCAAAGACGGTAATCTTGTTCAAAGATCTGAAATCAATGCAAAATCGACATGTAACATCTTTCTTCCTGACCAACACAGCTGGAGAGGCATACGGACTATTTGATGGCTCAGTGATACTGTCACGGTCGCTAAGCCGGACGGCCCTACCACCCTTACCCACGCCTATCACACGCTAGGTCAGACAACACAGCACACTAACACTGTTTTACAATCATGCACGCTTCTTTATTTCACACACACTCCATGGCGCCACCACTCACGCACATTCACAACTGCACACAAGTATCCTAATTCCTGCTGACTCACCCTACTCTACGATAATGACCTAGAAAACCCTAACCTAACCTAACACACCAGTTGCAGTATATCACTGTGACCTGGGACACAGCGATAGCCCGCACACGTGGTGACTAACTACTAGGGACAAGGATTTACCAAAGGGACTCTAATCTCTTAACTACTGCTACCACCCACATCTCTCCCCAGGACTCACCCTTCTCTTTTAACCCGGGACCACTACCAAACTGGTCGCTGCATCCGTAAGGGAGGCAACGACAAGTACCCTACACTGTGCCAGCCACTACGTCCTAAAAAGAGGCAGTAGCTAACACCCCTAACCCTACCGCCTAACGCTACATCCCTTCTACCACAAACGGGACAACCCATCCCGGCCCCGAAAGCTCCAGTCCTCGGCGCTGTACGTGGCCCCTCACAGGCTGACACCTCCCCAGAAGACTCTGCACCCCGGCGCTGTCCGTGGCTCCTCCGCGGGCCGACACCCTCCCCGAAGACTCTGCACCCCGGCGCTGACCGTGGCTTCCCGCAGTCTGACTCCTCCCCGCGATGGGCACGACACACAACGCACACACACCAGACGCCCTCTCGACGGGTCCGGGGCTCGTAGGACGCCTCCTCCTCTGAAGGCCCCGCCGGACACCAAGGGTGGAAAAAGGCCTGGTGCAGCGCCCTCTCACAGGACGCCTAAACCGGGACGAGGAACCAGTGCCGGAGAACTCCCGGAAGAGCACCGGTAGCCGGAGGAGAGCTGCCCCACAGAAGGCAGACGGCCTGGGTGGTCTCCCTCTCCCGGAAAAACAACAGGCACTGGAAAGCGCCGCTCACCTGCCGGCACGCGGCAGTAGACTGCGGTGATCTGGCCCCAGCCTCAGGACGGAACAGGATACCTGCTGACACAACTGGACATACAGACGATCAACCACACCAGTTCTGCAACTGGCTGACAGTGGCTGCCAACAAGGACGACACCGACTCAGCACAGGCCAAGGGCACCCAAACCCGACGAGGACCTGGCACTAACTATGACTCGAAGTCACTTTTCAAAATTAACGGCGCTTGCCGCCGCACCTACAAGGAGTACGTCCACTCCGACGAACACCAGGGACCGAAGTGAAGCTACCCCAACACATTCCGCCCTGGTCGGAATCAAGCGAACTCTACTCACCACACAAAACAACGATTGGTCAGAGCAGTGTATCCCTCCGCAGAGCTGACACGCCTGACCAACGGACTAGTTGTTGCTCGTGCAACAACACGACAATTTACCACAACAACTCACAGACTTGACAACACAACAGCCGATATCCTGCCCCGCCTTCTCTGGTGTAGAACCAAAGTAACAAAAGGGTAACAATCGGGAACGAAACCAACTTCCTCCTACCACTCCCTCAACAAGTGAAGACCGGAAAGTAAGAATATTGTATGTCCTACCTCCCCAGCCCCCCTACCTAGCCTACCCTTTCTACCTAACCTCGAGAAACTTAGCCTAACCCCAGCTAACTAAACCCCAGTCTTACCCCGCGCGCACGCGCGTGCACACACACACACACACACACACACACACACACACACACACACACACACACACACACACACACACACAAGCACGCATACATGCACGCTCTATATCTTGAATCTTCACCACTCTAACCACATGGACGTACTGGTTTAGTACCGCCGATCGGTGACATACCCCCCTACCTAAGTTTTAACCACAGGTTAAAACCAACAACAACTTCTCACTCGATCGGCGTTTTAGCCACACTCTACCTATAACAATCCAATTCCCCATCACTCACTCTGTCCTACTGTTACTTTTGATGCACTCCAAAACTTCCATCCCAACAGCATCAACTTTTAAATACATCAACAATCACAGGTTACATTAATCAACCTGGTCTAACGCTGCTTCACACGACCTTAACGCAGGCGCTTATAGGCAGCCGTTACACTATGCACTACATATAAACTTCATAACTGAGGGTGCTCTGACTATGCACGACCGCTGTGCGACACGTGCTACAAACACCACACCCTCAGTAACACTTGCTACGTCATTCTCTTCCCATGACACATGCATAGCTTCAATAATGTCAACCTCTCATGACTCAGGTAAATGGAACTTAAGGTTCTCTCTCTCTCTCTCTTTCTCTCCGGCAAGCGACTCAAGTAGTCTGCCGCCACATTGTCCTTTCCAGACACTGCCTGCACCGTAAACTGGAATGCCTGCAGCTGCAGTGCCCACCTTGTGATCCTCCCACTAGTACTGTAGACCCTACAGCTATCTTCCTGGGTTTTGCTCTCCAGTCAAAATGTCGCTTGTACCTGTACGCTGCTGTTGCCAAGTTCTTCTTTGCCAACTCACTTCTCAGCTACCTTGTTCCTTAAGTTAACGACGTACTCTGCCGCTGTGCGGAGCCCTTGCCTTTCTGGTTGCAACCACAGATCCCTCAGTATCTGCATGGGCCTGCGCATCAGTGGCATCTTCACGAGGGGAACTCTTGAGACTCTTCCTTTGTCCACAGTACGCTGACACTGGAAGCATGACTGGCAGTACCGACGAATGTCAGCATGCATGCTTGGCCAATAAAAATGGCGACCAACTCGCTCCTTGGTTCGGGTGGTACCTAAGTGACCAGACATGGGTACGTCGTGGCCTAGCTTCATCACCGTGGTCCGTAGTTCAGCTGGGACGCAGATCTGACTCGCTACGTCCTTGGGACCCTCAAACCGCCGGACCAGTACACCAGACTTCCGCGCGTACTCAACTCGTCCAAACTTGGTGTGGAAGTGCGTCCCTGCTTCACACGCACTCCGAGCCTTCCTCAAGGTTTCATCCTGGTCCTGCATCTGAATTAACTGTTGGGTAGAGGTGTTCAGAATGCATTCCTCGACGGGCAGTGGTACAGGTTCTTGCTGCTCCCTGGCTCTCTGCGCGCGTGTCTGCACTGCCCCTACCAACGCCGGGTCTGCGTATACAGGCACACGTGTCCAACCAGGATCTCCTACTCTCTTTGCGAAGTTTCCGATCAGAACTTCCTGCACAGGGCTATTCATGACCAAAACCTCCAACTTCCCTGCGATGAATGGTGACTTCAACTCTACTACCGCCACAGGTAACACGGACCTACATCTGGACTCGGCCAACACTACTGGGACTGTCTCTCCTGTGTACGCATCTGCCGGTACTAACCACTTGGCCACTACGGTGTGTCCGGCACCCGTGTCCCGTAATCCATTGGCCGGAGACCCGTTAACTTCTACAATGCACGCAGGCTCGTACCGCTGCTCAGCGCATGGGCGACACAACGTAGGGACTACTCGAGCTTGGGGCTGGTCACAGCAATGAACAGCTCCAACAGAATGGGGCTCAGGGCATTTCCTAGCGATGTGGCCTGGCTTCTTGCAGTTGAAACAAACTATGGTCGATCTAGGCCCTTCTGATCTCCTGTTCAGCTGCTGTAGTACACCATCACTTTGTTGGGACCTCCCTGCGGGCTGGCTCCCTGCTGTTTCACGTGTACTACCCAGGTTGGGCTGGTTAACTGTTCGGTCTTGCCTCGCCTTCCTCCCCAGTCTTTTGGCCTCTGCCAAAACAGTAGCTTCCGTTGCAAGTTGTTCCACAGTTTTCGGGCATGTCTTCCGCACCTCAGTTGTGAACTCTGGAGACAATAGCTGATAAAACTGTTCTTGGAACAGCAGATCCTTTACGTCCTCTGCCACACTCTCATCCTTGCCCGCTGCCGCACACCAGAGGGAAAACCACCGCTTCATCCTTCCCAGCATCTGGCCGAAAGTCTCAGCAGCGTCCTTCTTGATGCTCCTGAACTTTTCTCGGTAGGCCTCAGCATCTAGCCTGAAGTGGCTTAACAGGGCGCTCTTTATCCGATCATAGTCGCCTAACTCATCCGCAGTTAACCGCATCACCGCTTCTCTAGCCTTTCCTCTCAGCAGAGACATCAGACGTGTGGGCCATGAGGTCTTGCTCCACTTGCACATCTGGGCTACACGCTCAAATTGGGCGATGAAAGCGTCCACGTCGTCGTTCTCTCCTAACGGCTCAAGGTGGACATGCTTCGTTTCCTCCACCTCAATCAAGCGTTTCCTATGCGCTGCTTCATCTAAGGCCTGTCTCTCTTGTATGATTAGCTCTCGCTCTCTTGCCTCTAACTCGGCTTCATCTCTTCGTCTCTTGAGATCTAACTCGGCTTGCCGTGCCTGAGCTTCTATTTCCCTTATTGCCCTTTCTTCCTCCATCTTCTTCCTCTGCAGTTCCAGTTCCAGCTGTCTCGCTGCTTTCTCATCTTCGATCTTCTTCTGCTTCACCTCTAGTTCCCTCTGCCTAGCAGCTTTCTCCTCTTCGATCTTCTTCTGCTTCATTTCTAGCTCCATCTGTCTATCAGCTTTCTCCTCTTCTATCTTCCTCTGCTGCATCTCTAGCTCCCTCTGCCTAGCAGCTTCCTCCTCTTCTATCTTCCTCTGCTGCATCTCTAGCTCCCTCTGCCTAGCAGCTTTCTCCTCTTCATCCCTCATCTTCTGCCTCACTTTCTCCTCCTCATCCTTCATCTTCTGCCTCACTTTCTCCTCCATCCGGAGCTCCAATTCTGCTTCTCTCGCTGTCCTCTCATCCTCATTACGGACCGAGTCTGTGACGAACTTGGCGAGGTCTCCCCCAGCTAAACCCATCGCCGCTCCCAACTTGGCAAACTTTGCATAAGCCCCCGTCCCCTGTTCTCGATCCACCCCCGCATCCTGGTCACTAACCTTAGGTTTGGTATCCGCCATAGAGGCCTGTGGATCCATGACACTATCGGGGTCGTACTGCGGATGGGCTCGGGTGTGTTTAGACATAGGGTACCCCTACTACCACAGAGCTAGCAACGGACAGTATGCGATCTGAGCGCAACTGGAGGTTCCTGACTACGCACTAGCCCCTGAAGCAACTCAGCACAAGTACACAATACTCTCAATGAGTCACGCACCAAGCATAACTCCACCCACACTTGTGTACCTCATACATATACCCCCATGGGCTCCAACCCATATAATACTACCAATGAACTGTCTGGTCACTGACTGAATCACGTGACACCGTGTGTCCACCGTCCACTGTGCATGCGCACCAGTTGCCCACAGTCACAGGCCTCACTGTCTCTGGTAGGCCGCACCCACACGATCACAGTGCATTTGCACCCCGCAAGTCCATATGCACTCCCAGCACACCTTAGTGTCACAACCCTGCACACCCTTGTGCTTCCCACACACAGTCACCTGGGCTTACTCTGCCCTTAATCCCCACAGGATATCCGAGCACACAGCGTGCACAGTCACGGGCTGGGTACCACTCTACCTACTCACTGGGGTATACCACATGTAAGGGACACAAAAGACACCTGGTACCCTCCAGCACCTCACCTACACTGTACGGTGTAATCACTCACACTTCCAACAACCACACAATGTTTATTGACCATTCATACCTCACTCACTCGGTAGCGCCAACCCATTCACACCAATACAAGTGCCCCGCCCTATGCCAATGGAAACCTGCCTGAAGTGAACAGGGACACTACGTACCACCTCCCAGGGTACTTGTATGCTCCCACCAACCACCCACTTACATTTCACACAACGTACACACCGGACACAACACCCCCCCCCCCCCTTACCTCCCTCCTAGCTACCTATCACCTACCCAGAACCCCTTATGTTACCCCGCATCTCCACCAAAGTGTCACGGTCGCTAAGCCGGACGGCCCTACCACCCTTACCCACGCCTATCACACGCTAGGTCAGACAACACAGCACACTAACACTGTTTTACAATCATGCACGCTTCTTTATTTCACACACACTCCATGGCGCCACCACTCACGCACATTCACAACTGCACACAAGTATCCTAATTCCTGCTGACTCACCCTACTCTACGATAATGACCTAGAAAACCCTAACCTAACCTAACACACCAGTTGCAGTATATCACTGTGACCTGGGACACAGCGATAGCCCGCACACGTGGTGACTAACTACTAGGGACAAGGATTTACCAAAGGGACTCTAATCTCTTAACTACTGCTACCACCCACATCTCTCCCCAGGACTCACCCTTCTCTTTTAACCCGGGACCACTACCAAACTGGTCGCTGCATCCGTAAGGGAGGCAACGACAAGTACCCTACACTGTGCCAGCCACTACGTCCTAAAAAGAGGCAGTAGCTAACACCCCTAACCCTACCGCCTAACGCTACATCCCTTCTACCACAAACATGGGACAACCCATCCCGGCCCCGAAAGCTCCAGTCCTCGGCGCTGTACGTGGCCCCTCACAGGCTGACACCTCCCCGGAAGACTCTGCACCCCGGCGCTGTCCGTGGCTCCTCCGCGGGCCGACACCCTCCCCGAAGACTCTGCACCCCGGCGCTGACCGTGGCTTCCCGCAGTCTGACTCCTCCCCGCGATGGGCACGACACCCAACGCACACACACCAGACGCCCTCTCGACGGGTCCGGGGCTCGTAGGACGCCTCCTCCTCTGAAGGCCCCGCCGGACACCAAGGGTGGAAAAAGGCCTGGTGCAGCGCCCTCTCACAGGACGCCTAAACCGGGACGAGGAACCAGTGCCGGAGAACTCCCGGAAGAGCACCGGTAGCCGGAGGAGAGCTGCCCCACAGAAGGCAGACGGCCTGGGTGGTCTCCCTCTCCCGGAAAAACAACAGGCACTGGAAAGCGCCGCTCACCTGCCGGCACGCGGCAGTAGACTGCGGTGATCTGGCCCCAGCCTCAGGACGGAACAGGATACCTGCTGACACAACTGGACATACAGACGATCAACCACACCAGTTCTGCAACTGGCTGACAGTGGCTGCCAACAAGGACGACACCGACTCAGCACAGGCCAAGGGCACCCAAACCCGACGAGGACCTGGCACTAACTATGACTCGAAGTCACTTTTCAAAATTAACGGCGCTGCCGCCGCACCTACAAGGAGTACGTCCACTCCGACGAACACCAGGGACCGAAGTGAAGCTACCCCAACACATTCCGCCCTGGTCGGAATCAAGCGAACTCTACTCACCACACAAAACAACGATTGGTCAGAGCAGTGTATCCCTCCGCAGAGCTGACACGCCTGACCAACGGACTAGTTGTTGCTCGTGCAACAACACGACAATTTACCACAACAACTCACAGACTTGACAACACAACAACAGCCGATATCCTGCCCCGCCTTCTCTGGTGTAGAACCAAAGTAACAAAAGGGTAACAATCGGGAACGAAACCAACTTCCTCCTACCACTCCCTCAACAAGTGAAGACCGGAAAGTAAGAATATTGTATGTCCTACCTCCCCAGCCCCCCTACCTAGCCTATCCTTTCTACCTAACCTCGAGAAACTTAGCCTAACCCCAGCTAACTAAACCCCAGTCTTACCCCGCGCGCACGCGCGTGCACACACACACACACACACACACACACACACACACACACACACACACACACACACACACACACACACACAAGCACGCATACATGCACGCTCTATATCTTGAATCCTCACCACTCTAACCACATGGACGTACTGGTTTAGTACCGCCGATCGGTGACAGATACCAATATCTAACATGATACCGATCTCTCTCTCGACAACCTCTTTGGCAAAAAAAGGGATATCATAACGCTTCTTTCTAACAGGTACATCTGAAGTAAGAGGGATCTCTAATAGTACATCACCTGAGAAAGAACCTGGTTTAGGAGTCAAAATGTCCTGAAAATCATCAAAGACTGCACGCAACTCCCTGGAACTGCTGTCAGACAAAGCACAATCAAACTGTACAGAACGAACATCTTCATCTGGCATAGAAGACGCCATCGGAACAGTTAAAGTGGGAATGGGTAAAGCGTCATCACAGTCCTGGAGACACCAACTGTACAAACTACTTCATGAACAGTACAAACGGACTCCAGAGAGGGATCCACAGAAAGACCAACTCCTGGAGAACACTCAAGAGAAACCTGTTCCTGCTCACAAGCCAAAGGTGCTATCTCTGACCAAGGCACTGAAGTACCTTGTGAAAGAACAACTGTAGATACAACAACATCAGAAGTAGATACAACAGCACGACGAATATACTTTTTGAGCATATTCGCATGAAAGATCTTTTCCTTGCCCTTGACAAGCACCTTGTAATCTGGATGCAAGACTTTGACTACTGGGAAAGGCCCTGACCAACTGGCTAACAACTTGTTAGAATCAGTCGGTAACAAAACTAAAACTTCATCATCAACTTTGAAACGGCGTTCCCTGGCCTTCTTGTCAAAGTACTTTTTACCCTTCAAAGCGGAATCAGCAGAATTCTCCATGGCTAACTTACATGAGTCAGCAATGACATTCTTGAGCTCAAACAAGTACGAATAGAGAGGTTTTGCTTCAACATCCTGAGCATCTGACTGAGTCCACGACTCCTGTAGTAAAGCAATAGGACCACGAACCTGCCGACCAAACAGCAACTGAAAGGGAGAGAAACCTGTACTTTCAGAGGGCAACTCTCTGCACGCAAACAACAGTGCAGGCAAATAACGATGCCACGCCTTTGGGTGAGTGCGGACAATCTTTTTCAACATGGACTTCAAAGTCCCATGAAACCTCTCAACATGACCATTTGCCTGCGGATGATACGGCGATGTACGTATGCCCTTTGCACCACGCAAAGCATGAAACTGCTTCATAAGCTCAGAGTTGAACTGTGTACCCTGATCAGACAGAATCTCCTTGTGAAAACCTAAACGAGAAAAGATTCCCAACAATGCTTCTACCACAGCGACAGAGGAGATATCCTTCAACGGAACAGCCTCCGGAAAACGGGTAGCAATGTCAATCATGGTCAAGATGTAACGATGACCTTGTTCCGAAGGAGGAGACAGTGGAATTAATGAGTGGAACAGACGCAAGGGGTACTGGACAAACTCTACCCTTTGATACCGTCTTCTGACACACATCACAGGAAGCAACATACTTCGCTACATCCACAGTCACTCCAGGCCAAAAGAACTTGTTAAGGATTCTAAACAGAGTACGCCGAGAACCACAATGACCCGACAAAATCAGATCATGCGCCACAGATAACACTGTAGGTCGAAGTTCAAGAGGAACAACAACCTGATCAAAAGAGATATCATTTTTGACAAAATGTCTGTACAGAACACCATCAGACAAGAAGTAATAAAAGGTAGTTGTACCTGACTTCTTCACCTCACCAGAAGACGCTGACTGGAAGCACGACTTCAATGACGCGTCATCTTTCTGTTTCTGAACAAGGTCAGAACGGGAAACGTTCAGATCATCAGGAATCTGACACAAAGGCTTTTTTTCCACAACATGCTTAGCTCTAGCCCTCGTAACGGCGGCTAAAGAGAAAGGTTCACCAGATACATCACTAAACTCATCGCTCACAGAAACTCCAGGTACATTACCCACAATGAGATCTGCGACAGGGCTATCCAAGACACAACAAGTCAAATCACCCACAAAATAAGGACGACTGACTGAAACTGTAGCCAGTGGAAACTCATCCACACGACCACCAAAAGAAACACACTTCACTGTGGTTCCTAACATCTGACTGTCAGAAACTAACCGTTTACGAACGCCACAAATAGTAGCACCAGTATCACGCAGAACAGAACTCAAAGTGCCATTCACAGAACCAGACTCCAAATGTAATTTGCCTGTGAACTCACCAGCAGCAAGACAAGCAAAAGGAGTATCAAGAACAGAGCAACAAGCACTGGACTGTTTGCTGTCAGCTGAGTTCTCGACAAAAGTAGAGTTACCAACCGCAAAAGGACACGTGTCTGAGTGGCTAAGGGTGCAAATTCTACAAGGGTTTCTACCTGACTTCCATGGACACCAAGCAGCTACATGTCCTGTCTTTTTACACAAAAAACACACAACACTTGCAAACTGATCAGAAGCACTTTCTGAGGAACTCTTACTGCCAGAGATATAACGGGCGCCACGACCACGATAACGGCTACTGCCAAAGTTATTTCCACGACCAGCTGAGTAACCAAAGCTCTGATGACCACAATAACAGCTACCACCAAAGTTACTTCTGCGATCAGCTGAGGAACCAGAGTAGTGGCCACTGTTTTGAAAAGTAGAGTATCTGTTTTCTCTGTCAGACTGACCACAGTATGGAGTTCTATCAGACTGACCGGGATACGGATTTCTATCAAATTGACCAGGAGTTTTGTATCCAACAGAAGCAAAAATGTTTACATCAGCTTTCCTAGAAAGCACCTTAGTGGGATGAGCATGTCTGTATGACTCTGCAGATTTGATCATTTCATCGAAAGTTTTCACATCTTTTTCACACAAAAAAGTAGCCAAGTCCTTGGAGACACACTCCAAAAACTGCTCACGCAAGATAAGATCCACCAGACCTTCAAAAGACTTATCATTTTTTGACAAAGAGACCCAACGGTCAAACAAACGTCTAAGTTCAACTGCAAAGGTCTCGAAAGGTTCATCTGAGCCAGGTTTAGCCTCACGAAAACGCTTGCGAAAACCATCTGGAGTACATTGAAATTTTTTCAGCAAGCTCTCTTTCAAAAGCTCGTAAGACACGACATTATTTTCAGCGAGACTGTGATAGAGAGTTAAAGCGGAACCCTCAAGTAGTGAGTAAGGTAGTGTGTTTATTGTAAAGCGCTTAGAGCTTGGTCTGTGACCGAGGATAGGCGCTATGTAAATACTCAATATAATAACCCTCAAGTAGTGCAGACAGATATGTAACCCACGAACTCTCAGACCATCCTAAGGACCGAGCATGGGTTTCAAAACGAAACAAGTAACTGTCTATATCATCAGTTCTTTCCTTGAAAGGGGGCAACTTAGGAAAAGTAGGACGAGGGGCGTTAAACCTGGAAAACCAGAACCCTGACTCTCACTGTCCTGTCCTGAGACCGCACTCTGCTGAGAAGTTATTTGTAACTGTATTCTTTTAGTGTCCTCTATCTCTCTTTGCTGAATTCTTTTAGTTTCCTCTTCCTCTTGCATTCTTTTTGTTTCCTCTTCCTCTTGCATTCTTTTTGTTTCCTCTTGCATTCTTTTTGTTTCCTCTTGCATTCTTTTTGTTTCCTCTTGTATTTGTTCTCTTTTAGTGATCTCTTCTTCCTGCATTCTTTTCATTTTGATTCTTTCCTCTCTTTCCATATCTTGAGCAATGCATTTATCCACATAGGCCAACAGATCTTCTCCCTCCAGACCACATACTTTACCTCGTTGTAAATATTTAGCGAAAACTTTGTCCTCGTCCATAGAGGACACAACAGGACTTTCTTCCTTAGCCTTTTGTGCCATAATGAAAATATGAAATAATGTCCTGTCAAACCCGAGACACACACTAGTGGATCAAATACAAACAATTGCTATCACAAGCAAAAAGGTCTGAAACCCCTGTCCACTAAAATATATATATGAATTCCAAAGAGGATTTTTTTTCAAACAAACATTAACGACAATCACTCTTAAAAAGACTAAGTATTATCAAACCCAACCAACAAAAAGATAGAGATAAACAATGAAACAGGATTTCAGGGATATGGGGAGAAGGAAAAACACAATCGATAATCAATGCCAAATTTTCAGCAACAAGTATAAATCAAGCAATGACATGAGAGTAATAACGAATATAATCAATGTATTGTTGCTGTTATTTTATTTATTTATTTATTTTTAACACACTAAGCATTCAAAATGAAACAACTAATAACTTTTTTTTAACTGGTTCAGGGCAGCCACTCACACACTCATTCATTCAAGAGAAAAGAACCCTAAGAATGCTGAAGAAGCAACACAAAAGGGAGCACGTTTAGAACAATCTGACAATCAAGAAGTACCAAGGAAATGCAAGACAATCGATTTTGAAGCACCAGGAAAAAAAAGAAAATAAAGCACAAATGGAGAGAAAAAAAAAAGCATAATGATAGCCCAGAGTCACCACGGGTAGGGGGGGGGGGGGGAGAGAATGTCATAGAGATAAGAAATCAAGTCATTCCAGCAGAACCGTGAGAGGAGACAGACAGAGAGAGAGAGAGAGAGAGAGAGAGAGAGAGAGAGAGAGAGAGAGAGAGAGAGAGAGAGAACGAACGAACGAAATGATTTATTGCTTTAAAGCAGTACAGCTTCCTTAGCAATTCGATTCGATCCACCATGATAGAAATAAACGCGGTACATGTTCGTCTGACATGGAAACCATGACAAACTTGTCCTCTTTTCAAACACAGTTCTGACATATTTCATGTCACTGGTAAGGCACTGGTCACGATGATTCCGTCTGAGGCGTGAGTCTTGAGCCCAGGCTGTCACCCCAGGTAGAATAGGATCAGGCCGTGTAGCGTCTCCAGCGTCCGTGCAGCACGTGCCTGGATGTCAGCGTGTTGTGTTCTGCTGACACGTTTTCCTCGGCGGAGACTGGCCAGTTTTGTCCGCTCCTCTGTCAACATGTGTCTGTCATCTTGCTTCACAAACCAGAACGAACAGTCACTGTCATCTGGCGTACACGGAACCTCCAACACCAGATCGTCCGATTCACAGAGTAATATGTCTGATCCACTGGAACGATCAAGAGCGATTTTTCTGAATAACTTGTTTCTGCTCTTGTCTCTCAAGTGTCTCTGGACGGATTTTTCGGTCAGAGTGGCAACATAACTTTTAACGACACTTGTACTGAAACCTGCCACGAGGTTTTCATAGACCGGCTCGATGTCCGTGTCAGCTGGTGGAGAGAGGACAGAGCTACCGATGTACTCACATGTTTCAGCACTATCGCTCAGGCGCAAAGTATCATTCTCCGATCTTACTGGATCATCCAAGCTAACCGCATGACTCGAGTGTCTAGCCACTGTGTGTTCCGTTTCTGGGTCATGTTCACACAGGTTTTCAAGTCTTGCATCGGTCGAAGACGGAGTGTTCAAAACAGTTACAGTAGCTTCATCATGTTGTCCACTTGCCTGCCTCTCTTGCTGCTGTCGGGCTCTCTGCTGGTCACGTCGGATCTGGCTGGGAGGTTTTTTCCTGTAATACTGAACCTGTGTGTTGCGGTTCAGGACAGGATCCGCCATATTTGTTGACATTTGAAAAGTGGCCGGCTTGAGGCGCAAAACAACCACAGTGTTTTCACATTCTCCCGCAGTTTTCCAGCTTGTGACGTTATTGTTCGTTAGCAGGGCGTTCAGGGTCGTCTCCACAGCTACTGGTAGTCCAGAAACTGGCATGTTTGCGAGGAAATTCGTCAAATTTATCGCAGATCAATCAGTGTGCGCCCTGTTGCTTCTGCTCACGTCACGTGACCCCGTGAGAGAGAGAGAGAGGGAGAGAGAGAGAGAGAGAGGGAGAGAGAGAGAGAGAGAGAGAGAGGAGAAGAGAGAGAGAGATTGATTGATTGATTGATTGATTGATCTTTAATACACAAGGATGAAGATTTGAGGCCAAAGCCTAGTCTTACAATCTGTCCTTGTCATGTCCAGCGCTCTTAGTTCTTCGTCTGTTGTTAGAGATACAGCTGGACGTCTATGGAGAGAATTCAGCCTTTTTTGTGGACGTCATTACTTCCGTCCCACACTGTTGAAGCGTAACTGATACGTGACATTATGTGTGCACTGAAGAAAAGTTTAAGCGCAGTACTGTTGACGTAGCGCTTTAATTGAGATAAGAGGAAAAGGTGTTTTGAGACTACCTTGCATACGTTATTGAGATGAGATTGCCATTTCAATTCTTTATCTATCGTTACCCCTAAAACACGATGCTCATCTACCTGCTCGATAGAAGTGCCATTCAATTGAAGTTTTAGGCAAAGAGGAGTCAACTGGTGTTTTTGGCGGGTAGTTATAATCATAGATTTGTTTTTGGCTGGGTGTATGACCATTGAGTTTGAATGACACCAGCCTGACACGCCGTTTAGACTTTCCTGGAGAGAAGTTTCTATTGTCTGTAGATCACTACCATTCGTTTGGAGTGACGAGTCATCAGCAAATAAATCTGGAGAGAGAGAGAGAGAGAGAGAGAGAGAGAGAGAGAGAGAGAGAGAGAGAGAGAGAGTCATAAGAATACAAGCATAACGACATAATGACAAGAGGGCAGGAGGCAGTAGGAAAACAAACACTCACACATACACACAAACACACACACACACACACACACACACACACACACACACACACACACACACACACACGCGCGCGCGCGCGCGCGCGCTCTCACATAAAACATACTTACTAAACAGAATAGCATGTGCATTTAAGTACAAAACACTTTCTTAATAGTCAGGTTCATACATAAGGCAAAGAGGATGGTAGTGGTTGGTGGTGGATTTATGGCGGAGTATGCAAGTATTGGCACATAAGATGGTTGAAATAATGGTGTTTGAAGGTTGATATGCATTGATTGTTGTTTGATTGATTCAGGGAGCGAGTTCCATTGACAGGAACCTGAACATGTTAAACTGGATTTGGGTAAGTCAATTCTAGGAACAGGGATATGAACTTTGGGTAGAGTCCTTAAGGAGTTAATCGATAATCTGTGAACTAATGTTGAGGGTGCCTTCCCACACATAATCCTGTGCATTCTTCTTCTTCTTCTTCTTTGTTCGCTCAGACAGGAACCCCGATGCACTGACGAAGGCTGCCGTCAGGCGGAGGCCCTCCAGAGATCCGTAGAGTTTCTCCCTCATCGGTTGGTCAGCAGGCCAGGTCTCTGCTCTCAGGTTATGGTGTGTTGGCCAGTCGCTTTTACCCGAGACACCCGACGTCTGGCTCTACCACGAAACGGGGCACGGGGACCACCAGTAGCTTTGGTTGGGCCCCTTTGAGGCACAGGGCCCGGCACTCTTCCACCCTGGCGGGTCCTCAACGGTCGAGCACCACATCGAGATTCTCCAAGGTTGTCTGTCCTGTGAGCGGGGATGCGTTGTGCTGCCGTTACGCCCCTGACAAGTCAGGACCAGCACATCCGACTTCGGCTCTTGCCATTTATCCCATGGCTGGGGTAAGGCTTGGAGCAGTGTCAGGGCGTGTCCACGCGCCGGTGGGCCTGCACAGAGTTCTGTCACGGGCGGACCAGTGTTTGAATTTATATACTGTTAAAAAAAAGTTAAGGACCAACATTTCACTGACTTATAAAAAAGAAAATTGGGAAGTGATCAATCTCCAAGTGCAACATGAATTTATTGAATATGTGAAAAGTGTGTAAAGACAATGACAAGTCCGAGGAATCGACAAACTGGATTCGAGCGCAGTACAAACACCCCCACCCCCAAATTTGAAAGTCACAGGAGGAGTGTTTGTTCAATGTCATGGTTAATAACGTGTGTGTCCCCCGTTATTGGCAAGGCATTCAATGCAGCGTTGTTGCATGGAGTTCACCAGTGTGCGCTGAAAGGCCTGGGGGACAGCAGCCCACTCCTGCTGGAGTGACTCAAACAGCTGACCCAGGTTAGCAGGAGGAGGACGACGCTGCTGCAGTCTCCGGCCCAGCTCATCCCAAAGATGTTCGATGGGGTTCAGGTCTGGACTGTTTGCGGGTCACTGCATTCTGTTGACACCAGCAGCTTGGAGAAACGTGTTCACTTCTCTGGTGCGATGGGGCCGTGCATTGTTGTCTTGAAAGACTGCCTGAGGTCCAAGCTGTTGAAGGGCTGGCAGCACTAGGGGTTGCAAAATCTCTGTTTGGTAGCGAACACCATTCAAGTTCCCTGCCACATTGTAGAGAACCGTTCTGTAGCGTGCGCTTATGCCGCCCCAAATCATAACGGCCCACCATAGTGGTTCCTTTCCAGGACAGCTTCTTCTGCAAAACGCTCCGCACGGCGTCTCCAGACCCTGTTCCGTCTATCGGTGGGATCCAGGCAGAACCGCGACTCATCTGTAAACATCACGTTAGCCCACTGTTCATGTGTCCATCTCACGTGCTGCGTGCACCATACTCGGCGTGCTGCTCTGTGGGCATCAGTCAAACGAAGTCTTATGGCTGGTCGTCGAGCACGGAGGTTAGCGGCGTGTAGGCGGTTTCGTATGGTCTGATCACTGACAACAGTGTTGGTGGCATCTCTAAGGCGACGTCTGATGTTGTTTGCACTTACTGTTCTTTCTTGTGTGGCCTGCCTTTCAATGTATCGGTCCTCTCGTGGTGTTGTTATTCTGGGTCGACCAGAGTGTGGTCGTTCTTGCACTCTTCCTGTGTCTTGAAAGTATTGTCTGAGTCTGATAACAACAGAGTGTGATACCCCAAGTCTCCGTGCCAGTTCCCGGACTGCAACTCCTTCTTGGAGCCATCCTATTGCTCTTCCTCGATCCAGCTCGTTCAGTCTTCGACGTGGAGGCATGCTGTTGCATTGCATTTTCGCCAGTACAGTGGCTTTTAAAGACATTTGGTTGAGCATACTTTATGACACTTTATGACCTACAGCCTGATTTAGCTCGTGCTCCGCACATGCTCCTCGGATCCCAAACACATCAGAAATTCACCCCAGTTTGTTCCAAAAATGACAAGTCGCGACACGTGTTTTTCAAGGCGTGTGAGAAATGTGTGCCACAAAATTGCAGTTGCCGCATTCACTATCAATTTGTGCGTGTGGTTCAATTTGTTTGGACCACAAAGGCGGTACAATTGAATTTTTGTAAATTTTAAAAAGTTTTTGTGCATTCTCAATGTTGGTCCTTAACTTTTTTTGAACAGTATACATTGAGTTTTAATGGGCTGTTCATCACAGCGGCTTATACTTAGTATGTGGAGTGCAGAGGAGAGAGGGGTAGCTCCTCTGTCACATTCAATTTGTGCACCGCCCGTGTGGATCATGCATCCCCTCAGTAAACCCTCACATTGGAGTAGTGTGAGAGGGAAGGGGGAGACCGGGATGAAGGGTGTGTGTGCTGTCATTTTAATAACGGTGCAGGGAAGTGTCTTGCACATGTTCTGTGCGTAAAGTGTGTTGTTTATGCTTAGTGTGTGTTGAATGTGAGTAGGTGTTTATGTGGGGTGGAAGGGGGAACCTTCTGCGCTATGCCAGTGTTCGGCTCTCTCATTCTTTTGGCTTTTGCTTTTCTGGTAAGAGGCCACGTCCTCTGTTGGTAGCCATATTTGTTTTTCCACCTCGTTGTGGAGAGTAGCGGAACCGGGCCGGAACCCTTCACTGGGCGGAAGGCAGTCCGCTGAGCTTTGGAAGGATCTCAATCCTTGGGTTACCAACAACATTCTTCAGAGTCGTTCCAGACTTTTACTTCCTTCGTTGGAGGTGGCGCATGTACTGGTGGGGCTTTGGGCTCTTGGTTGAGTGAAGCTTTCCAGTAGTTCTCTTCTGTCTTCACCCGCCGTTCTGGAAAATATATATGTATAAATATGGTGTGTTTTGTATTTTCGTTGGGTTTGAGAGTTTGTACGCCAAGATGGGATGGGCATTTATTCGGTCAGTACATATTTAAGTGACATTGAGGTCATTTATTTTAAGTTGGATGTTAAGCAATGGCTCTGTTTGGGGAGCTACTTGTAGGCTTGACATATGTATCTAGTTCTGTATTGGAGTCGGAATATTCCAGAAGCGATACTTCAAGGATTGAAGCAAATTATTTATTTATTTATTTTTTTAAAACATCAAGTCGGGTCCGGAACGGAACGAGTTGCCGCCGATTAACATTCAGTCGACTGGCGGAGATTTCCGATGTGGCGCTCCCGCCATAGGTCCCGCTCCTTGTCTTGTTTGTCTCTGTCGTTTTTTTGTTTTTTTTTTATTATTTTTTTTATGTAAGTATTTTATAGATAATATGGAAGAATGAGTGAGTTTTATGGAATTTCATTTGGTATTAATTTAAAATGTAATATGGACTTCCAAGAGTTTATTGTATTGTAATTTGCAATATGAATGAGACAAAATGGAGAATCATAGTAAAGGAAAATAAGGAAAAGAGGAAAACGGCAATGATTCAGGAACAGGTGAAACCAAAACAAAACAGTGATTGTAAAAGTTTATTCTTGTTTGAATCCTTTAAATTGTTTAAATTGTACGTACACGGTCCACACATGCCTTGCATTCACATACATAATCTACAATCATCATGGTTATGCAGCGAGGGACTGACATCCGCCGCAGGACTCTTTTTTGTTTCTTCTTCTTGTGTGGAGATAGGCTACAGTTGTTGACGTTGGGCGACCTGGAGGATGGTCCCGGACAGGAGGATACCGGAACCGAGCTTGAGGGGTGCTGGAGAAGTTCGGCGCAGGAGTGAATCTTCTATACGCCAGTGAAGAGAGCAGCCAGTCTTGCTTCGGAGGAACACTCTTGGGACAGTCTTCAACAAATCAGTTATGTGGCAAGTGTGTGTGGTGTATGGGCTGTGGATTTGTGTGCGTGCGCTAGTGTGATCTAATGTATATTGTTATGCCCTGTTGGTTGTATTAGTTTGTTTCTCCTCTTCTATTTGTTGGGGGTAGCTTTAGATGGTGATAGGTTGGGTGGCAGCGAGATCCGGGTGGTGGTGTTTTTTTTTGGGAGCTCCCCTCTATCGGGTTATTTTGTCCCTTAGCGTATAGCGATAGGATCTTCTTTGGTTTTTTTTGTAGTTATTCTTTTTCCTGTCTTTCCTCCCTCTTCTTTGATAGGTGCCCCCATCTCATAAATGGAGTGTATGTGTGAGTGATTGGAGTGTTTAATATATTTGTGTAAATTTGTATATTTAAAATATAAATATTATTTGTTCCGTACTTCCTGGAGTGGTCTGGAGGTAGTGAGTAGTTGAGTGCTGTGCCTCTTTGCTCTTTGTCTGTTCCTGCCTCATTCCCCTGACAGGGTCTTTTACCCTTGACAAGTTTCTTCCTTTTTTCGGTGGGGGCCTTACTCCTCCATCTGGACTGGTCTAGCCTGCGGCTTTCTTTGATTGGAGAGGCCGAGATCTAGTTTTAATATAGCGCCAGTCGTCCGCTCCCGTGCCGCGTTAGTCACAACAGAGGTTGCGTCCAACCTGCACCATGTCCCCCTGAGGAAACACCCACATTAACGTGGCGAGAAGGTGCGACTACGGTTTTCACCCTTTCTTAATACAGGGTCGAACTTTAATTAAGGACCACTTATACACAGTCTCACAAAACATAGAAAGAAAAACCGACAAACGACAGAAACTTTATAAATGTTTAATTTCATTATCAGTGAACAACATTTTGTCACTTTCATCGAAAAAATCATTCTTTCTGATTAGACAGGGAGCCTGAATGAGACTACCCCCCAAAATGACATTCACAAAAAGAGTGTTTCTTTACAGTCTGATCAAAACCGAGTGTGCCCCCCCCTCGTGCTGCCACACAATCCACACAGCGCTGCCTCATGGTGTTGACTGTTCTTGTAATGAGTGCCTGGGGGAGGTTTGCCCACTCCTGCTGCAGGTAGTGCAGCAGCTCCTGTCGATTTGCCGGAACAGGGTGATTTTCTTGAACTCTCCTCCCAAGCTCGCCCCAGATGTTCTCAATAGGGTTCATGTCCGGGCTGTTTGCCGGCCATGGCATCCTGGTGATGCCAGCTTGCACCACAAAAGTGTTCACGGCTCGACAACGATGTGGGGTGGCATTATCGTCCATGAATACAGCCTGAGCCCCAATCTGCTGGAGTGCTGGGACAGCCAAAGGCCGTAAAATCTCCTGCAGGTAGCGTTGGCCGTTCAGGTTGCCATCCACATGGTACAGGGGAGTCTTGTGGTGACTGCTGATGGCCCCCCATACCATGACGGAGCCACCACCAAAAGCGACGACCTCCTGGATGACGTCATCTGCCAGCTGCTCCCTAGGACGTCGCCACACCCGAATGCGTCCATCTGGTGGCTTCAACTGGAACTTGGACTCATCGGTGAAAAGCACCATCCGCCACTGAGCCCGAGTCCATGTTCGATGAGCTGTGCACCAGGCCAGGCGACGTGCCCGGTGGGCCGCAGTCAGTTTTGGTTTCCGGACTGGGCGCCTTGCTCGAAGGTTGGCAGCATTGAGGCGCCGCCGTATGGTCATCTCACACACTGCTGTGTTAGTGGCAGCTTGGAGCCGACGCCTGATGGTGTTGGAGGTGGTGGTCCTGGTCCGAAGAGCATGTCTGCGGATGAACCTGTCATCTCTTGCAGTGGTCTTCTTTGGCTGGCCTGGACGGGGTCTCTCTTTGACAGTTCCAGTGGCTTGAAAACGTTCTCTCAGCCGAATGATGACGGAGTGGGACACTTGTAGTCTTCTGGCCACTTCTCGAACGCCAACTCGATCCTGCAGCCATGCAATCGCCCGGGTCCGGTCAAAATCAGACAGCTTGCGTCTTGGAGGCATTTTTGTGTTATGAAGAATTATGCACGTTGGGCTGCTTTTAGGGGCATTCCAGTCAGTAAAATGCTCTGCAATGCATTGGTTTTTGCACGTGCATTTGGAACTTCAGTGCAAAACCGTTTGAAGCAGTGTTCACTCTTGCTTAAAAAACAAGCAATTTTGACAACAATCTGCAACTTTCAACCCCCCCCCTCTGCATGCCGCACGTGACAATAAGACAGCTTTCGCAAGCTTTGCGGAATACTCTGTTAACCCCTTAAACCTTTCCCAGTCGAATTCTTCGAAAAAATGCATTGCTTGTATTTTTGGCCAATTTAAAAAGAAAGGGCCTTTTTTCGGGGTGGTCCTTAATTAAAGTTCGACCCTGTAGAAGAAAGGGATCTTCGCAGATCCTGTGCATTATGATCCCTTTGTTGTATTCTAATCTCAGACTTAATGGAGAACTTGAACCTTTTTATAGTTTGAGTCTAGAAGACTACTGCTTTTTAGGAGGACTAATTTGAGTGATCGCTTGTGTAGGCTTAGCAATGGTTTGAGGGTGTTAGCACTAGCAGAGTCCCAGGGTGTAGACCCATAGTCTATGTATGATTGAATATGAGACTGAGAAAAGAGCTTGCGTGAATGCAGGTCGAGGAAGCGTTTGATTTTGGAGAGTTGATAGACTTTCTGTGAAACTTGTTTGCACAGTGAGATTATGTGAGGTTGCCATCTAATATTGTTATCAATTGTCATTTCTAGCACTTTGAGGTGTGTAAACTGTTCAGTGAGTTCATTTTAAGAGAGAGAGAGAGAGGTTTATTCATTGATTGATATTTAATGTTCAAGGATGGAGATTTTAGGCCAAGTCCCAGTCTTACAACCTGTCCCTGTCAATACTTACAATTCAACATAACAGCAGACTGTTCATAAATGTAATTATGGCAAGGTGGAAAGTCAAACAGTGAGAACGAAAACCAGAAAGAGAGAGAGAGAGAGAGAGAGAGAGAGAGAGAGAGAGAGAGAGAGAGAGAGAGACAGACAGACAGAGACAGACAGACAGACAGACAGAGACAGACAGACAGACAGACAGACAGACACACACACACACACACACACACACACACACATACACACACACACACACACACACACACACACACACACACACACGCACACACACACAACCTTTACTGAACTAGGCCTTGTGCATGTGTCAGGAGGAGGGGTTCACAATGGGAAGTCATACTATAGTGCTATACATAAGATGAACAAAACTGATCAATATTCATTTGTGGAAAACTAAACGGATGAAAGATTAAACATGAAGAAATGTAGCGAGAGGTTTGTGGAGGGCTGGAGGAGCAAAAGAGAACGAAGCAGGGGGGGGAAAGAGTAGGAGAGTGAGAGAGAGAGAGAGAGAGAGAGAGAGAGAGAGAGAAAAGAGAGAGAGAGAGAGAGAGGATACGATGAGGGGGGGGGGGGGGTGAATCCGACCTGCTCACAAGTAAATAAAATATTAATAACTGAGCATCATATAGAGGATTATTTCTGACAGTTAATGCTTTAGACATGTACAAGGCAAGTGACGTGCACATTCTAGAATCAGAAAGCAACAGGGTCAATTTAAACGCATTTGGGTTGAAACAGTATTTGAAAAGAAAGTACATATCACGTACAGCTTTATATCAAGGACAGACAAGAATGAAATGTAATTCTGATTCTTCAGGTTAGGACAAAATGGACAGTTAGTATTTTCTTTCCTTTTAGACTGTCTGTACCGATGAGGTTTTAACTGAGAGACACAGAGTCTGACTGTTGTCAAATGTTTTCTAAGAGTGGGATTTTTTTTTTGCATTGAATACATAATTCGGGACATCACTAACAGCCGAAACGAAAAAAATAATCTGAATCTTTCTTTTGACATAATGGAGCCTATATCCTGCAAATGGAGTCAAGTAGTCTGCTTAAAGATGGATATGAAACGTGTAATATTTTGGACTCCTTGGTTCTCCCGAACGTAACCAAAGCCGTATTTATACGAGGTGAAACATATGTTGGTTACCTAGTTCTTCTTACCGTTACAAAACATAACATATAACTTTTTTTTTTTGGGGGGGGGGGGGGGGGGGGGGGGGGGAGGAATACGGCTTTCTTCCATCCAAGTAAGCTTTAACCAATACTTCACACATTTTGCAAATGTCTGAACATACAGTGGATACCTTCCAGATTCAAAATACACAAGTAGCATCATTCTCATTAGTACCAGTGTTGTTATTGATATTACCATCATCACCATTATCATCACCATCATCATCGCCACTACAATGTTGCCACGACAACATGTGTTGAAATCCTGTAACCCTCTCCTTGTCACCCTACTACACTGCTATTGTTACATCATCACTGTAACCCCTCTCCTTGCTCCCCTACTACAACTGCTATTGTTACATCATCACTGTAACCTCTCTCCTTGCTCCCCTACTACAACTGCTATTGTTACATCATCACTGTAACCCTCTCCTTGCTCCCCTACTACAACTGCTATTGTTACATCATCACTGTAACCCCTCTCCTTGCTCCCCTACTACAACTGCTATTGTTACATCATCACTGTAACCCCTCTCCTTGTTCCCCTACTACAACTGCTATTGTTACATCATCACTGTAACCCCTCTCCTTGCTCCCCTACTACAACTGCTATTGTACATCATCACTGTAACCCTCTCCTTGTCCCTACTACAACTGCTATTGTTACATCATCACTGTAACCTCTCCTTGCTCCCCTACTACAACTGCTATTGTTACATCATCACTGTAACCCCTCTCCTTGCTCCCCTACTACAACTGCTATTGTTACATCATCACTGTAACCCCTCTCCTTGCTCCCCTACTACAACTGCTATTGTTACATCATCACTGTAACCCCTCTCCTTGCTCCCCTACTACAACTGCTATTGTTACATCATCACTGTAACCCCTCTCCTTGCTCCCCTACTACAACTGCTATTGTTACATCATCACTGTAACCCCTCTCCTTGCTCCCCTACTACAACTGCTATTGTTACATCATCACTGTAACCCCTCTCCTTGCTCCCCTACTACAACTGCTATTGTTACATCATCACTGTAACCCCTCTCCTTGCTCCCCTACTACAACTGCTATTGTCATATTATCACCAGTATTTTTATTATCATCATTATCATTATAGCTTCCAGTATTTCCATTATCATCATCATCGTTGCTTTCAGTATTTTCATTATCATCATTATCATTATAGCTTTCAGTATTTTCATTATCATTATTGCTTTCAGTATTTTCATTATCATTATCATTATAGCTTTCACTATTTTCATTATCATCATTAACATTATCATTATTGCTTTCAGTATTTTCATTATCATCATTAACATTATCATTATTGCTTTCAGTATTTTCATTATCATCGTCACTATTTTCACTGGCATTAGCTCCTTCCCGACAGCCTCATTTTCATTCAATGCCCATCTTGTGCCGAATCTGACGAAGGTAAGTGATTGCTCGTTCATTTTCGGCGTCCTGAGTGTTGTTTGTCTTGCCTTAAGAAAATCTAAGAGGTCGAAACGCGTCGTGTTTTGTCTTGTGATTCGTTTGTCCACGTTGTTCGGCGGAGTCATTACACATACTTTTTACGATTGTTAAGATCTGAGTCACCATGCCATAAACCATCTGACAGAACTCATCATCAAGGAAGGAAGTGGCCGCACATTCAGACATAAAGGAAAAGCAAGAAACATCATCAACCAAACAAGTATTGGAATAATCTGAAGACCAACACTGCGCAGACTCGTACTGCACACACACACACACACACACACACACACACACACACACACACACACACACACACACACACCCGTGCGTGCGTACGACGCCCGCGCGCATGCACGCACAAAGACAAACAGAGAGAAAACAAAATATTTCAAATATGCTAAATAATGAGGGAGGGAGGGAGGGAAGGAGAGAGAGAGAGAGAGAGAGAGAGAGAGGAGGGGGACTGAAGATGATTTATTTATGTTTACGCCATTGCCCCTCATGTAGGGTGAAGCAAGTTAATTACGATCGCCGTAGCACCCATGCACCTGCTCGCAAACATGCGTTCAGGAGAGAGAGAGAGAGAGAGAGAGAGAAGAGAGAGAGAGAGACAGACAGACAGACAGACAGACAGAAGACGAGACACAGAGACAGGGAGAGGCAAAGAGAGAAAGACACGTGAGAGGCTGAGACAGAAAGACAAAGGTAAAAATACTGGTGTGTGTTCGTGTGAGTGTATGCATGCGCGTGAGAGAGAAAGAGAGAGAGAGAGAGAGAGAGAGAGAGAGAGAGAGAGAGAGAGAGGGGAAAGAGAGAGAGGGAGAGGGGAGGAAGGGAGGGAGAGAAAGAGAGAGAGAGAGAGGGAGGGAGAATGATTGATTGATTGATCTTTAATACGCAAGGATGAAGATTTTAGGCCAAAGCCTAGTCTTACAATCTGTTTTTGTCATGCATAAATCATTTCAACACATATTATTCATATTGACCATTCAACATAGCAACACTGTTATGTAATTCCACTGTGACAAGCAGACTATTCATAAACGTAATAATGGCATGGTGGGTAGTCAAACAGAAGGAAAGAAAAACAAACAAACAAAAGCACAGACAGACAGAAGTCGGGGAGAGGGGGAGAATGGTAGGTAGGGGGAGGAGAAGAGGGATGGTAGACAGAGTGGGAGTGGGGATGAGCGATTTAATGGAGTGGGTTACATGTTTAGACGGTGTATTCAAAGTATGGTATGGTTTCCAAGTATGACTTTGCGAATGGACGTTAATGCTTTTAATCGAATAATCAATTTATTGAGACCATAAAATATTTTAGATTGAGACAGACACACACACACACACACACCACACTCTGACAGAAATACAGAGAGAGAGAGAGAAAAGGAAAGGGCAGAAGGAGAGAGAGAGAAAGACAGAGGTAAAAGCATTGGTGTGTGTGTGCGCATGCGTGCGTGCGTACGTCCGTCCGTGTGTGCGCGAATGAGCGAGTGTTTATCTGTGCGTGCGTGCGTATATATATATACACTACTCAAAACAATTGAAGTACCACTTAGGAAACCTGCTGTCATTCGAAAGAAAACAAAGCTGAACATAATTTAATGATTGAATATTTTATTTTTATTATTCCTCAATCCATTCAAATTTATTCAAACACCGTGACAAAAAATTATCTTTGTTTTACACTTGATTAAAGAGGCATACCCCAAAATGAAAAGTAACAAGAGTCTATGGTAGATGTCATGATGTTAATAACGGGTATGACCACCGTTCGCGTTCAAACAAGCGTCACATCGACGTCTCATGGAGTGCACCAGGCGGCGGAGAGTGTCCTGGGGGATCGCCTGCCACTCCTGCTCCAGCAACTGAAACAGCTGGTCCACGGTGTCTGCTGGAGGGTTGTGGGCCCGCACTCGCCTCCCCAGCACGTCCCACAGATGCTCTATGGGGTTCAAATCTGGTGACCTGGCAGGCCAGTCCATTCTTGTCACCTGCTGCCCTTGTAGGAACTGATTCACGATGGCGGCGCGGTGGCACGGCGCGTTGTCGTCCTGGAACTGGGCGCCCTGGCCAACTGCCCTCAGGGCGGGCATCACAAGGGGGCGGATGATGGTGTCGCGGTAGGTGGCACCGGTCAGGCGGCCTTCAACACGGTGTAGGGGGGTCCTGTGACGTAGGCTGAACCCACCCCACACCATCACGGACCCACCTCCATAGCGGTCATGCTCCCTGACGGCAGCGTCAACGTAGCGTTCTCCAGGACGTCGCCAGACGCGAACCCGCCCGTCGTTGAACCTGAGGGTGAACCTTGACTCGTCTGTGAAGAGTACTGTTGCCCATTCAGCTCTTGTCCACCTTCTATGACATGCTGCCCAGGCCCGACGATGAGCTCGATGCGCTGGGGTCAGTATTGATCTCACTGCTGGGGACCTTGACCTCAAGTTGGCGTCGTGGAGCCGGTTCCGAACTGTCTGGGTACTGACGTTGACGTTGCTGGCTTGTCGTAGCTGGTCTCGGAGTACTGTGGCACTGGCTGAACGGTCTCTCAGACAAGCGATAACAATGAACCGATCCTGCTGTCTGGAGGTGCTTCTCGTCCGTCCACGTCCCTGCTGTTCTTCAACACTTCCAGTGTTAAGCCAACGGTCTCTGAGCCTCAGAATGACTGGGTGACTCACTCCAAGCCGTCGACCAATCTCCCTCAAGCCAGTACCTTCTTGGTACCATGCTATCGCTCTTCCTCTGTCGGTGTTGCTTAGTCGTTGTCTCGCAGGCATGGTTAAATCTTCCTAAATTTCGCGACTTTTTATACCCGTCAAATGTACTAACTGATTGCAATTCTGCTCAGAAAAGACCTTGCTTTCACGTGCATCACATTTTTTTTTCTTGCTGTGTCTGTGTCAAAATCTGGGAGCGACACAAGTTCGATAATTTCTCGGGATTTTTTTGCCTCAGATGCGACGCGGTAGATAACTGCTGACCGACTTTAACATAACAAAAATGCACGAGGAGTAGTATTTGAGAACCGGGTAAGCTTATCCAGCAGAATTTATTCAATTATCAATATTAATTGGTTTATCAGAGCTTTTTAAAAATTGCATACAAAAATTAGGGGTGGTACTTCAATTGTTTTTAGTAGTATATATATACTACTAAAAACAATTGAAGTACCACCCCTAATTTTTGTATGCAATTTTTAAAAAGCTCTGATAAACCAATTAATATTGATAATTGAATAAATTCTGCTGGATAAGCTTACCGGTTCTCAAATACTACTCCTCGTGCATTTTTGTTATGTTAAAGTCGGTCAGCAGTTATCTACCGCGTCGCATCTGAGGCAAAAAAATCCCGAGAAATTATCGAACTTGTGTCGCTCCCAGATTTTGACACAGACACAGCAAGAAAAAAAAATGTGATGCACGTGAAAGCAAGGTCTTTTCTGAGCAGAATTGCAATCAGTTAGTACATTTGACGGGTATAAAAAGTCGCGAAATTTAGGAAGATTTAACCATGCCTGCGAGACAACGACTAAGCAACACCGACAGAGGAAGAGCGATAGCATGGTACCAAGAAGGTATTGGCTTGAGGGAGATTGGTCGACGGCTTGGAGTGAGTCACCCAGTCATTCTGAGGCTCAGAGACCGTTGGCTTAACACTGGAAGTGTTGAAGAACAGCAGGGACGTGGACGGACGAGAAGCACCTCCAGACAGCAGGATCGGTTCATTGTTATCGCTTGTCTGAGAGACCGTTCAGCCAGTGCCACAGTACTCCGAGACCAGCTACGACAAGCCAGCAACGTCAACGTCAGTACCCAGACAGTTCGGAACCGGCTCCACGACGCCAACTTGAGGTCAAGGTCCCCAGCAGTGAGATCAATACTGACCCCAGCGCATCGAGCTCATCGTCGGGCCTGGGCAGCATGTCATAGAAGGTGGACAAGAGCTGAATGGGCAACAGTACTCTTCACAGACGAGTCAAGGTTCACCCTCAGGTTCAACGACGGGCGGGTTCGCGTCTGGCGACGTCCTGGAGAACGCTACGTTGACGCTGCCGTCAGGGAGCATGACCGCTATGGAGGTGGGTCCGTGATGGTGTGGGGTGGGTTCAGCCTACGTCACAGGACCCCCCTACACCGTGTTGAAGGCCGCCTGACCGGTGCCACCTACCGCGACACCATCATCCGCCCCCTTGTGATGCCCGCCCTGAGGGCAGTTGGCCAGGGCGCCCAGTTCCAGGACGACAACGCGCCGTGCCACCGCGCCGCCATCGTGAATCAGTTCCTACAAGGGCAGCAGGTGACAAGAATGGACTGGCCTGCCAGGTCACCAGATTTGAACCCATAGAGCATCTGTGGGACGTGCTGGGGAGGCGAGTGCGGGCCCACAACCCTCCAGCAGACACCGTGGACCAGCTGTTTCAGTTGCTGGAGCAGGAGTGGCAGGCGATCCCCCAGGACACTCTCCGCCGCCTGGTGCACTCCATGAGACGTCGATGTGACGCTTGTTTGAACGCGAACGGTGGTCATACCCGTTATTAACATCATGACATCTACCATAGACTCTTGTTACTTTTCATTTTGGGGGTATGCCTCTTTAATCAAGTGTAAAACAAAGATAATTTTTTGTCACGGTGTTTGAATAAATTTGAATGGATTGAGGAATAATAAAAATAAAATATTCAATCATTAAATTATGTTCAGCTTTGTTTTCTTTCGAATGACAGCAGTTTTCCTAAGTGGTACTTCAATTGTTTTGAGTAGTGTATATATATATATACACACACATATATATAACTAATAAATTCCAAGGATAAGTACCGAGCACCATTCCAGCAACTTACGGCACAGCTTGGTGTTGCAATGACTGCAAGAAATATTCAATTATCAACAAAGCTTGCTCTTATGTCTGAGATTGAAGAAATAGGGGGTGATAAGATATCATACCTGCAGTGGTAGATAATTCTGCCTAACTAACAGTATGTGCTTGAGTGGGTGAATGGGGAATAATAAACGCTTCTCAAAATGAACTTTCGGTAAGCATATAGTCTCCAAGAGGGTGACAATCTCCAAAGGGAAGAAAACACACTAACATATAACTCCTGGTCAGATACCAGTATTTCGAAACCTGATTGTTACTCCTCAATGATCGCGGAAATTGGTAACTTCACTCTTCTGCCTTTTCGGGTTTTAAGAAGAATGCTATCCCAGAAAAAGGCTGGTGTGCAATACCGTAGTATGTTGAGTTTTCAACAAAAAAACAACAACAACCAAAGGTGCCACCTAAGAAGCAAACAAAAATCATGAAAGAGCAAAACAAGTTACATTTTCTTATGAAAAGTAGAAAATATAAAAAGATAACCTCTTAAGACACAAGTGCTGAGGGCCAGTTCTTGGAATGAATCCGCAAGGGACTAAATTACAATAAACTAATAAATTCCAAGGACAAGGATATATATATATATATATATATATATATATAAAATCAATAAACTAATAAATTCCAAGGATAAGTACCGAGTACCATTCCAGCAACTTACAGAGCAGCTTGGTGTTGCAATGACAGCAAGAAATATTCAATTATAAACAAAGCTTGCTCTTATGTCTTAGATTGAAGAAATAGGGGGAGATTATATATATATATATATATATATATATATATATATATATAATAATGAATACTTATATAGCGCCTATTCTCGGCTAGAGACCAAGCTCTAAGCGCTTTACAATCAACACTCGCTTACACAACGGGCTGCCTACCTGGGTAGTGCCGACTGAAGAGCTGCCAGCTGGCGCTTCATTCAGTCGTTTCCCGTATCATCCAGTCAATATCGTTCAATATCGTTCACTCAGTTTCTTTACTTCCTTCATTCTTTCCATTTCTTACGCAGGGTGCATGCTGTGTGTAACGTGTCATCCATACCAACGGCCAAACTGGCCTACTCTTCCGAAAGTTGGTAATGGGATTTTACGTGTGTGCAAGATATTATGCGTGCGTTCACACACGGAACCTCGGTTTATAGTCTCATTCGAAGGACTGTATGGGAAATGGAGTCAGAACTAATGTTAACTCCGAGGGAAAAATCCCCCTGTACCGAAACGCCCCGGCGGAGATTCGAACCCGCAACCTCAGGATCACCAAGATTACGAGTCAGGCGCTCTACCAACTGAGCTATTCCGGCTATATATAATATTAAGTGTGTGTGTGTGTGTGTGTGTGTGTGTGTGTGTGTGTGTGTGTGAGCGATAGACAGACAGACAGACAGACAGACAGAGGCGAAAACACTGGCGATGGGAGAGAGAGAGAGAGAGAGAGAGAGAGAGAGAGAGAGAGAGAGAGAGAATGAAAGAGAGACATATAGTAAGAGACAGACAGAGAAATACACATTCGTGTGCACACACACACACACACACACATGAACAAATGCAAAGAGAGTAAAACAATGTTCGAACACAATTAATGATGTGAACAACTTTATATGACAAAGTAGTCGAAAAAGTGGATGTGTTTTGTGACATAATTGTGAAATAACCCAATGGACAATGTACTTTAGATAAGATGAACGCTCTTCTCTCTCTCTCTCTCTCTCTCTCTCTCTCTTAGATAGACAGAGAGACTGACCTACGGACATGACAGATGGGAGAAAGGGGCGATTTCGACAGGTAGGAAAGATAAATTGCATGAGATGTGATATAGTTAGGAAACAAGTGGAGTGAGGTGAAGCATGGTGAAGTTTGTTGCTCACTGATATTGTCTGTCTTTGTAAGAAGCTCCACAAGAGTGAAGACTGATTGATGGAGTCGATGGAGCGGGAGAATTCCATTCTTCATGCTGATGGCGCATTTGTCATCAAAATCGTGTGCATTCGTCAGTCCTCTATTGTATTCTATTCTAAGGCTAAAAAATACCCCTCCAAGAATGACGTTTTGTAATTAATGTCTTCGTTTTGTTTGTTTGTTTTGTTTGTTGGTTGGTTGGTTGGTTGGACTTGTTTTTAGCCTTGTAGTTAATTAACAATGTCTTCAATGACTCTGGTAGCCCGACCTAGTATTGTCCAGGATATCTCCACTCTGATCCCCGCTAGAGAAGAATCTATTGACTGAAAGCAGCCGCCTGCACCATTCATTGAGCTTCATTCCGTCAACAATATTATCTTTCCCTACGGGCGTAAATGCGGACATTTAAAGAGACAGGAATGAAAAAAGATGAAGTTTCAACAATCCAGTGTCTAATTCACTTTCTCCCTTCAAAATCCATGTCATTTTCAACACCACCAAGACAGATGATGTCTTTGAGGGCTAGCGGTCAACACGGAAATCCTTTCTGAACATAATCCATGTCATTTTCAACACCACCAAGACAGATGATGTCTTTGAGGGCTAGCGGTCAACACGGAAATTCTTTCTGAACATAATCCATGTCATTTTCAACACCACCAAGACAGATGTTGTCTTTGAGGGCTAGCGGTCAACACAGAAATCCTTTCTGAACAATGTCCAGCCATTCAGTTTCCCTTTGCACCTCTCTGGTTGGCGGCAAGAGCCGTCGGAAATTTGACTCTTGGAAATAGACCGGAGGGGGGAGGAGGGGCTGTTATGATGATTATGTGGCGTTTATCCATTTTTCAGAGTAACATCGATTCATATACAATATTTCAGACTATGGAAAGGAGCAGTGTGTGTGTGTGTGTGTGTGTGTGTGTGTGTGTGTGTGTGTGTGTGTGTGTGGTGCGTGAGTGTGTGTGTGTGTGTGTGTGTGTGTGTGTGTGTGTGTGCGTGTGTGTGTGTGTGTGTGTGTGTGTGTGTGTGTGTGTGTGTGTGTGCGTGTGTGTGAGGGTGGCAGGAGGGGGGGGGGAATTTTGGAGGGTTTAGCAAAAAAAATGTTTTGGTCTTTCCTTGTTAGAATGACCAAATCCTTCCTTCTTCCTTTCTTCCGTAGGTGACCTTTCACAGCTGACCGTTCTGTCACTTTTGTCACAATATCATTCTTCATAGGTGTCTGGTCTAATTGTTACGTCTACCGAGTGATCTTGCTATTAATCTGGTGCCAGTTAAAGAGTGCTAAAGATAATTACCTGTTTTGGATAAAAATTGTTAATTCAAATGCTGGAGAGAGAAAAAAGGCAAGAGCTACATGACAAACAGTGGGAAAACCTGGAGCAAGGGGGCTCTCTGCTTTCCATGCTCACACACCTGCAAACACGCTTCTTTGCCGCTGACTTTTCTTTCTGTCACGCATCCCAGTGAATTCAGTTCTAAGACTCCTCATCTCCACCCCTCTGCCCAACTCTTTTGGACAACTGCCAGAGAAACACACAACACGCAGACATAGCAGGGCCGGACCAGGCTGGCGTGGATGGGTGAGTTCTGAGTTTCTGGACTGCCACCCCCCCTCCCCCTGCTTGGCCACATGGTATGTTTGGCACAATGCCTCCCTTCCTCCCCCCCCCCCTGTACTGGTGCAGGACCACCAGAATCCCCCTTTGTACTGGTGTAGGACCACCAGAACCCCCTTTGTACTGGTGTAGGAAAACCAGAACCCCCTTTGTACTGGTGTAGGACCACCAGAATCCCCTTGTACTGGTGTAGGACCACTAGAACCCCTTTGTACTGGTGTAGGACAGCCAGAACCCCCTTTGTACTGGTGTAGGGCCAACAAAACCCCCTTTGTACTGGTGTAGGACCACCAGAACCCCCTTGGTACTGGTGTAGGCCACCAGAACCCCCTTGGTACTGGTGTAGGCCACCAGAACCCCCTTTGTACTGGTGTAGAACCACCAGAATCCCCTTTGGTTCAGCATCTATCTCTGACGTTGCTGATCAGGTCCCACAAGGGCTGCTTATAGTGTTCAGACCTCAGTGTTTGATGGACAGAATGCATTATTGTGATGGAGCACCATCCCTTTCACTTGTACTTAGCACCATCCCTTTCACTTAGCGCCAACCCTTTCACTTAGCACCATCCCTTTCACTTGTTCTTAGCACCATCCCTTTCACTTGTCCTTAGCACCATCCCTTTCACTTAGCACCATCCCTTTCACTTAGCGCCAACCCTTTCACTTAGCTCCATCCCTTTCACTTGTTCTTAGCACCATCCCTTTCACTTGTCCTTAGCACCATCCCTTTCACTTAGCACCATCCCTTTCACTTAGCGCCAACCCTTTCACTTAGCACCATCCCTTTCACTTGTTTTAGCACCATCCCTTTCACTTGTTCTTAGCACCATCCCTTTCACTTGTCCTTAGCACCATCCCTTTCACTTGTTCTTAGCACCATCCCTTTCACTTGTTCTTAGCACCATCCCTTTCACTTGTTCTTAGCACCATCCCTTTTACTTAGCACCATCCCTTTCACTTGTTCTTAGCACCATCCCTTTCACTTGTTCTTAGCACCATCCCTTTTACTTAGCACCATCCCTTTCACTTGTTCTTAGCACCATCCCTTTCACTTGTTCTTAGCACCATCCCTTTCACTTAGCACCATCCTTTTCACTTGTTCTTAGCACCATCCCTTTCACTTGTTCTTAGCACCATCCCTTTCACTTGTTCTTAGCACCATCCCTTTTACTTAGCACCATCCCTTTTACTTAGCACCATCCCTTTCACTTGTTCTTAGCACCATCCCTTTCACTTGTTCTTAGCACACATCCCTTTCTACTTGTCCTTAGCACCATCCCTTTCACTTGTTCTTAGCACCATCCCTTTTACTTGTTCTTAGCACCATCCCTTTCACTTGTTCTTAGCACCATCCTTTCACTTGTTCTTAGCACCATCCCTTTCACTTGTTCTTAGCACCATCCCTTTCACTTGTTCTTAGCACCATCCCTTTTACTTAGCACTATCCCTTTCACTTGTTCTTAGCACCATCCCTTTCACTTGTCCTTAGCACCATCCCTTTCACTTGTTCTTAGCACCATCCTTTTACTTAGCACTATCCCTTTCACTTGTTCTTAGCAC
>CM065722.1:97500-185000 GCA_033310375.1 Conus canariensis
ACGAAGATTTCAGATTCAATAGTTTGGCTACCTTCGCAGTATGCCATAGGTCAAAGTTCATGCCGATATTCATTGAAAGATTCCTAATTTAAAATAATAGCAAAAAAACTCAGTTGCGTCAACAAGATTTTACGACTAAGTCAATAATTTTTGTCTCCACTTACACCGTGTGATTTTAGCATGGCGTTCATATTGGGCGAACAGTCACCATGCTTTTACAAAATAACTTTGCTTGACGTCCCTCCTGGGTGACTGTTAACCGACATTACTGGTGACTGTTCACCGACATTACCAGTGACTCTTCACCGATGTTAATGGTGACTGTTCACCGACATTAATGGTGACTGTTCACCGACATTACCAGTGACTCTTCACCGATGTTAATGGTGACTGTTCACCGACATTAATGGTGACTGTTCACCGACATTACCGGTGACAGTTCACCTACAATAATGGTGACTCTTCACCGACATTACTGGTGACTGTTCACCTACAATAATGGTGACTGTTCACCGCCATTACTGGTGACTGTTCACCGACATTAATGGTGACTGTTAACCGACATTAATGGTGACTGTTCACTTACAATAATGGTGACTGTTCGACTGTTCCCCTACATTAGTGGTGACTGTTCAGCGCCATGACTGGTAACTGTTCAGCGACACAACTGGTGACTTCAGCAACATGACTGGTGACTGTTCAGCGACATTACTGGTGACTGTTCCACTGCATTAACTATGACTGTTCACCGACATTACTGTTGACTGTTCAGCGCCACGACTGGTGACTGTTCAGCAACATGACTGGTGACTGTTCAGCGACATTACTGGTGACTGTTCAACTGCATTAACTATGACTGTTCACCGATATTAATGGTGACTGTTCAGCGACATTTATGGTGTCTGTTCAACTGCATTAACTGTGACTGTCCACCGACATTAATCGTGACTTTTCAGCGACATTAATGGTGACGGTTCAGCGACATTAATGATGACTGTTCACCGGCATTAATGATGACTGTTCACCGGCATTAATGGTGACTGTTCAACTACATTAACTGTGACTGTTCACCGACATTACTGGTGCCTGTTCACCGACATTAATGGTGACTGTTCAGCGACATTAATGGTGACTGTTCACCGGCATTAATGGTGACTGTTCAACTGCATTAACTGTGACTGTTCACCGACATTAATGGTGACTGTTCACCGACATTAATGGTGACTGTTCACCGACATTAATGGTGACTGTTCATCGACATTAATGGTGAATGTTCAGCGACATTAATGATGCCTGTTCAGCGACATTAATGGTGACTGTTTAGCTGCATTAATAGTGACTGTTCAGCGACATTATAGTGACTGTTCACGGGCATTAATGGTGACTGTTCAGCAAAAGTAATTGTGACTGTTCAGTGACCTTAATGGTGACTGTTCAGCAACAGTAATGGTGACTTCAGGTGCATTAATGGTGATTGTTCAGCGATATTAATGGTTACTGTTCACGGGCATAAATGGTGACTGTTCACCGACATTAATGGTGACTGTTCAGCTGCATTAATGGTGACTGTTCAGCTGCTTTAATGGTGACTGTTCACGGGCATTAATGGTGACTGTTCACGGGCATTAATGGTGACTGTTCACCGACATTAATGGTGACTGTTCAGCTGCATTAATGGTGACTGTTCAGCTGCATTAATGGTGACTGTTCACGGGCATTAATGGTGACTGTTCACCGACATTAATGGTATATGTTCAGCGGCATTAACGGTGACTGTTCAGCGGCATTAATGGTGACTGTTCACGGGCATTAATGGCGACTGTTCACCGACATTAATGGTGACTGTTCAGCCGCATTACTGGTGGAAGCCACAGGTGACACGGCCCGTGCAGCTGTCAACATGCCATAGACAGGAATGACCAAGCAGCCCTGGGCAGTCAGGACTGAAGTGTTTGTCTATGTGTGCATGGTAGACAGGAATGACCAAGCAGCCGTGGGCAGTCAGGACTGAAGTGTTTGTCTATGTGTGCATGGTAGACAGGAATGACCAAGCAGCCGTGGGCAGTCAGGACTGAAGTGTTTGTCTATGTGTGCATGGTAGCTACCTGGAGAAGGGCTGCAGGGTGAAGGGCGGGAACAAGTGGAGGGGGCAGGGGGTATGATGGTAGGGTGGTGGCAATAAAGTGGGATATCAATTGCAGAATATGCCACAAATAAAGAGCGGATCAGATTCTCTGTTCATCATACTTACTGATTTAAAACGTGTCGCACAGTCTCATGTCAAAGACTTCTGGCAAGAGGAACGGCATGTGTGTGTGTGTGTGTGTGTGTGTGTGTGTGTGTGTGTGTGTGTGTGTGTGTGTGTGGTGCGTGCGTGCGTGCGTGCGTGCGTGTGTGTGGGTGCATGTGCGCGTACGCGCGTGCGTATGTATGGGTGCGCGTAAAGATGCATGTGCGCGTGTGTATGTGTGAGCGCATGTGTGCGTGAGTGTGTGTAATGGGTCCCAATGCATACGCGAAAGTGTTATGCGTTTGCATTAGTATGTTTATATGAATCATGTTTATGAGTAGGTGCACGTGTGTTTCCTATGTGCCCGTATCTCTCTCTCTCTCTCTCCCCTCTCTCTCCTCATTTTATTTTATTGTTATTATTTTTTTTGTGTTGTTTTGTTTATTATTATTCTTATTTTTTGTTTTGTTTTCATTTCTCTTCTATTTTCATTTGATGTTCCTCTATGATTACATGATTACATGACCGCTTTGCTTGCTTCTTTGCTTTCTTACATTAATTGATTTCACTGCATGTTGTAGTCCCTACTCAGGGCGAGGACTGGATGTAAAAAAAGCATGTCAGTGCTTATCTATTATCCTCGTAAATAAAGAATTTTGTCTTGTCTTGTCTTGTCTTGTCTCTCTCTGTATGTATGAACGGTAACCACCTGAGGTACCTGTGACATTGTCAAGTGTCTGGATTAAATACACCAGACACTTGCTAGTCTGCCAGTCTGTATGACGGGATCCTTCGTATACTTCATTGGTCCATTGCCTATCAGACTTGAGAGATGTAAACACATTGTTGGTAACAAAATACCACGCTGAGTGGTCCGGTCATCCCATTTCTCCCTATTACCACAAAGAGTGGTCCGGTCATCCCATTCCTCACTATACCACACTGAGTGGTCCGGTCATCCCGTTTCTCCCTGTACCACACTGAGTGGTCCTGTCATCCCATTTCTCCCTGTACCACACTGAGTGGTCCTGTCATCCCATTTCTCCATAATACATGAGTGGTCGTCATCCCATTTCTCCCTGTACACACTTGAGTGGTCCGGTCATCCATTTCCTCACTATACCACACTGAGTGGTCCTGTCATCCATTTCTCCCTATAACACACTGAGTGGTCCGGTCATCCATTCCTCACTATACACATGAGTGGTCCGGTCATCCCGTTTCTCCCTGTACCACACTGAGTGGTCCTGTCATCCCATTTCTCCCTTACCACACTGAGTGGTCTGTCATCCCATTTCTCAGTAATACAGTGAGTGGTCAGGCCATCCCATTTCTCCCTATAACACATTGAGTGGTCGGGCATTCCATTTCTCCCTATTTCCACACTGAGTGGTCCTGTCATCCGATTTCTCCCTATAACACACTGAGTGGTCCGGTCATCCAATTTCTCCCTATAGACAGTGAGTGGTCGGTCATACCGTTTCTCCCTGTACCACACTGAGTGGTCGGTCATCCCATTCTCCCTATACACACTGAGTGGCTTCGGTCATCCCATTTTCCAAATTACCACATGAGTGGTCCGGTCATCCCATTTCTCCCTATACACACTGAGTGGTTCGTCATCCCATTTCTCCCATTACCACACTGAGTGGTCCGGTCATCCCATTTCTCCCTATAGCACACTGAGTGGTCCGGTCATCCCATTTCTCCCTATAATACACTGAGTGGTCAGGCCATCCCATTTCTCCCTATAAACACACTGAGTGGTCAGGCCATCCCATTCCTCCCTATACCACACTGAGTGGTCCGGTCATCCCATTTCTCCTATACACACTGAGTGGTCCGGTCATCCCATTCCTCCCTGTACCACACTGAGTGGTTCCTGTCATCCTTCGATCTTCTCCCTATAATACACTGAGTGGTCCGGTCATCCCATTCTCCCTATAATACACTGAGTGGTCAGGCATCCCATTTCTCCTATAATACACTGAGTGTCGGTCATCCATTTCTCCCTATAATACACTGAGTGGTCCCGCCATCCCATTCTCCCTGTATCACACTGAGTGGTCGGTCATCCCATTTCTCCCTATAATACACTGAGTGGTCAGGCATCCCATTCCTCCCTGTATCACACTGAGTGGTCCTGTCATCCCATTTCTCCCTATAATACACTGAGTGGTCAGGTCATCCCATTCCTCCCTGTACGACACTGAATGGTCCGTCATCCCATTTCTTCCTATAATACACTGAGTAGTCAGGCCATCCATTTCTCCCTATAATATACTGAGTGGTCCAGTCATCCCATTTCTCCCTAAAACACACTGAGTGGTCAGGTCATCCCATTTCTCCTTGATAATACACTGAGTGGTCAGGCCATCCCATTCCTCCCTGTATCACACTGAGTGGTCCTGTCATCCCATTTCTCCCTAAACACACTGAGTGGTCAGGTCATCCATTCTCCCTGTAAAACACGATGGTCGTCATCCATTTCTGAAACACAGAGTGGTCCTGGTCATCCCATTTCTCCCTAAAAACACTGAGTGGTCGGTCATCCCATTTCTCCCTTAAACACACTGAGTGGTCTGGTCATCCCATTTCTCCTATAACACACTGAGTGGTCGGTCATCCCATTTCTCCCTATATACACACTGAGTGGTCCTGTCATCCATTTCTCCTGTAACACACGAGAGTGGTCCGGTCATCCTATTTCTCCCTGAAACACACACAAGTGGTCCGGTCATCCTATTTCTCCCTGTAACACAAGAGTGGTCCGGTCATCCTATTTCTCCTGCAATACACACAGAGTGGTCGGTCATCCCATTTCTCCTGTAACACACAGAGTGGTCCCGTAATCCATTTCTCCATTACCGCACTGAGTGTCCGTCATCCCATTTTCCCTATAATACACTGAGTGGTCCGGTCATCCTAATTTCTGCCTATAAACACACTGAGTGGTCCGCATCCCATTTCTCCTGTAACACACACACAGTGGTCCGGCATCCCATTTCTCCCATTACCACACTGATTGGTCCAGTCATCCCATTTCTCCCTATAGCACACTTAGGGGTCAAGGCATCCCATTTCACCTTATAGTATACAGAGTGGTCCAGAGATCTCATGTCGCCTGATGGCATTCTGAGTGATCCAAGACATCCCACATTCCACATTCAGAGTGATCCACGACATCCCACATTCCACATTCCGAGTGATCCATGACATCCAACATGATGTGCTGAGTGATCCAAGACATCCCACATCTCACATGCTGAGTGATCCACGACATCCCACATTCCACATTCTGAGTGATCCATGACATCCCACATCGTGAGTGATCGAAGACATCCCACATCCTGAGTGATCCATGACATCCCACATGTTGAGTGATCCACGACATCCCACATCCTGAGTGATCCATGACATCCCACATTCTGAGTGATCCACGACATCCCACATTCTGAGTGATCCAAGACATCCCACATTCTGAGTGATCCACGACATCCCACATCCCAAGTGATCCACGATATCCCACATCCCACATTGTGAGGAAACCACGACATCCCACAACCCACATTCTGAGTGATCCACGACATCCCACATCCCAAGTGATCCACGACATCCCACATCCCACATTCTGAGTGAACCACGACATCCCACATGACACATTCTGAGTGATCGAAAACATCCCACACCCCACATTCTGAGTAATCCAAGACATCCCACATCCCACATTCTGAGTGATCCATGACATCCCACATTCTGAGTGATCCACAATATCACACATGACACATTTTATGTGATCCAGGACATACCACATGACACATTCTGAATGATCCAAGACATCCCACATCATTCCATAATGTGTAGTCCAGACGTCTCATTTCACTCCATAATACTCTGAGTCGTCCAGCCACCTCATTTCACCCCATAATACACTCAGTGGTCCAGCCATCTCATTTCACCCCATAATACACTCAGGGTCCAGCCATCTCATTTCACCCCATGATACACTCAGGGTCCAGGAATCTCATTTAATCCCATAATACACTCAGGGTCCAGGCATCTCATTTCACCCCATAATACACTCAAGGGTCCAGGCATCTCATTTCACCCCATAATACACTCAGTGCTCCAGGCATCTCATTTCACCCCATAATACACTGAGTCGTCCAGTCATCTCATTTCACCCCATAATACACTGAGTCGTCCAGTCATCCCATTTCTCCTTATAACACACTGAGTGGTCCGGTCATTCCATTTCTCCCTGTACCACACTGAGTGGTCCGGTCATCCCATTTCTCCCTGTAACACACAGAGAGTGGTCCGGTCATCCTATTTCTCCCTGAAACACACACAGAGTGGTCCGGTCATCCTATTTCTCCCTGTAACACACAGAGAGTGGTCCGGTCATCCTATTTCTCCCTGCAATACACACAGAGTGGTCCGGTCATCCCATTTCTCCCTGTAACACACACAGAGTGGTCCCGTCATCCCATTTCTCCCATTACCGCACTGAGTGGTCCGGTCATCCCATTTCTCCCTATAATACACTGAGTGGTCCGGTCATCCTATTTCTCCCTGTAACACACACACAGTGGTCCGGCATCCCATTTCTCCCATTACCACACTGATTGGTCCAGTCATCCCATTTCTCCCTATAGCACACTTAGGGGTCAAGGCATCCCATTTCACCTTATAGTACACAGAGTGGTCCAGAGATCTCATGTCGCCTGATAGCATTCTGAGTGATCCAAGACATCCCACATTCCACATTCAGAGTGATCCACGACATCCCACATTCCACATTCCGAGTGATCCATGACATCCCACATGATGTGCTGAGTGATCCAAGACATCCCACATCCCACATGCTTAGTGATCCACGACATCCCACATTCCACATTCTGAGTGATCCATGACATCCCACATCGTGAGTGATCGAAGACATCCCACATCCTGAGTGATCCATGACATCCCACATGTTGAGTGATCCACGACATCCCACATCCTGAGTGATCCATGACATCCCACATTCTGAGTGATCCACGACATCCCACATTCTGAGTGATCCAAGACATCCCACATTCTGAGTGATCCACGACATCCCACATCCCAAGTGATCCACGATATCCCACATCCCACATTGTGAGGAAACCACGACATCCCACAACCCACATTCTGAGTGATCCACGACATCCCACATCCCAAGTGATCCACGACATCCCACATCCCACATTCTGAGTGAACCACGACATCCCACATGACACATTCTGAGTGATCGAAAACATCCCACACCCCACATTCTGAGTAATCCAAGACATCCCACATCCCACATTCTGAGTGATCCATGACATCCCACATTCTGAGTGATCCACAATATCACACATGACACATTTTATGTGATCCAAGACATACCACATGACACATTCTGAGTGATCCAAGACATCCCACATCATTCCATAATGTGTGGTCCAGACGTCTCATTTCACCCCATAATACTCTGAGTCGTCCAGCCACCTCATTTCACCCCATAATACACTCAGTGGTCCAGCCATCTCATTTCACCCCATAATACACTCAGGGTCCAGCCATCTCATTTCACCCATGATACACTCAGGGTCCAGGAATCTCATTTAATCCCATAATACACTCAGGGTCCAGGCATCTCATTTCACCCCATAATACACTCAAGGGTCCAGGCATCTCATTTCACCCCATAATACACTCAGTGCTCCAGGCATCTCATTTCACCCCATAATTACACTGAGTCGTCCAGTCATTCTCATTTCACCCCATAATACACTGAGTCGTCCAGTCATCCCATTTCTCCTTATAACACACTGAGTGGTCCCGTCATCCCATTTCTCCCATTACCGCATGAGTGGTCCGGTCATCCCATTTCTCCCTATAATACACTGAGTGGTCCGGTCATCCTATTTCTGCCTATAACACACTGAGTGGTCCGGTCATCCCATTTCTCCCTGTAACACACACACAGTGGTCCGGCATCCCATTTCTCCCATTACCACACTGATTGGTCCAGTCATCCATTTCTCCCTATAGCACACTTAGGGGTCAAGGCATCCCATTTCACCTTATAGTATACAGAGTGGTCCAGAGATCTCATGTCGCCTGATGGCATTCTGAGTGATCCAAGACATCCCACATTCCACATTCAGAGTGATCCACGACATCCCACATTCCACATTCCGAGTGATCCATGACATCCAACATGATGTGCTGAGTGATCCAAGACATCCCACATCTCACATGCTGAGTGATCCACGACATCCCACATTCCACATTCTGAGTGATCCATGACATCCCACATCGTGAGTGATCGAAGACATCCCACATCCTGAGTGATCCATGACATCCCACATGTTGAGTGATCCACGACATCCCACATCCTGAGTGATCCATGACATCCCACATTCTGAGTGATCCACGACATCCCACATTCTGAGTGATCCAAGACATCCCACGTTCTGAGTGATCCACGACATCCCACATCCCAAGTGATCCACGATATCCCACATCCCACATTGTGAGGAAACCACGACATCCCACAACCCACATTCTGAGTGATCCACGACATCCCACATCCCAAGTGATCCACGACATCCCACATCCCACATTCTGAGTGAACCACGACATCCCACATGACACATTCTGAGTGATCGAAAACATCCCACACCCCACATTCTGAGTAATCCAAGACATCCCACATCCCACATTCTGAGTGATCCATGACATCCCACATTCTGAGTGATCCACAATATCACACATGACACATTTTATGTGATCCAGGACATACCACATGACACATTCTGAATGATCCAAGACATCCCACATCATTCCATAATGTGTAGTCCAGACGTCTCATTTCACCCCATAATACTCTGAGTCGTCCAGCCACCTCATTTCACCCCATAATACACTCAGTGGTCCAGCCATCTCATTTCACCCCATAATACACTCAGGGTCCAGCCATCTCATTTCACCCCATGATACACTCAGGGTCCAGGAATCTCATTTAATCCCATAATACACTCAGGGTCCAGGCATCTCATTTCACCCCATAATACACTCAAGGGTCCAGGCATCTCATTTCACCCCATAATACACTCAGTGCTCCAGGCATCTCATTTCACCCCATAATACACTGAGTCGTCCAGTCATCTCATTTCACCCATAATACACTGAGTCGTCCAGTCATCCCATTTCTCCTTATAACACACTGAGTGGTCCGGTCATTCCATTTCTCCCTGTTACCACACTGAGTGGTCCGGTCATCCCATTTCATCCCTGTAAACACACAGAGAGTGGTCCGGTCATCCTATTTCTCCCTGAAACCACACAGAGTGGTCCGGTCATCCTATTTCTCCCTGTAACACACAGAGGTGGTCCGGTCATCCTATTTCTCCTGCAATACACACAGAGTGGTCCGGTCATCCCATTTCTCCCTGTAACACACACAGAGTGGTCCCGTCATCCCATTTCTCCCATTACCGCACTGAGTGGTCCGGTCATCCCATTTCTCCTATAATACACTGAGTGGTCCGGTCATCCTATTTCTCCCTGTAACACACACACAGTGGTCCGGCATCCCATTTCTCCCATTACCACACTGATTGGTCCAGTCATCCCATTTCTCCCTATAGCACACTTAGGGGTCAAGGCATCCCATTTCACCTTATAGTACACAGAGTGGTCCAGAGATCTCATGTCGCCTGATAGCATTCTGAGTGATCCAAGACATCCCACATTCCACATTCAGAGTGATCCACGACATCCCACATTCCACATTCCGAGTGATCCATGACATCCCACATGATGTGCTGAGTGATCCAAGACATCCCACATCCCACATGCTGAGTGATCCACGACATCCCACATTCCACATTCTGAGTGATCCATGACATCCCACATCGTGAGTGATCGAAGACATCCCACATCCTGAGTGATCCATGACATCCCACATGTTGAGTGATCCACGACATCCCACATCCTGAGTGATCCATGACATCCCACATTCTGAGTGATCCACGACATCCCACATTCTGAGTGATCCAAGACATCCCACATTCTGAGTGATCCACGACATCCCACATCCCAAGTGATCCACGACATCCCACATCCCACATTGTGAGGAAACCACGACATCCCACAACCCACATTCTGAGTGATCCATGACATCCCACATCCCAAGTGATCCAAGACATCCCACATCCCACATTCTGAGTGAACCACGACATCCCACATGACACATTCTGAGTGATCGAAAACATCCCACACCCCACATTCTGAGTAATCCAAGACATCCCACATCCCACATTCTGAGTGATCCATGACATCCCACATTCTGAGTGATCCACAATATCACACATGACACATTTTATGTGATCCAAGACATACCACATGACACATTCTGAGTGATCCAAGACATCCCACATCACTCCATAATGTGTGGTCCAGACGTCTCATTTCACCCCATAATACTCTGAGTCGTCCAGCCACCTCATTTCACCCCATAATACACTCAGTGGTCCAGCCATCTCATTTCACCCCATAATACACTCAGGGTCCAGCCATCTCATTTCACCCCATGATACACTCAGGGTCCAGGAATCTCATTTAATCCCATAATACACTCAGGGTCCAGGCATCTCATTTCACCCCATAATACACTCAAGGGTCCAGGCATCTCATTTCACCCCATAATACACTCAGTGCTCCAGGCATCTCATTTCACCCCATAATACACTGAGTCGTCCAGTCATCTCATTTCACCCCATAATACACTGAGTCGTCCAGTCATCCCATTTCTCCTTATAACACACTGAGTGGTCCGGTCATTCCATTTCTCCCTGTACCACACTGAGTGGTCCGGTCATCCCATTTCTCCCTGTAACACACAGAGAGTGGTCCGGTCATCCTATTTCTCCCTGAAACACACACAGAGTGGTCCGGTCATCCTATTTCTCCCTGTAACACACAGAGAGTGGTCCGGTCATCCTATTTCTCCCTGAAACACACACAGAGTGGTCCGGTCATCCTATTTCTCCCTGTAACACACAGAGTGGTCCGGCCGTCCTATTTCTCCCTGCAATACACACAGAGTGGTCCGGTCATCCCATTTCTCCCTGTAACACACACAGAGTGGTCCGGTCATCCCATTTCTCCCATTACCGCACTGAGTGGTCCGGTCATCCCATTTCTCCCTATAATACACTGAGTGGTCCGGTCATCCTATTTCTGCCTATAACACACTGAGTGGTCCGGTCATCCCATTTCTCCCTGTAACACGCACACAGTGGTCCGGCATCCCATTTCTCCCATTACCACACTGATTGGTCCAGTCATCCCATTTCTCCCTATAGCACACTTAGGGGTCAAGGCATCCCATTTCACCTTATAGTACACAGAGTGGTCCAGAGATCTCATGTCGCCTGATGGCATTCTGAGCGATCCAAGACATCCCACATTCCACATTCAGAGTGATCCACGACATCCCACATTCCATATTCTGAGTGATCCATGACATCCCACATCTCACATGCTGAGTGATCCACGACATCCCACATTCCACATTCTGAGTGATCCATGACATCCCACATCGTGAGTGATCGAAGACATCCCACATCCTGAGTGATCCATGACATCCCACATGTTGAGTGATCCACGACATCCCACATCCTGAGTGATCCATGACATCCCACATTCTGAGTGATCCACGACATCCCACATTCTGAGTGATCCAAGACATCCCACATTCTGAGTGATCCACAACATCCCACATCCCAAGTGATCCACGACATCCCACATCCCACATTGTGAGGAAACCACGACATCCCACAACCCACATTCTGAGTGATCCATGACATCCCACATCCCAAGTGATCCAAGACATCCCACATCCCACATTCTGAGTGAACCACGACATCCCACATGACACATTCTGAGTGATCGAAAACATCCCACACCCCACATTCTGAGTAATCCAAGACATCCCACATCCCACATTCTGAGTGATCCATGACATCCCACATTCTGAGTGATCCACAATATCACACATGACACATTTTATGTGATCCAGGACATACCACATGACACATTCTGAGTGATCCAATACATCCCACATCACTCCATAATGTGTGGTCCAGACGTCTCATTTCACCCCATAATACTCTGAGTCGTTCAGCCACCTCATTTCACCCCATAATACACTCAGTGGTCCAGCCATCTCATTGCACCCCATAATACACTCAGGGTCCAGCCATCTCATTTCACCCCATGATACACTCAGGGTCCAGGAATCTCATTTAATCCCATAATACACTCAGGGTCCAGGCATCTCATTTCACCCCATAATACACTCAAGGGTCCAGGCATCTCATTTCACCCCATAATACACTCAGTGCTCCAGGCATCTCATTTCACCTCATAATACACTGAGTCGTCCAGTCATCTCATTTCACCCCATAATACACTGAGTCGTCCAGTCATCTCGTTTCACCCCATAACACACTCAGTGGACCAGCCATCTCATTTCACCCCATAATACACTGAGTCGTTCAGCCATCTCATCTCACTCCATTATACACTCAGTGGTCCAGCCATCTCATTTCAGCCCTTTTATACACTCAGTGGTCCAGACATCTCATTTCACCCCATAAGACACTCACTGGGCCAGCCATCTCATTTCAGCCCTTTTATACACTCAGTGGTCCAGACATACAGAGTGGTCCAGACATCTTATTTGACCCCATAATACACTCAGTGGTCCCGACATCTCATTTCACCCCATAATACACTGAGTCGCCCAGCCATCTCATTTTACCCCATAATACACTGAGTCGTCCAGCCATTTCATTTCACCCCATAATACACTGAGTCGTCCAGCCATCTCATTTTTACCCCATAATACACTGAGTCGTCCAGCCATCTCATTTCACCCCGTAATACACTGAGTCGTCCAGCCATCTCATTTCACCCCATAATACACTCAGTGGTCCAGCCATCTCATTTCACCCCCATAATACACTCAGTGGTCCAGCCATCTCATTTCACCCTGAATGGTCATGACATTTTTTTGCTTGTTCTTTGGAAACTGTCCGCGCTGTGCTTTTTGACGTAGGATCATTGCAACGTGTAAGCTAGCACAGCGCTGTTATCTGTCACTTTGCCCTAGAACTACACAAGAATGCCAGACCACACACAGCGCAGACGCTGAAGAACCGCATCTCGTTGTAAAGCGCCTATTTCTTCCCTGCCGCCTCTCCAGGAGATAACGACATGGCCGTAAGATGGCTGCTTGATGTCCAAACTATGCTCATTACGCTCACGCTGATGAGAATTCTAGTCCCCTTGGTACTCCCAGCTGTCCAATGGAATCCCCACACACCCCTTCCCACCCAACAAAAAGGACAACATGCCATCCCCCTAACGTTTTATTTTGCGCTTTTTGAACGGAGAAAGTTACAGACAGTGGTGGTTTCGTCTTAGTTTTTCTTCTTCTTTCTCTTCGTCTTTTTTTTGTCTTTCAACTTGGTTTCTCGTTTTTCAAGCGTTCCCACATGATAGCGGCTTTCTTTTCTTTTTTTATTTCTTTCCCGTGTTTCCGTTCATTTGTCTGCCGCCCACGCCACACTGAGCACTGGTCAGAGGCTCACAGCGTGATCGGTGTTCTCCTTCCTTTACCTCTAATTGGCACTGCACTCATTTTTCTCTTACAAATATATTCTAGCCGTTGTTTCCTTTTTTCTAACCCTTTTATTGCATTTTCAGTAGTAAAGTATTTTCCTCACATTACTTTTAACTGGCACTATAAACGTTCCTCTATTATTTTTTTAAAATTTCCATTTTATTTTACCACACTTTATAGTTTTGGACTTTAGTTTCATATGCATCTAATAAAGAAAAGATTGTAATCTGAGACTGAATCTGATTTCCTATTTTCATTAATCGTTTATTTTATTGGGCGTTTCAGTTCGATTTCTAGTATGTATTTCGCAATACCCTTACCAAAGCTTGACCTGAAATTCAGAAGTCTAATTTATAACCGGAAAATATATCATTTCATACTACCTGATAGAATAGTATGACAGCAGAAAAAGGTTCAGTTGCCTTTGGTTTTGCGGGTTATCCTTCGCCGTGATCCTGATTGTTATCTCGCCTAATGTCCTGTTGGTTGGAATTTTGGCAATAGAACGGTCTTGTAGACATATGCAGAGACAGAACATGGACTGATCGAAAATATCAGTACTGACGCAGAAATAGAATTTAGAATGACCCCAAATATTAGTACTGACGCAGAGACTAAACAAGAACTGACCCAAAATACCGGTACTGACGCAGAGACAGAACAAGGACTGACCGAAAATACCAGTACTGATGCAGAAACAGGATAAGGACTGACCTAAAATACCAGTACTGACGCAGAGTCAGAACAAGAACTGACCCAAAATACCAGTACTGACGCAAAGACTAACAAGGACTGACCCAATGACAACGTGAGGGCTGACCCAAAGACAACAACAGAACAGACCAAATGACAGCATCAGGAATGACTAAAACGACGCATCAGGAATGACTAAAACGACAGCATCAGGAATTACTAAAACAACACATCAGGAATTACTAAAACGACACATCAGGACTGACCCAAAGACAACAACAGAACAGACCAAACGACAACATCAGGAATTACTAAAACGACTTATCAGGAATTACTAAAACGACACATCAAAACTGACCCAAAGACAACAACAGAACAGACCAAACGACACATCAGGAATTACTAAAACGACACATCAGGACTGACCCAAAGACAACATCAGGAATGACTAAAACGACACATCAGGAATTACTAAAACGACACATCAGAACTGGCCCAAAGACAACCAACAGAACAGACCAAACAACAACATCAGGAATGACTAAAACGACACATCAGGACTGACCCAAAGACAGCAGAACAGACCAAACGACAACATCGGGAATTACTAAAACGACACATCAGGACCGACCCAAAGACAACAACAGAACAGACCAAACGACAACATCAGGAATTACTAAAACGACACATCAGGACTGACCCAAAGACAAACAACAGAACAGACCAAACGACAACATCATGGATGACTAAAACGACACATCAGGAATTACTAAAACGACACATCAGGAATTGCTAAAACGACACATCAGGAATTGCTAAAACGACACATCAGGACTGACCCAAAGACATCAGGAATTACTAAAACGACACATCAGGACTGACCCAAAGACAACAGAACAGACCAAATCACAACATCAGGAATTGCTAAAACGACACATCAGAACTGACCCAAAGACAACATCAGGAATGACTAAAACGACACATCAGGACTGACCCAAAGACAACAGAACAGACCAAAACAACAACATCAGGAATGACTAAAACGACACATCAGGACTGACCCAAAGACAACAGAACAGGCCAAATGACAACATCAGGAATTGCTAAAATGACACATCAGGACCAACCCAAAGACAACACGAGGGTTTACCCAACGACTGCCAAAGACTAAACCAAATACGAGCACTAAGCCAAATCAACGTGATATATGACAAACGACTATACAAAGACTGACACTGACCAAAGACAACAAGATGACTGACCCATTAACAACATCAGGACTGACCCAAATGCATCACCAGAAAAGACCAGGACTGACGCAACGAACTCGCGACAGCTGATACAAAGACAACACCGGGACTGACTCTAAGACAACAACAGAACTGGCCAAACTACAACACCCAGATTGATCCAACAATAACATAAAGTCTGATTCAGGACTGACCCAAATACACAGCAAGACAGAGCCAAGACAGCCCGAGGACCTTTCTAAAGACAACACCAGGACCGACCCAAAGTCACAGCAAGGCAGAGCCAAAGACACCACCAGGACGTTTCTAAAGACAGCATGAAGACTGAACCCAAAGTCACAGCAAGACAGAACCAAGATAGCACAAGGACTGAACCCAGTCACAGCAAGACAGAGCCAAAGACAGCACGAGGACGTTTCTAAAGACAGCACCAGGACTGTCCCAAAGTCACAACAAGACAGAGCCAAGACAGCACAAGGACTGAACCCAAAGTCAGCAAGGCAGAGCCAAGACAGCACAGGACTGACCCAAAGTCACGGCAAGACAGAGCATGAAGACTGAACCCAAAGTCACAGCAAGACAGAGCCAAAGACAGCATCAGGACTGACCAAAAGTCACAGCAAGACAGAGCCAAGACAGCACAAGGACTGAACCCAAAGTCACAGCAAGACAGAGCCAAAGACAGCACGAGGACGTTTCTAAAGACAGCACCAGGACTGTCCCAAAGTCACAACAAGACAGAGCCAAGACAGCACAAGGACTGAACCCAAAGTCACAGCAAGACAGAGCCAAGACAGCACCAGGACTGACCCAAAGTCACGGCAAGACAGAGCCAGAGACAGCACAAGGACTGAACCCAAAATATCATCAGGAGTGACAGAACGATAACATGAGTACTGAATAAATATAGCACCATCACTGACACAACAACAACACTAGGAGTAATCCAAAGACAATACGCTGACTGATCCAAAGACAACCTGTTGACTGACCAAAAGACAACACCAGAACTGACCCAAATACAATATGATGACTGATCCAGACAATATGATGACTGATCCAAAGACAATATGATGACTGACCCAAAGACAATATGATGACTGATCCAAAGACAATATGATGACTGACCCAAAGATAATATGATAACTGATCCAAAGACAATATGATGACAGACCAAAAGACAACACCAGACCTGTCCCAAAGACAATACGCTGACTGATCCAAAGACAACCTGTTGACTGACCAAAAGACAAAACCAGAACTGACCCAAAGACAATATGATGAGTGATCCAAAGACAATATGATGACTGATCCAAAGACAACATGATGACTGATCCAAAGACAATATGACAGACCAAAAGACAACACCAGAACTGTCCCAAAGACAATGTGATGACTGATCCAAAGACAACCTGTTGACAGACCAAAAGACAACACCAGAACTGTCCCAAGACAATAAGACGACTGATCCAAAGACAACCTGTTCACAGACCAAAAGACAACACAAGAACTGTCCCAAAGAAAATATTATGGCTGATCGAAAGACACTATGATGACTGATCCAAAGACAACCCGTTGACTGGCCAAAGACAATATTATGTCTGATCCAAAAGACAACCTGTTGCCAGACCAAAAGACAATATGATGACTGATCCTGAGACAACCTGGTGACTGACCAAAAGACAATATGACTGATTCAAAGACAACCTGTTGACTGACCAAAAGACAACACCAGAACTGTCCCAAAGACAATATGATGACTGACCCAAAGAAAACCTGTTGACTGACCAAAAAACAACACCAGAACTGTCCCAAAGACAATATGGTGATTGACCAAAAGATAACCTGTTGACTGACCAAAAAACAACACCAGAACTGTCCCAAAGACAATATGATGACTGACAAAAAGACAACCTGTTGACTGACCAAAAGACAACACCAGAACTGTCCCAAAGACAACCTGTTGACTGACCAAAAGACAACACCAGAACTGTCCCAAAGACAATCTGTTGACTGACCAAGAGATAACACCAGAACTGTCCCAAGGACAACCTGTTGACTGACCAAGAGACAACACCAGAACTGTCCCAAAGACAACCTGTTGACTGACCAAGAGACAACACCAGAACTGTCCCAAAGACAAGATGCTGAATGACCAAAAGACAACCTGTTGACTGACCAAAAGACAACACCAGAACTGTCCCAAAGACAACATGAGGAGTGACCCTACATCAGCTCCAGGACTAACATAAAGACAACAACAGAACTAACACAAGACAGCATCAGGACTGACCAACACAAAGACAACAACATGACTGACTCAAAGGCAACAACAGGACTGACTCAAAGAGAACAACAGGACTGACTCAAAGACAACAACAGAACTATCACAAAGACAACATCAGGACTAACACAAAGACAACAACAGGACTGACTTAAAGACAACAACAGGACTGACTCAAAGGCAACAACAGGACTGACTCAAAGACAACAGCAGGACTGACTCAAAGACAAGGTGTGGAATGATCAGAAGACAACACAAGGCCTAACCCACAGGCAATACGAAGACTGACTCAAAGACATTACAAGGACCGACCAACGGACAACAAAGGTCTGAACCAGACACAACACCAGGGCTGATTAAAAAATACAATAACAGAACTGACCCAAAGACAGCACAAGGACAGCCCCAAAGACAACTCAAAAGACTGACCCAAGATACAACTCAAAGACTGACCCAAAAGACAACTCACAACTCAAAGACTGACTTAAAGACAACAAGAGGTCGGCCCCAAAGACCACACCAGGACTGACCCACAGACAACACCAGGAGTTAAAAATCAATAAAGACAAAACCAAAAATGATCCAAAGACAAATGAGGTTAACCTAAAGACAACACGAGTTCCGACCCAAAGACGAGACAAGGACTGGCCTAAATGCAAGAAAGGACTGACCCAAAGACAAAACAGGGACTGACCCAAAGACAAGACAAGGACTGACCCAAAGACAAGGACTGACCCAGAGACAAGGACTGACCCAAAGACAGGACCAGGACTGGCCAAAAGACAAGACAAGGACTGGCCCAGACAGGTCGAGGACTGACCGAAACACAAGACCAGGACTGACCGAAAGACAAGACCAGGACTGACCCAAAGACAAGACAAGGACTGACCCAAAGACAAGGACTGACCCAAAGTCAAGGCAAGGACTGGCCCAAATACAAGGCAAAGACTGACCCAAAGACAAGACAAGGACTGACCCAAAGACAAAATAAAGACTGGCTCAAAGACAAGAGCAGGACTGACCCAAAGACAAGACAAAGACTGACCCAAAGACAAGACCAGGACTGACCCAAAGACAAGGAAAAGACTGACCCAATGACAAGACCAGGACTGACCAAAGACAAGACAAAGACTGACCCAAAGACAAGACAAAGACTGACCCAAAGACAAGTAAGATCCGGACTGACCCAAAGACAAGACAAGGACTGACCCAAACGCAAAGACTGGCCCAAAGACAAGACAAGGACTAGCCTAAAGACAAAGACTGGCTCAAAGACAAGACAAGGACTGACCCAGACAAGACAAGGACTGACCCAGACAAGACAAGGACTGACCCAAAGACAAGACGAGGACTGACCCAGACAAGACGAGGACTGACCAAAAGACAAAACAAGGACTGATCCAGACAAGACGAGGACTGACCCAAAGACAAGACAAGCAGTGACCAAAAGACAAGACAGTGACTGGCTCAAGACAAGATGAGGACTGACCAGACTGTCACGGACGTACATACTTTTAGTTGATAAGTCATTTCTTTTCAAACCCAGTATAAACTGGAGTGTCACCAGCGACTTCTTTACTACATTGGCCGGGTGTTGACCAGTGTGCTATTTTTGTCATCCCGGGTGCGCTACGTCCGTGCATTTCGCTCCATCCTCCAATACTTCTCTTCATTTTTTTCTTTTAAAGCTTTCTTTTCTTGTTCTTTAATCGCTTTACACGTGGTTCATCAGCTGATGTCAGGTGCCACAGGTGAGCTGTTTTTTACCTGTTGCCATCTTGGTTAGGCTAGTGATGTGACACTCGTATACGGACCGTCGAGTCGGAGAGATCTCCATCTCTGCTAGCTGGGCCCACTTTTCTTTATCCACTTCGGTGTGGGTTGTGTGGAAGAGTCTTTCACCCTTCAGTGGGCCGGAAAGTATTCCACTGGACACCTCTGGGATCCCTGTCCCTGCCTGCTGGAAGAACCACCTTGGGTCGTCCCTGACCTGGAGTCCCCTTCGGTGTGGACCGGCATGGGTTCGGCTTCCACCCTTCGCTGGACTGGGGAGCGAACCGTTTCTCACCTCGCCCACCCGCCATTTTGGTAACTATATGTTCTGTTTTGGACAGTGTTTTGTTTTATTTGGGTTTTTTAACCTTTCAGCGGAGGTTTTTCTTTTGCCTTCATGTGCCGTTGGCTCGGGCACGCCTTTTCTGTGTGTAACTGCTCCAAAGAGGGGGAGCAGGTATGGAACTGGTATCGAGATATGCATCTTGTTGTAGAATTGTAGAAACGCATTATCTTTAATTGCGTTTTCGGTCCTTAGCAGCTAGGGCTCTGTCACTTTGGACTAAGTTGAAAATCTCTTACTATATAATATCCCTTCATTTCGGTCAATGGAAGCTGTTTTTTTTTCTGATTACACAGGTTGAGTCAATGCTGATCTCCCCTCTTTTCCAAAGGTGTCAGACTGGAATTATGTGATAAATATTGTCTTTCGCTCAATATGTGATTTTGGCCGGAAGGATATCAGAAATGTTAGTTTCATTCTTCCTTGCTTCACAGACACGAGACGGATCGTGGAACGCATGAGCGTGCGAACGGCTAAACATTTAGACCGCGGAGTGTGGAATTCCTGCCGTATCGCCCCACATGTGGTTCCGTTCTCGTAGTGTCCTTGTCTTATATGTTTGTGTGACAGACGTGTGGATGAATTCTAATTGTTTTTCATTGGAGCTTTTACTGACTAAAGAAACTGTCCTTAGTAGAGGTCAAGAAAAGCAAAGGAGAAAGAGGAAAGAAGTTATTCTAGTTCATTTGCCCTTTTGTGGTGACAAAGACAGTGTTGACCTTATTTACGGTATTGTGACCCTTCACACTGTGACACACTGCCGGACCCACTATGTGGCCACACACTGACTACAACAAGGACTATAGGGTGGTGACTTCTTGTCTAGAGACTGATCTCCGCCGTAGGGCGGGATTTTTCGCCCTTTTTCTTCAGCTGCAGCTCCGGTCTTGGGCTGGCTGGGCGACCAGCATATACGGACCCTGCAGTCATCCTTCGCCCAGGCACCAGTCATTACTCAGACCTGCGGACTGGTGGTGGTGAACCATGTCTCCTTCACTGAGACATCTGCTTCACCTCGGACTGGAAGACCAGCCCACTACGAACGTCACCCCTCTACAGGATCCACCTCCCTCTGCGAACCTCCTCGGCTCATGGACTCGAGTTGAGTTTTCCATCTTGTGTAGTGTGGACGTGGGTCTGGCGTGCGTGTGCGTGGGTTTAAAGCCTGTCACTGATTCGTTTTTTATTTTATTTTTTTTTTTTTATTTGTTTAACTCTAGCTGTGTAGGTCCTGTTGGATGTAGCATTGTTTCTATAACTGTCTTCTGTCATTCTGCTGAATGTCCTTGTAGCGGGTTAACGGGTTAGGTTGGGACAGTAGCGGGATCCCGGGATATTTGGGAGTTTTTTTGTGGTCAATTCAATTTACTTTGTCCCCTAGGTCAGCTAGTTCTGAATAGTGCCTTTCTCTTCTATGCCCTTTTTTGTTTTTCCTCCTCGACTATCTTTTCTTTGTTAGGACCCATACCCCATCTGGAGTGCTAGTGCGAGTGAATGATTGTAATGTGAATAAAAGTATTGTCGAAACTTCTTCCTCTTGTGGTCTGGTGGTGTGAGGGATTGAGTGAGGGATTGAGTGATCGCTCCGTTTCTGCCACTGCACATTACCTGTGTAAGAACCCCCCCCCCCCCCTGTCAGGTGTACTCCCACTTGACAATTATGGTGGAGATGCGGGGTACAGGAATGTGTATGTGGTAGTGTAAAAGCGACACTCTGAACTCACTACCGCCCGACCCTTGAGAGACCTATCTTTCTTTACGTGTATTTGACGGGTGGTTGGTTGGGTGGGTTCTAGAGTCAGTAGGGAACCCATTGGAGCGGATCGGTTTTGGGGGTGCTGTCGGCAGTAGAGTTCCGTACTCCGTGGTCGGACCTTCGGCGCTTCCGTTCCGCGTTCGTCTCCGTGTTTGTTTTGTTCAGTACCGCCGGCTATTGTTTCTAGAATTCCTTTCTCCTTTTCTCATTACCTTGGTTAGAATAGGTACTTGGGTGGAGAAAGAAGGGGGTTTTGAACTTTAGATTAATAGGTCTTGCTTGTGCAGAGTCATCGATATCAGCACTTGTGCTGATTTAGGATTTTGGTCTGCATTTGCCTGTACCCAAGACGCCGACTGTGTTAGTAAGGTAAGTGTAGGCAGGCTTGCCAAGCATTTGGTGCTTTGTTTACAAGGCAAACTTTGACACTTAGTTCCGATACCGTGTTTGCGCGAAACTCGGTCTTACATAAGTCTATCTACTTCAGTTCACAAAAAAAACAAGGAAAGACTATTCTTGGTGGTGTGTTATTTCATTGATATTACACACTAGGTTGTGCGATCTGTGTTGCTTAGTCTGAGGGGATTAGCCCTAAGTTGATAGGCTTTCCTCTTCTGTCTAGCGCACATACAAGCAGTCTATTTGCTTTTCTATCTAGCTGCTGATGTTAGGGTTTTCTTAATTGTTCAACACTAATTTGTGTGACTGTTGTGATTGGAATAATACATTTGTCAGTCATGTGTTGAGAATTTGAATGTAGCGTCTTCTGACATATTTAAGTGTTTTTCCAAAGAGCCACTTGCGCCTTTTTCTGTCGCCCCCTCCCCCTCTCATCCGCTTCTCATTCAGTTTCTGAGCAGTGATTTTAGCACGTGGGTCCCGTCTTTGGACTAGATCGTGTTGCACAGGAATTTCGGCGCGCTCATCGGGCCACTGTTTTGATCGAGTCGGTTCTGTCCCGGTGCCCCAGTGACCGTGTTGGTGCACGTGTGCTTCTGTGTTTACGTCAGTCGCCGGCAGAATTTAGGTTAGCTGTTAGACCTTGCGGTACGGGTCGTTTAAATTCTATTGTCCGTCCCTGCCTTATGCGTGTTTGTTGTCTTGTTTTTCTCTTTGGATAAGTTGGTTGCTGGTTGGAGTAACGCGTTGAATTATAAATTCCAGTTGTATAGGTTTGTGTTGTAGCTTTGGCCTCTTTGCTGGGTAAACGTCTCTGAAGTCTTATTTTGAGAAATCAACATTTGATCCGGATATAGGTTTGTTACCCAGGTGTGGTAACTTTGTTTGGGTTCTTGGCACACCGGTGCACAAGGGCAGTTGTTATACGGTGATAAGCTTTTGCTTTGTCGATTTGTTGATTAACGCCACGTCGTGTCGGAACTGGTTCATGTTTGGATATTGTTTTCCATAGAGGAAAAGAAACTGTTGAGCTCGGACCACGTTTTTCTGGCCAGCGGTTTTTTTTTTTTGAAGATTGTTCTCAACGCTTTGAAGTGTTAAAAACATAACTGGGTATCTCCGTCGGACGTCAGGGGAAATAACTCAAGCTCTTAGCTAGATAACGGATTTGGATACCCGGTGTTCATTTGGTGAGAAGTGGATGGTTTGCTTTACTTATTGAGCTTAGCCAGGGTTAAGCGATTCAGTTCGTTGGGGCTAGCTTAGTGTGGCAGTACTCTTGACTGTAATTTGGTTCGTGGAAGCATTTCTCCGAGTTTGAACGGTTTTGTGGATTGACTACACTTAGTCATAAAGTCATACAGTGTTGACTTTGTTGTTCAAACTACTCTTTTGTCTTGTGAGACATACCTTAGACTGTAACCTACGGTTGGAGATTTGTTGGTGTTGACTACACTTAGTCAAAAATTCATACGTAGGACTTTGTCATTTCTCCTTCCCTGTTTTGGGAATATTGTTACAGTTGTTGACTACCCTTAGTCATAGTTACACTTGTGGAACGTTACTACTCCGTATTTCCTTCTCGTGGGAATACAGCTGCAGTTCAGCGGATTGGAGTTGCTGATACGTTGTGAGCTTACTCAATTTCGGTTCCCATTTTTGGACTTTAACTTTGTGGTTCTATCTTGGAGGAACTTGGACTTTGGAGGAAATATTGTTGATGGGCCACTCTTGGTTCGTTGGATAGAAGTACTTCCTCATGGTGTTTTGTTAGGGTTGTCCATGCGTGTTTGACTTAATCAAACCCTTACGTCATTTCTCATTCATTATCTTTCAGTGAGTGTTGTCATTCTTGGTGAGGGTGGGTTAACCATCGTGTTGGTGTTACCCTATATGACTCACTGGTTTAAGATAGTGCGTTTTTCCCTTTGGAAATTGGGGATAGTTCTCTTCAAACTTAGTGACTATTCACAGAATCTTGGATTTATATCCACTTAGTGTCGTCCTGTACTGTTGGCTTGTGGGTTCAAATGCTTTGTGACCTTCGAAGTAGTCGACTGTGGTACTAAGTGCGAAGTGGACACACACGTGGGAACCTTCGTGGGATTTCGTTCGACAGGGTTCTGCGTGGTTGTGCAAATCTTGTATCACTTGGTGATTCGGTGACTTCGTGTGTGGTGAGGTGTACTGTGAGTTATGGAACACGTAGACGACGGGCGCCGGATCACACGTTCTCAGAATCGTGGTGCAGGAATCCTACCAGGGATGGGGAGCCCCATGACTCGGGCGACAACTGGCCCTACTACCCAGGTCGTGTTTTCTTCTGGTGGGACTCGTCCTCCAGTCACCGCAATGTCCACAATGCAGGAGATGACCCCTCCTGAGTCACTCTCTCCGAGACGACCTCTGCCCACTCCAGTCTCGGGACTTCGCCCTCCGCCGTATCTTCAAGATGACTTCCGCTTTCGACCTTCGCCTATGCCTCATCCTCCTGGACCAGCGCCCATGGATCCCCTTATGCTGATGAGGAATGAGAGAGAAGAGAGGCCAAGGAGAAGAGGGAAAGGGAAGAAAGAGAGGCAAGAGAGAGAAGAGAGAGGAGAAGAGACTGGAAAAGGAAGAGAAGCGAGGGAAAAGAGAGCGGGAGGAGAGAGAAGCCAAAGAAGAGAGACGGTGGAAACTGGAAAAGGAAGAGAGAGGAGAAAGAGAAAAGGGAAATGGAGGAGAGGAGGTTGGAAAGAGAAAAGAGATTGGAGAGGGAGGAGAAGGAACGGCGATGGAGGGAGGAGAGAGAGGAGAACGAACGGAGATGGAGAGAGGAGATGGAGGAAAGGAGACTGGAGCGAGAGTCGAGAGAGAAGAAAGAACAGCTAGACAGAGAGGCCCAGAAACAGAAAGAGTTGGACTTTGAGGCTCGTTTGGAGGAGGAAAGAGAAAGACTCCGGGCTGAGCTAGTTCAACAGTTGGATGCAGCCGAAGGAGAGGAGGCACAATCTGTGGTTGCTTCCGAGCATGGCTCTGCCCATCGGGAAATAGCGGATTTTCATCAGGGCGTGGATATTCCGGTGGCTCCACCCATGCTACATATGCCAGTGTACAGTGCTAGCGATAACATAGACACCTACATCGAGCACTTTGAGGCGGTAGCCGCTGCGTACCAACTGACCGACCAGAGGAAAGCCCTTTACCTCATCAGTAGCCTGACGGGGAAGGCTAAGGAGGCGTTTGTTGACATTCCACCCGGAGCTTCCTATACCGAGTTAAAAGCGGCTCTTCGCCGGAGACTGCACATGACTGCCGAGTCCTATAGAAAGCAGTTTCGCACAATGAGGAAACCATCAGAGGAGACTTTTCACCAGTTCGGGGAACGCCTCCGACGCACTATGGAATATTGGATTGAAGCCTCAGAAATGGAAATGGATTGTTTCCTCTTGGAACAACTTGTGAATTCGGTATCTCAGGAACTGCAGTTTAAGTTGGGTGAGGAGAAACCAAAGATATTCGCCAGGGCAATCGAGATTGCTGAAGCCTTCGCAGATGCGCGTCGTCAATATCGGATGCCTACACCAGGAACTAGTAGGAAACCCGCCGATCGGGAGTCACGTGACTTCAAACCACCATCACCCTCCAAAAGCGATGTCCCCAGCAATTCCAGGAACGTCGGGGCCAAGCTCAAGCTTTGCTTCCTCTGTGGGGAAAAGACATTTCGTCCGGGATTGTCCGAAGAGGAAGGACAAGACAAAATCCGACGTCTCGCACGTTAGGGTGGCATTTGGAGAGAACGAGGTCACGTCCCCATCATATCCTACCTTCCCGTCGGTGGTGTGTGGCAAGAAAGTGGAAGCTATTAGGGACACCGGAGCTACAGCGGTCTTCATCGACGAGCAGCTGGTCCCTACTGAGGCACCTCGAGGGGAAGAGTACCAAGTATCAGGAATCGAGTCATCCTTCAGGGCAACCCGATCTACAGTATTGGTAGATGTCTCTACGCCATATTTTAAAGGGAAGGTATGGGCAGTCGCCCTTCAGCGACCTGCGTACTCCCTACTGATTGGCAATTCAGTGTGCTTTGGGGATGGTCAACGTCGGGAGATATCGTCCTGAGTTGCCACCTGAGGTGTTTGTGGCCGCCACCATGCGTTCCCAAGCACAGAGAGAGGCACTGAAACCCCTCCTGAAGCCCCTGACTCAGCATGACATCTTGACTATGGATCCCTCAACTGTAAGCAGCTTGCAAACAAAGGATCCATCCCTCAACAAAATCCGGAGTTTGGTTGGGGAACCAGCAAGGACGTCCCGCAGCAGTGCGGTAGAGTTCGTGAGACGCAAGGGACTGGTACACAGACGTCATACGTCATCTACTTCGTCTGCCACTCAACTTGTCGTACCAGAAGCACCCTGCGGTTCGGTCATGCGCCTAGGCTACGATACCCCTATGGCAAGACATTTGGGGGCACGTCCGACCCTGGAGAGAATCCAGCAAGACTTTCATTGGCCAGGAGTGGCGAAGAACATCAAAAGGTACGGTCGCAGCTACGATGTTTGCCAACGAACTACTCCGAAGGGCCAGAACACCAGGGTGCCTGTGGCGTTGTTGACATCAGCAGGTTCTGCACCCTTGAGGAGTAGAAAACCATTGCTAGCAAAGCAAAGGAGCAGACGTAAAATGAGTCGAGCATGCGCTGAAATGAGAGCGAGAGAGAGGGAATCAAAGACCAATCGGGACTGCTTCACGGCCATAGAGCGACACCTGGGCCAGTTATGTGACAGCTCTGTCTCCTACACACGTAAAACAGCACGTCTCTGTGACAAAAGTGACCACGTATGTAGGGAGATAGCAGAGAACGCAGAACATGTGAAATGGAACCCTTCTCTACGCAAAGGCATGACCCATTTTGCTGAGAGTCCCTCATCTGTTCAGGACTGCAAGGAAGCTCAGGTGAATTGACTAGAAAAGAAAGTGGTGTGTAATCTCAGTGGCTACGGACTGTTGTGCGAACAGACCAAGAATGACTTGAAGGAAGCCTTCAATGCCCAGTCCAAGGAAGAGATGCAGAAGAGGCAGCTGGAACAGATCAAGATGAAGATGCCACAGAACCGACAGCAGATTGTGCAGATGGAATCGGATCTACAGAAGGCCAGTGTGGAAGCTTCTTGCAGTCATCACGCCTTGGAGCAACAGGTTCACCGCTTTCAGGCCAAGATCACCGACATGAAAGTGCTGACAGTTTGTCAACACTGACCTGGTCTTCCATGCCAGGACCCTGGAGCTCTACGCACAGTGCTTCCAGACACTGAACGTCATTGACCCAGGCGGTGACCTAGAGGAATTCAAGCTGCAGATGAAGCCAGCCGAAAGCAGTGCGTCAGGACATAGCACGCACAGCTTCCCAGCAGTCCCTGAACAGCAACAACAGCAGCAGTCGTCCTGCTCCTCGTCGGACCCTATCCCCTTGTCCATCTCCAGTGCCCTGGTTAGCAATGGTATGCCCAGAGAGGCACTGGATGATGACACTGATGACTGTGAAAATGATGATGAAGGCTGATTACCTCAGCCAGATGGAGTAACGAGTCAAGGTTCAAGAGTGAGGAAAGTCCACATGAATGTAAGGGTATACAAAACGTATTGGAGGCTGTGATAGGCTGTGCCTCGGTGGCAAAAGCCTCTTTGGTTGGGGGGTGTTGTCACGGACGTACATACTTTTAGTTAAGTCATTTCTTTTCAAACCCAGTATAAATTGGAGTGTCACCAGTGACTTTACTACATTGGCCGGGTGTTGACCAGTGTGCTATTTTTGTCATCCCGGGTGCGCTACGTCCGTGCATTTCGCTCCAATCCTCCAATACTTCTCTTCATTTTTTCTTTTAAAGCTTTCTTTGTTCTTTAATCGCTTTACACGTGGTTCATCAGCTGATGTCAGGTGCCACAGGTGAGCTGTTTTTTACCTGTTGCCATCTTGGTTAGGCTAGTGGTGTGGCACTCGTATACGGACCGTCGAGTCGGAGAGATCTACATCTCTGCTAGCTGGGCCCACTTTTCTTTATCCACTTCGGTGTGGGTTGTGTGGAAGTCTTTCACCCTTCAGTGGGTCGGAAAGTATTCCACTGGACACCTCTGGGATCCCTGTCCCTGCCAGCTGGAAGAACCACCTTGGGTCGTCCCTGACCTGGAGTCCCCTTCGGTGTGGACCGGCACGGGTTCGGCTTCCACCCTTCGCTGGACTGGGGAGCGAACCGTTTCTCACCTCGCCCACCCGCCATTTTGGTAACTATATGTTCTGTTTTGGACAGTGTTTTGTTTTATTTGGGTTTTTTAACCTTTCAGCGGTTGAGAGGTTTTTCTTTTGCCTTCATGTGCCGTTGGCTCGGGCACGCCTTTTCTGTGTGTAACTGCTCCAAAGAGGGGGAGCAGGTATGGAACTGGTATCGAGATATGCATCTTGTAGAATTGTAGAAACGCATTATCTTGTTTTCGGTCCTTAGCAGCTAGGGCTCTGTCACTTTGGACTAAGTTGAAAATCTCTTACTATATAATATCCTTTCATTTCGGTCAGTGGAAGCTGTTTTTTTTTTCTGATTACACAGGTTGAGTCAATGCTGATCTCCCCTCTTTTCCAAAGGTGTCAGACTGGAATTATGTGATAAATATTGTCTTTCGCTCAATATGTGGTTTTGGCCGGAAGGATATCAGAAATGTTAGTTTCATTCTTCCTTGTTGCTTCACAGACACGAGACGGATCGTGGAACGCATGAGCGTGCGAACGGCTAAACATTTAGACCGCGGAGTGTGGAATTCCTGCCGTATCGCCCCACATGTGGTTCCGTTCTCGTTGTGTCCTTGTCTTATATGTTTGTGTGACAGACGTGTGGATGAATTCTAATTGTTTTTCATTGGAGCTTTTACTGACTAAAGAAATTGTCCTTAGTAGAGGTCAAGAAAAGCAAAGGAGAAAGAGGAAAGAAGTTATTCTAGTTCATTTGCCCTTTTGTGGTGACAAAGACAGTGTTGACCTTATTTACGGTATTGTGACCCTTCACACTGTGACACACTGCCGGACCCACTATGTGGCCACACACTGACTACAACAAGGACTATAGGGTGGTGACTTCTTGTCTAGAGACTGATCTCCGCCGTAGGGCGGGATTTTTCGCCCTTTTTCTTCAGCTGCAGCTCCGGTCTTGGGCTGGCTGGGCGACCAGCATATACGGACCCTGCAGTCATCCTTCGCCCAGGCACCAGTCATTACTCAGACCTGCGGACTGGTGGTGCGGACTGGTGGTGGTGAACCATGTCTCCTTCACTGAGACATCTGCTTCACCTCGGACTGGAAGACCAGCCCACTACGAACGTCACCCCTCTACAGGATCCACCTCCCTCTGCGAACCTCCCCGGCTCATGGACTCGAGTTGAGTTTTCCATCTTGTGTAGTGTGGACGTGGGTCTGGCGTGCGTGTGCGTGGGTTTAAAGCCTGTCACTGATTCGTTTTTTTTGTTTTTTTTGTTTTTTTTTAATTTGTTTAACTCTAGCTGTGTAGGTCCTGTTGGATGTAGCATTGTTTCTATAACTGTCTTTCTTCTGTCATTCTGCTGAATGTCCTTGTAGCGGGTTAACGGGTTAGGTTGGGACAGTAGCGGGATCCCGGGATATTTGGGAGTTTTTTTTGTGGTCTATTCAATTTACTTTGTCCCCTAGGTCAGCTAGTTCTGAATAGTGCCTTTCTCTTCTATGCCCTTTTTTTTGTTTTTCCTCCTCGACTATCTTTTCTCTTCTTTTTTAGGACCCATACCCCATCTGGAGTGCTAGTGCGAGTGAATGATTGTAATGTGAATAAAAGTATTGTCGAAACTTCTTCCTCTTGTGGTCTGGTGGTGTGAGGGATTGAGTGATCGCTCCGTTTCTGCCACTGCACATTACCTGTATAAGAACCCCCCCTGTCAGGTGTACTCCCACTTGACACAGACAAGACAAGGACTGACCCAAAGACAATACCAGGACTGGCTCAAAGACAAGACAAGGACTGACCCAAAGACAAGATAAAGACTGGGCCAAAGACAAGACAATGACTGAATCAAAGACAAGACAAGGACTGACACAACGACATGATAAAGACTGGCCGAAAGACAAGACAAACACTCGCTCAAAGACAAGGCGAGGACTGACCCAAAGACAAGACAAGGACTGAGCCAAAGACAAGACAAAGACTGACACAGACAAGACAAGGACTGACCCAAAGACAAGACCAGGACTGTCCCAAAGACAAGACCAGGACTGTCCCAAAGACAAGACCAGGACTGACCCAAAGACAAGACAAGGACTGACCCAAAGACAAGACAAGGACTGACCCAAAGACAAAACAATGACTGACCCAAAGACAAGGACAGATCGAAAGACAAGACAATGACTGGCCCAGACAAGGCGAGGACTGACCCAAAGACAAGACAAGGACTGACCCAGAGGCAAGACAAGGGCGGACCCAGAGGCAAGACAAGGGCGGACCCAGAGGCAAGACAAGGGCGGGCCCAAAGGCAAGACAAGGGCGGGCCCAAAGGCAAGACAAGGGCGGGCCCAAAGGCAAGACAAGGGCGGGCCCAAAGGCAAGACAAGGGCGGGCCCAAAGGCAAGACAAGGGCGGGCCCAAAGGCAAGACAAGGGCGGGCCCAAAGGCAAGACCAGGGCGGGCCCAAAGGCAAGACCAGGGCGGGCCCAAAGACAAGACCAGGGCGGGCCCAAAGACAAGACCAGGGCGGGCCCAAAGACAAGACCAGGGCGGGCCCAAAGACAAGACCAGGGCGGGCCCAAAGACAAGACCAGGGCGGGCCCAAAGACAAGACCAGGGCGGGCCCAAAGACAAGACCAGGGCGGGCCCAAAGACAAGACCAGGGCGGGCCCAAAGACAAGACCAGGGCGGGCCCAAAGACAAGACCAGGGCGGGCCCAAAGACAAGACAAGGGCGGGCCCAAAGACAAGACCAGGGCGGGCCCAAAGACAAGACCAGGGCGGGCCAAAGACAAGACCAGGGCGGGCCAAAGACAGCCAGGGCGGGCCCAAAGACAAGACCAGGGCGGGCCCAAAGACAAGACCAGGGCGGGCCCAAAGACAAGACCAGGGCGGGCCAAAGACAAGACCAGGGCGGGCCCAAAGACAAGACCAGGGCGGGCCCAAAGACAAGACCAGGGCGGGCCCAAAGACAAGACCAGGGCGGGCCCAAAGACAAGACCAGGGCGGGCCCAAAGACAAGACCAGGGCGGGCCAAAGACAAACAGGGCGGGCCAAAGACAAGACCAGGGCGGGCCCAAAGACAAGACCAGGGCGGGCCCAAAGACAAGACCAGGGCGGGCCCAAAGACAGACCAGGGCGGGCCCAAAGACAGACCAGGGCGGGCCCAAAGACAAGACCAGGGCGGGCCCAAAGACAAGACCAGGGCGGGCCCAAAGACAAGACCAGGGCGGGCCCAAAGACAAGACCAGGGCGGGCCCAAAGACAAGACCAGGGCGGGCCCAAAGACGAGACAAGACAATGACTGGCCCAAAGACGAGACAAGACAATGACTGGCCCAAAGACGAGACAAGACAATGACTGGCCCAAAGACAAGACAAGACAATGACTGGCCCAAAGACAAGACAAGACAATGACTGGCCCAAAGACAAGACAAGACAATGACTGGCCCAAGACAGACAGACAATGACTGCCCAAAGACAAGACAAGACAATGACTGGCCCAAGACAAGACAAGACAATGACTGGCCCAAAGACAAGACAAGGAGGTAGGGTAAGATAATGCTGCTTGTAGCCCAATCGACGGCAAAGGGCCATATCAGGGCTGTCACCACGCTGAAGTCAACTCGCAGGTCATTAAAATAACCCTCATTCACACAAACATGGCAAGGACTGACCCAATTACAAAGACAAGACCAGTCCAGATAGGACCAGAACTGATCCAAAGACAAGATGACGATTGACCCAGTGGTAACACAAGGACAGAAGTCCTCATTTCTATCATGCCTCCCGAACAGTTTCTTCCCGCTGACACACGTCTAGATCATCGACTACTAGGACATGTCAAGAGGACGTTCGGAAAGACACTGCGAAAGACCAGATGACGTGCTCAGTGGCTGGCTGCCAGTATTCACCGAAAGTTGGAGATAAAGATGAAGAATTCATTGGTGCCAACTCGACCACGACTGGAAATCCACAACGGACTACGAGTGGAATTCCAGTGTGCTTGTGGAAGGAAATTATACATTGAGTGTGGCATGAATATCCATGAGAGGAAAAAGAATTGTACGAAGGCTCTGATAAATGAACCACAGCACACCGCGCCAGCAGACAAGACGTCCGAAAAGCAAGGCTAGAATTGTTAACCATCGTGCCAAGGGACTCCACGCTGGTCATTCAGTAGAGGAATGTGTACAGGTTCCCCATACCAAACGCCAGAAACTGGTCATTCAGTAGAGGAATGTGTACAGGTTCCCCATACCAAACGCCAGAAACTGGTCATTCAGTAGAGGAATGTGTACAGGTTCCCCATACCAAACGCCAGAAACTGGTCATTGTACAGGTTCCCCATACCAAACGCCAGAAAGTGGTCATTCAGTAAAGGAATGTGTACAGGTTCCCCATACCAAACGCCAAAAACTGGTCATAAAGTAAAGGAATGTGTACAGGTTCCCCATACCAAATGCCAGAAACTGGTAATTGTACAGGTTCCCCATACCAAACGCCAGAAACTGGTCATTCAGTACAGGAATGTGTACAGGTTCCCCATACCAAACGCCAGAAACTGGTCATCAGTAGAGGAATGTGTACAGGTTCCCCATACCAAACGCCAGAAACTGGTCATTGTACAGGTTCCCCATACCAAACGCCAGAAAGTGGTCATTCAGTAAAGGAATGTGTACAGGTTCCCCATATCAAACGCCAGAAACTGGTCATTGTACAGGTTCCCCATACCAAACGCCAGAAACTGGTCATTCAGTAGAGGAATGTGTATAGGTTCCCCATACCAAACGCCAGAAACTGATCATTCAGTACAGGAATGTGTACAGGTTCCCCATACCAAACGCTAGAAACTGGTCATTGTACAGGTTCCCCATACCAAACTCCAGAAAGTGGTCATTCAGTAAAGGAATGTGTACAGGTTCCCCATACCAAACGCCAGAAACTGGTCATTCAGTAGAGAAATGTTTACAGGTTCCCCATACCAAACACCAGAAACTGGTCATTCAGTACAGGAATGTGTACAGGTTCCCCATACCAAACGCCAGATGTACAGGTTCCCGATATCAAACGCGAGAAACTGGTCATTCAGTAGAGGAATTTTTACAAGTCCCCGATACCAAACGCTGGAAACTCAAGTTGCCACCCTAAGTGCAAAAGCAAAATGAGAAAAAAATGAGATAAAAATAATCCACACATTGCAGCACAAACTAACCACATTCGGAGACATTGCACAGGGAATGTCAAGGAATGGCTATGGAGTGAAATACTCAGAGGTTTAAAAACAAAACAAAAACACCACCTCAAAATTCAGACCCCAGCGACAGATAGATAATATCTGCATGAAAGAAGAATCTCAAGAAACAGATGAAAACTGCCTCAGAGGCTGAGAAGAAAGAGCTAGAGAAGCTCTGGGAAGACCTTAAAGCACACTGCATTGTCCTCAGCAAAACGAAATCGACACATAGAGTGGAAAAGACAGAAGAAGAAGAAGAAAATCCAAGAGCACTCCTTCAGAGACCCCTTCAAGTTCAGCAGAATAATATTCGAGCAAACAAAATCAAGGACACTCAAAGAAGAGAAAGGTCTGCTGCAGTTAAGGAACTATCTTCTGATCCTCCCTGCGAAGTACCACTGGAAACCAAGGCCTTCGTGCGCTGTGCAGCGCGTCAATGACGAGCCACCAACACTGAATAATTGAAAAAAAAAGTTAAGAAAGCCAGAGCCAAATCTTCGCTTGGACTTAAGTGGAGTACCCTATGGACTGCATACGAAATACCCAATGTCATTGAGTGCGTCCAAAAACTAAGATCAGCATGGAGGAACTTGAATAGGCGACCGATGGATGACAGCTAATGGTGTGAATAGTACTAAAAAGAATTTGAGTGGCTTCAACCTGTTCAGATCAATATCACTTCTGAACATCGATAGGGAACTCTTTGTCTAGGCAGTGAGGCTGAACATCGATAGGGAACTCTGTCTAGGCAGTAAGGCTGAACATCGATAGAGAACTCTTTGTCTAGGCAGTGAGGCTGAACACCGATAGAGAACTCTTTGTCTAGGCAGTGAGGCTGAACATCGATAGGAAACTCTTTGTCTAGGCAGTGAGGCTGAACATCGATAGGGAACTATGTGTCTAGGCAGTGAGGCTGAACATCGATAGGGAACTCTTTGTCTAGGCAGTGAGGCTGAACATCGATAGGGAACTGTGTCTAGGCAGTGAGGCTGAACATCGATAGGGAACTGTGTCTAGGCAGTGAGGCTGAACATCGATAGGGAACTATGTGTCTAGGCAGTGAGGCTGAACATCGATAGGGAACTGTGTCTAGGCAGTGAGGCTGAACATCGATAGGGAACTATGTGTCTACGCAGTGAGGCTGAACATCGATAGGGAACTATGTGTCTAGGCAGTGAGGCTGAACATCGATAGGGAACTATGTGTCTAGGCAGTGAGGCTGAACATCGATAGGGAACTATGTGTCTAGGCAGTGAGGCTGAACATCGATAGGGAACTATGTGTCTAGGCAGTGAGGCTGAACATCGATAGGGAACTATGTGTCTAGGCAGTGAGGCTGAACATCGATAGGGAACTATGTGTCTAGGCAGTGAGGCTGAACATCGATAGGGAACTCTTTGTCTAGGCAGTGAGGCTGAACAAATACTTTACAGAGAATGAATACCTGGATGAGTCAATCCAGAAAGAAAGCATCCTGGAAGTGTCTGGCTGCACAGAAACAGAGACCTCTAGGTGGTATGGCTCCACGTGGCTACTGCGTATGGATTAGTGGCACACAAAATAAAGAAACTGGCTCTTCACATGTATCATTCTCCGAAGAACATCTGAGAAATGCTGAAGGATGAGGTTCTTCAAGAGGAATACCCAACAGACTGGATCGGTCTGAATGTTGGCACAGCAATGGGCTGTGCGTTTCTTTCCAGTACTGATTTTGTTGGTGGTACATGTCAACTTTCTCACTCTAGAAGCTTTCAGGAATGACACAAGGTCTTTTCTAACCAGAAAGATGAAGCACAAAATTCTGAAGCAATTAGACGAGCTAGTTGCTTCATCCAGGATGAGTTTCAAAGTAAAAAAATCCGGAGCCTCTTCCTGCGGGCATGAACAGGAGATGAAACAGTCATGTTGATTATAACCAACCAAGCCATTCCAGTTGTGACAGAATAACGGGCTAAGAGGTCGTATTACGATCCCTGAAAGACCTAAGTAGGGGAAATGACACCAAGCAGACGGTAGAAGAACGCCTGCAGATAATTGACCAGTGTGCTGACCCTGGCAAATACGAGGTCTGGTGTCTGCGGTTCATGCTGATCTTGAAACTCCTCTGATGTCTATTAACCTACAATAATAGCACTTGAACAATGGAATGTATGGAGGCCAAAAATCAATTAGTTCTCAAGGACAGGGTTTGGTATCCCTCCTGGTCTCACTGACATTGGTCTCTGGTGTTGCCAAGCACTGCTAAAGTGACACCTGCAATTATGTTAGAAGAATACAAAGTGGAAAAAACCAGGTTACCAGCCATGCTTCAAGACTCGGGGCACAAGATTGTGTGATCAGTCCGGGCCAAGCCATCGGCCAAAAAACAAACAAACAATTACACAAAAAACAACAAAACCCCGGAATGTTCAGGAAGCAGTGGACGCGGAAAAGGAAACCCTCCAGATCAGGGAGACAAGAGGACACACACATTCAAACAGACAGGGACTGGGATCAACGGAAATGAAGTTGTGGTCAACAACACAATGGAAAGCAAAGAGAGGCATGGTTAGAAGTTGAAGACAGTGGAAGTGGCCAACAGAGTTCACCAGGCAGTTCAGCCAGGCTAAAAGGGGCAATGGACTACATGGGAAAACGCTCCCCCCTGCCACCGAATCTCAACTTGGGTGAGTCCCGATGACCGTGCAGGTCCGGTCTGTGAGGGAAACAAACGGTAGAACATGTCCCATGAATTGATGGTCACCGAGGGAAGGTCAACATGGAGAAACTACCAAGTACTTGAAGAGAGCCGACATGCGGTAAGCATCGTCAGAAGAGTCATGACCCCACCAGAAGCTCCAGCAGCGACATTCTACAAGGCAGGAGGCCACAAATCGTAATCCATAAAAACTGACAATCAAGAGTTCAGAAGCAGGGTTAAAGGAATGGAATGCACAGTAGACCTTCCAGGGTGGTACAACCATCCGGAGATCATCAGAAAGAGTGACATGACATCGATTATAGTACTGCACTCATGGTCATCAAAACAAATGATTCTGATTGAACTGAAAGTGCCACATAATTGCAGAATGGAGGAAGCTCTCATCTTCAAGAAGGAGAAATATGTCAGTCTAGCCTGCTGTTTAAGGGAATCCAGTTTTCATGCCATAGGTTTTGCCCTGGAGTTTGGAGAAAGAGTTCATACGCTCATTGGCCGATGATGTCATGAAACTGCTCTCGATATCTGGTAAGAAGACAAAAAAGGTCACAGGCAGTGGCAGGGGCAGTTGAAAAGAGTTGTAGTATTGTCTGGTCCAGGAGGAGTAGAAGTGTCAACATTGAACAGGTCTCCAGTAGTGATGGGAGGGAAACTCACCTCCAGAAGGGACACAATCAGACAGAACAAAGCACGCCTCCACACGCCCAGTGAGTCGGGAGATGCCGGTTGGAATTCCAGCAGAGCTCACAATAGTTCTGACAGGTGAAGGGCATCTAGAAGTCCTGTTCTGGATGTAGTCTGGTCCCCTTAATGCCAGGAGGTCAAGGCCCAAACACTTGTCTGATGGGGTGAGGGGTAGGGGAGGTGGGGCTTCTTCTCTGAAAACTTGTTGGCAAGTTGGCAAGCTCTCCTTGAGAGTTCTTCAGGCTAAGATAGCAAGAAGGCACCTTTTCTATCCCTACCCCATCCGCCGGTTTGTGTGTGTGTGTGTGTGTGTGTGTGTGTGTGTACGCCCGCCCAATTTCTGAAGAAAAGAGTTCACAAAAAAAGAAATAAAATGATAGTAAGTAATAACATTTGCATATTAATGCTACATTACAGTAATAGATTTTGCTGCTTGAAAGACATAAAGAAATGGAGCAAAGTTCCTAATGACAGTGTTACTCTTTTCTGACATCAGTAGCATTAGTGTGAACTCCCAGGATCTGTTTGAATGTTAGGAAAGGATATCGTGAGCTCTCAGGTCTTGAAGCATTGGACGATGAAAAACATGTTTCATCTCCTTTTATCAGTCCACACAAAAGGCGCGCGCGTGAGAGAGAGAGAGAGAGAGAGAGAGAGAGAGAGAGAGAGAGAGAGAGAAACTTTCTCTTTAACACCCAGCTTAAAAGGCTTTCAAGTGTTGTACTAATGACGTGACATTCGGCAATCAAAGGTATGAGATGTCGGCCTCCGCCATTGCTCGTCCACTTTGCCGTGGATCAGTCAGCAGACGACAGGAAATGGCCGGACGGAGGGCTGTAATGTCGGCCTAATACCGTGACGCTTCTCCGCACGCCTATTTGCATGCCATTTGCATATGTAGGCACGTGCGTCGGTGGGAGTGTGCCACCGGTCAGAAAAAAAGACAACGTGATACCGATGCTTGACGTTGGTGTCCTGTCTTCACTTGTGGTTCGCCACTGACAGGAGATACTACGCTGAATGATTGGGAAATTACGTGCTGCATACAGTTACCCGTTTAACTTTTCTTTCAATTTTCAAGTTTCCCTCAACTAAGCAGTTAAACATACTGTGCACAAAAAAACGCATATTTTTATTTCAGTCATTTTGATGCATCATTTAGCATTCAAAATATTACAACCACAGAAGAAATAAGACATCCATCTACTGTTATGTCTATTCATTATGTCTGACTATTCACACTGGACAGAGTTCCCTGCTATACGGGGCATGTTTCTGTCAAAATTTTCCTTAATATTTTCAGCGAAAAAAATAGCGTTTCTTTTTGTGCACAGTATATATACGTCCAACTAAACCTACGCATATCGATTGTCATCCTGAAGATTTATCCAAAACATATCGTTTTTATAGGGGTAGGGGGTAGTGGCTGAGGCGGTAGACGAGACGGAGGGGTCAGGGGGAACAGAACTGCCCTTTTTTTCTTCAGCAGTGACTACTCCATATGGGCATATGAGACGTTTCTCTAGCCAGTGATTCTCTACACTGTTCACATGCATTCTACTTTCTGAGCCCAGGACTGCCGTGATCAGGGAATCAGAAAAAGACTGTAGCACTACATGACGCGTTTGAAACGCAGACCTGTGAAGTACGTGTCCTTAACTGCCAAAGATAAATAGGATGCTGATCTCGACTCTCACTTGTGCATATGTTGTGGACAAGTTCCAAGGAAACAAAAGTAGAATAATATTTCTAGTGTCGTCTTTCTGTTGCTTCCTATTGTAGTGCTGATGTAACACTGAATCATGATCACAAAGAAAATGCAGATTTATTGCTATGTCTATCATTCCAAGTGGTTTTATTGATTCATGCAGTAATGAATCGTGGGAATAAGAAACATGGCAGTCAACTGTTCCATGATCTAAATTACTGAGAAAACAACTTATTTAACTCACTCCGCTTACTTTTAATCTATACTAACGCACTCGCATGAAAAGACACTTTGATTGAAGCCCAAGCCATTTCGACAACAGATGAGCAGGAGTCCGGTCCAAAGAAATGTGCCGACATAATGCCCCGCAAACTATCAATTCCCCACTTCCAGGATCACATCCTCCATCAGCACGAGACTGACCACACAGCAGCAGGAGACTGACCACACAGCAGCACGAGACTGACCACACAGCAGCACGAGACTGACCATACAGCAGGAGACTGACCACACAGCAGCAGGAGACTGACCACACAGCAGCACGAGTCTGACCACACAGCAGCACGAGACTGACCACACAGCAGCACGAGACTGACCACACAGCAGCAGGACACTGAGCACACAGCAGCACGAGACTGACCACACAGCAGCACGAGACTGACCACACAGCAACAGGAGACTGATCACACAGCAGCACGAGACTGACCACACAGCAGCAGAACACTGACCGCACAGCAGCACGACACTGACCACACAGCAGCAGGACACTGACCACACAGCAGCACGAGACTGACCATACAGCAGCACGAGACTGACCACACAGCAGCACGACACTGACCACACAGCAGCACGACACTGACCACACAGCAGCAGGAGACTGACCACACAGCAGCACGAGACTGACAACACAGCAGCAGGACACTGACCACACAGCAGCACGACACTGACCGCACAGCAGCACGACACTGACCACACAGCAGCACGACACTGACCACACAGCAGCGGGAGACTGAGCACACAGCAGCACGAGACTGACAACACAGCAGCAGGACACTGACCACACAGCAGGAGACTGACCATACAGCAGCACACTGACCTCACAGCAGCAGGAGACTGACCACACAGCAGGAGGCTGACCACGCAGCAGCAGGAGACTGACCACACAGCAGCAGGAGACTGACCACACAAGAGCAGGAGACTGACCACACAGCAGCAGGAGACTAACCACACAGCAGCAGGAGACTGACCACACAGCAGCAGGAGAGTGCAGAAAGGGGGCAGCGCTAATTCAGGATGGAAGAGGGAGCAGGAGACGGAAGATCCGGCAAGGGCGAACATAATGCTAATGTGAAGATGAACATGAAGAATACGGTGCCTCAGTACCAACATTTTCAAAGTGGCCTCCATTTGACCCTTTGTACAATACTACCCCAAAATATCAGTAAGAATGATTAGAACACAACTAGATTTGGTAGATGTGGAGTTTACATGATAGATGAAATAAACGCAATAGTGTATGCAGTATGATCGTCATTTCAAAATAGCAGCCAAACACATTCTCTATACGTTACAGGACATGGAAGTAGCAAAGTGATCCGTCAGAAGAAAAAAAATTATTTCTGCTGATAGCTAATAATGATGGTAATCAATGTTGATGTCTTTTTAATCGATACTGATTTAAGAGCAGTGGCCGTGTCAAAATGACTGACATAGAAGGCTCCATATACTTCACCAACCACAGCAACATTTCCAGCAAATTATCAGAAAGGCGACCCCACCCTTCATGAGTCTCCAAACCATGGGTAAATGGGTCGTGCTGCCTTGCAGGCTGCCTTGGGAAAGGCAAAGGCTTCGGGAGTAAAACCCTAACGAAAATTCTGGAGTGGAACCCCTAAGACGGCTTGGTGGTGAACTCCATCATCATTCCGGCAGCTCCTGCAGTCCAGTCGTAGTCAAGATGTTATGCCCTGCATCCCTCTTGGTAATAGCGGCTCGAACCGAGAGGGGGGTCGTGGTGCTTGGGCAACCCACGGCCTCCATATACTTCTTTGCCCAGGATTCATTGACTCCACCTCACCTTTCTGCTTTCCCAAGTCCTGGGGCGACAGGCGCGCGGTGACGGTGGCAGGTGGGAGATGGCACTGGGAGCTGCTAGTCACGGACCTGCACTCAGGCGGTCAGGGCAGGATGGTCGTCACTCTACTCACCGGGGCAAGAGTAGGTTTCGGCTACCACCTTGGCGACGGAGCAGCCCTATTCAGGGATAGCACTGCTTCCCCTCATGGGGAGGGGCCTAGAAAAGGTGGCTTAGAGAAAGCTTGCCTCATCCCATTCTGTCAGCATACCGCAGCTGACCGGACATCTGACAACGCGGTCGAATTCATTCAAAAAGATCTACCACAAAGAACAAGCACACTTTATGCGTTGGAGCCTGGACTCTAATGGACAACAGGAGGAGCGACAGACCAGAGCGTCGAACAGCACTTGTGGGCCAAGAACTAAAACGTTACAAAGTTGATATTGCTGCACTTAGCAAGACGCGCCTGGCAGACACTGGAGAAATCACAGAAGAAGGAGCTGGCTACACCTTGTTCTGGACAGGAAGGCCCCTGGAGGATAAAAGAGAAGCAGGAGTGGGCTTTGCCATCCGCACCTCGCTGGTCAAGAACCTAGAGTCTCTCCCAAAGGGCGTTGGTGATCGTCTGATGACTATGAGACTGCCTCTCCAAGGAAAGCAGCACCTGACACTCATCAGTGTGTACGCCTCCACCATGACCTACACCCAAGAACAGAAGGAACTCTTCTACCAGAGCCTCTCAAGCTTGCAACGCAGTATCCTAAAGGATGACAAGCTTTGACTTCGTTTGGACTTCAACGCTCGTGTGGGCAGGGACTCTAAGTCTTGGCCGAATATCATCAGACCGCATGGAGTGGGACAGGAAAACTCAAATGGCCAGCGGCTTCTTACACTCTGCGCCGAGTTTGGTTTGACCATCACCAACACACTGTTCCAGCTGCCGGACACCCACAAGGCCACCTGGATGCACCCTCGCTCCAGATACTGGCACTTGATCGACTATATGATCACTAGGCGGCGTGACATCCAGGATGTCCACATCACAAGATCAATGAGGGGAGTGGACTGCTGGACTGACCACCTGTTGCTGAAGTACAAGCTCTCCTTCTCCATCGCTAGCACCCACAGACGCCAGAAAGCCGACATCAAGAAAAAGCTGAATGTCCAGAAACTGAATGATCCAGTGACAAGGGAAACCTTCGTGACCGACCTTGCGAACCAGCTCAATAGTTTACCAGATGAAGCTGACTTAGAAAAGGCCTGGGTAAACTTCAGAAACGCAGTCTACGACTCTGCCAGGCTGTCTCTTGGGCACCCAAAGGGGAAACACCAGGACTGGTTCGACAGCAACAACACGGAGATCGGCAGACTGCTACAGCAGAAGCACGAAGCCCACACAAGCTGGCTCAACGACAAGGGATCAACATCCAAGCATGATCGTCTCAAGCATCTCAGAGGCAAGGTCCAGGCTGAGCTGAGACAGATGGAGGACAATTGGTGGAAAGAGAAGGCTGCAGAGTTGCAACAGTACGCTGATGAGCACAACTCACAGAACTTCTTTGCAGGCTGAAGACTGTGTGTGGCCCCTCCTCTAACGCCATGGTGCATGTATGGACAGCTGATGGCTCTCTGCTTACTGAGAAGAGTGATATTGTACAGCGGTGGTGTGACCACTTCAGCCAGCTTCTGAATAGACCATCTCAGATCTCAGTCCATGACTGGCATGGACTTGTATGGTTCATATGGACTATAACCAACATGACTGGCGTGAACTTGTAACACTATGGTTCATATGGACTATAACTAACTTGACTGGCGTGGACTTGTAACACTATGGTTCATATGGACTATAACTAACCTAGTAAGGTACGGTAATTTTCCATATAGCCCAGCCGACCGCAAAGGGCCATATCAGGGCTGTCACCGCGTTGAAGTCAACTCACAAGTCATTCATGCACACAACACTTTAAAACATATCTTCTAGAAACCTACCCAAAATTTTGTTAAAAATCTTTTCACTATAAACTTCCAGATCCGATGAAAAATGTTAATCTCTTTCAAGAATTCAAAGATCGCATCAGGTGGAACATCTCCGCACAAGGTTTTCATGGAATCTGCTGTAAAATGTTTGTGTCTCACATCATGCAAGTCTAAACACTCTAACAGAATGTTTTGTTGTGAATGGTACATGACATGGAATGCACCACTGAGCTTCTTCTCTGTTTAAAAGGTACGAATGAGTAAAATACGAATGGCCCGTGTGCAGCTGGTATAGAACCGTTTCTTCTTTGCGATCACCAGAGGTAGATGAGAGGAACTCTTTTAGGTTTGGACGGATCTGAAAGAGTTTGTTATATCATTAACTTTTGGTTTTAGATATGTTTAGGGGATAGACATGTTAGACAGTTTCCCCTGTTGTGGCATTCTTGGCCAAACGATCAGCCATTTCATTCCCTCCGATGCCAACATGACTGGGAACCCAAGCCAGAATAATGTTGTGACCTTCCGCTTTCAACGAGGTAAAACGTTTTTAAAAAGTGTGGAAGTTCCGGATGATGGAGGTTACGGCCAGCTATCGCCTCCAAAGCTGACAGAGAATCAGACAAAATCAGAAAGTCCTTGTTTGTGGATTGAAATTTTATCTTCAGTGCTAGAACCAGAGCTGTAAGTTCAGCAGAGTAAACAGAAGCATCTGATGGAATAAATTATGTTCTAATATTTTTTTAGAAGGATCACCAGGGCAATAGCCTGCACAGGCCACTCCATCTTCAGACTTGGAACCATCAGTAATGATAATACTGAGGACAATTTCGATAGTGCCCATCCTAACAACGTAGGCTACAGGGCGCTTTACAAGTTTTAACAATTCAACATCTACAAAAATAAGCAGCGCGCGCGCGCGCGCGCCACACACACACACACACACACACACACACACACACACACACACACACACACACACTTCTGCGTTCACAAGTCATAAACACACACACACACACACACACACACACACACGCACGCACGCACGCACGCACGCACGCACGCACGCACGCACGCACGCACACACACACACATACACACACACACGCACGCGCGCGCACGCACACAGCACACGCGCACCTATACACACACACACACACACGCGCGCGCGCGCGCGCGCGCGCACACAACACATACACACACACTGGAACATAATGTCGCATACATAAACACACTATATAACACGGTGAACAGCTCCTTTGTACACGAGCAAAGTGTGCAAGATACATGTAGTAATTTAGTAATATTTCAGGTGGTGTTCTGCAACTGGCGTTTGAACAGATACGTTTTAAGTGCAGACTTGAAAGTCGGGAAGGGAGGGGCATGACGTAGATGGAAAGGCAGTGAATTCCAGAGTTTTGCCGCAGAAAATGAGAATGCTCTAGAACCGTGCTGCTTTCGGTTATATGAGGGAATTCGAAAAATTCGGTCATCAGAGGAAGAACGGAGGGGACGTTTAGGAATATATATATTGACTTCCATAAAAAACGCGAAAAATTGAAAGGCTATTTTTCGGGTGAAAAGGAGTGAATATACAATATTGAACCATTGTGGCAAGTTGTTTGGGTCCAAGACTCACGTGCAGTGAAAAAATTGTGTGAGCAACACATCATTCCCGGCATTGGAGGGTCAACAAAATGGCAAACTGGTTGCTGCATGTGAGGCACGTGCACACCATGCAGAGCAAAGTTAACCAGCGACAAGTACGCAGGCATGCAGCCTTTATAAAGCCGCGCTACAAGGTTCAGGTAACGACTTGCCGTCTGAGCGCTACAGAGATGCCAAGACTACGAGCAGAGGAACGCAATCGTGCCCTAGGCCATCTGGAGGCTGGTATGGATGCCAGGCAGGTCGCCAACATCTTTAACGTCCACATCTCAACCATCTATCGTCTGCAGCACCGCATGCGAGTCACTGGTACCACTGATGATCGTCCCCGGCCAGGCCGTCCTCGGGTCACCACACCAAGAGAGGATCGCCATCTTGTTCGAACCCATCTGCGGGACAGGCGGCAAACAGCCGCTAACACTGCTCGACAGGTGCCTGGGAATCTCCAGCAACGAATCAGCCTCAACACTGTGCGGCGGCGTCTTCAGGAGAACGGGCTGGCATGTAGGCGTCCTCACAGAGGTCCGGTACTGACACCAAGACACCGGCAGGACAGGCTGCAGTGGGCACAAGCCCGAATCAACTGGCGCAGGCAGCAGTGGGGACGCATACTGTTCTCAGATGAGAGCCGTTTTTGTATTGACATGGCTGACGGTCATGTCAGAATATGGCGTCGACCTGGTGAATGCTATGCTGACTCCTGTGTGGTAGAGCGGAACCCCTGGGGAGGCCCGAACGTTATGATATGGGGTGCAATTGGCATTAACCACGCCATAGGACCAGTCATCTTTCAGAACATTGGTCCTGGTCGCGGACAGGGTGTCAATGCACAGCGCTACATCAACCAGGTGCTCATACCCCATGTCGTTCCTTTTTTTGCGCAACACCCAAACTGGACATTCCAACAGGACAATGCAAAACCACACACCGCCAGGGCCACCCAGCAATTTCTTCAGCATAACAACGTCAATGTGCTGCCCTGGCCAGCCCTCAGTCCCGATTTAAACCCAATAGAACATTTTTGGGATGAACTTGACAGACGGTTGGACCTCCTGCGTCCACGACCAGCAACAGCGGCTCAACTTCACCAGGCCATCGTCCATGTGTGGGCTGGTGTGCCAAGGGGACGCATCAACCACCTGGTCCACTCAATGAGCCGCAGGTGTTGAGCAGTTGTCAACGCATATGGTGGCCACACACGGTATTAGGACTTCAAGCTGGTTTGTCACGTGACCTTGGATTTTCCACACAAAAGACATATTGCTGATGACATTTTCACACATTACGGTGTAATGAATCAAATCGCGTTGAATTCTAGCTTCCACTCTGTACAATTGTGACCAACAAAATTCACCCCCAACCTTCAGCTTGTTTTGTTTTCGCGTTTTTTTTTTTTTTTTTTTTTTTTTTTATAGAAGTCAGTATATTTCGAAGCGATCAGAGAGAATAGGTAGGCGCTTCACCTGTGATAACCTTATAACATAGACAAGCCGACTGACACTGAATTCTGTGCTCGATTTTGAGCCAGTGTAATTTCTTCAAGAGATCCGAAGGAGGATGTTGTTTTGGCACCTTGAAGATAAGGCGAGCAGCTAAATTTTGAACACGTTGTAGTGACTGGAGTAAGGCTGCGGGTACACCAAGGAGAAGAGCATTACAATAATCTAGTCTTGACAGAATGCAGGAAGATGCCAACGTCTTCGTGGCCTGTTCTGTAAGGAAAGGTCTGATAGAGCTGATGCGACGGAGGTCGAGAAAGGATGTTTGGCAGATTTTGGCTATGTGGTGTTTCAGGGTGAGATCAGAGTCGAGGTAGAAGCCAAGGTCACGAACAAATGGCATAAATGAGATGTCAGTGGAGCCTAGGACTATTGACGGATAAAGACGGGGGTCTTGAGCTTGAGAGTGTTTTGTAAACCGGATAGCCTCTGTTTTATCATCATTTAATTTCAGCTCATGAGTAGACATCCGCTGTTCAATATCAGAGACACAGCCTGGAAGGTTTTTGACAAGATTGTCATAGTAAACATTTTCTGAAAGGATAGGAATTCTGTACAGAGATCGGCAAACAATACCTTGTATGCTAGAGAGCTGGTGGATTTTTTGCAAAAAGCTGCAAGATCAAAGTGGTGTGAAAAAGGTCCATGGTGGCTCATCTGGAAACTTGGAGAACTCAGACACAACTCCTAGGTCAAGACCTGCATTCTGATCATGAGGCTGCATACGAAGTCCGAACGGAGGAATACAGTTGGGATTGTTTTTGAATTTACTTTGAAACTGAGGATTAAAATCACAGTCATAGGCAGGATTTTCCGGTTCAGAGAACAGTCTGAGATAGTAGTTCAAGGATAATTGCAGCCTGCAGTTGGATAACGAAGGTTGACCAGCCTCTGCGTACAGGCTGTACACAGATGTGGACTCGCTGGGCTTGTAACCATGTTTCATATGGACTAAACCAGCATGACTGGCGTGGACTTGTAACAATATTGTTCATATGGACTGTAACCAACATGACTGGCGTGGACTTGTAACACTATAGTTGATATGGACTATAACAAATATGACTCGCATGGACTTGTAACACTATGGTTCATATGGACTATAACCAACACGACTCGCTTGGACTCGTAACAGTATGGTTCATATGGACTATAACCAACACGACTGGCGTGGACTCGTAACAGTATGGTTCATATGGACTGTAACCAACACAACTGGCGTGGGCTTGTAACACTATGGTTCATATGGACTACAATCAACATGACTGGTGCGTATTTGTAACACTGGTTCATATGGACTATAATCAACGTGACTGGCGTGGACTTGTAATGTGGCACCAACATGACTGGTGCGGACTTGTAACACTATGGTTCATATGGACAATAACGAATATGACTGGTGCGGACTTGTAACACTGGTTCATATGGACTATAAGCAGCATGACTGGCGTGGACTTGTAACAGTATGCTTCATATGGACTATAACCAACATGACTGGTGCGGACTTGTAACACTATGGTTCATATGGACTATAACTAACACGACTGGCGTGGACTTGTAACAGTATGGTTCATATGGACTATAACTAACACGACTGGCGTGGACTTGTAACAGTATAGTTCATATGGACTATAACCAATATGACTGGCATGGACTTGTAACACTGGTTCATATGGACTATAACCAACATGACTGGCATGAACTTGTAACACTGGTTCATATGGACTATAAGCAACATGACTGGCATGGACTTGTAACACTGGTTCATATGGACTATAAGCAACATGACTGGCATGGGCGTGTAACACTGGTTCATATGGACTATAACCAACATGACTGGCATGGACTTGTAACACTGGTTCATATGGACTATACCCAACATGACTGATAGGAGGTATGAATACCATGATTAAAATGGACCATAAACACCATGGGTTACGTTGGCTGTAAACAATATGATTCACATGGGCTGTAAACAATATGATTCACATGGGCTGTAAATAATATGATTCACATGGGCTGTAAACAAAATGGTTCATAGAGGCTGTAACCAATATAATCCACATGGGCTGTAAACAACATGATTCACATGGGTTGTAAACAGCATGATTCACATGGGCTGTAAACATTATGATGCACATGGGCTGTAAGCGATATGATTCTTACGGCCTGTAAACAATATGATTCACAGGGGCTGTAAACAATATGGTCATAGGGGCTGTAACCAATATGATACACATGGGCTGTAAACAATATGATACACATGAGCTGTAAACAATATGATACACATGGGCTGTAAACAATATGATTCACATGGGCTGTAAACAATATGATTCACAGGGGCTGTACACAATATGATTCACAGGGGCTGTAAACAATGTGATACACATGAACTGTCAACAATATGATACACATGGGCTGTAAACAATATGATACACATGGGCTGTAAACAATATGATACACATGGGTTGTAAACAATATGATTCACAGGGGCTGTACACAATATGATACACATGGGCATAAAACAATATGATTCACATGGGCTGTAAACAATATGATACACATGGGCTGTAAACAATATGATTCACATGGGCTGTAAACAATATGATTCAAAGGGGCTGTAAACAATGTGATACACATGGGCTGTAAACAGTATGATTCACAGGGGTTGTAAACAATATGATACACTGGGCTGTAAACAGTATGATTCACATGGGCTGTAAACAATATGATTCACAGGGGCCGTACACAATATGATACACCTGAGTTGTAAACGGTATGATTCACAGGGGTTGTAAACAATATGATACACATGGGCTGTAAACAATATAATTCACAGGGGCTGCAAACAACATGGTTCACACGGACTATACATAACACGACTCACACAGACTATAAACAGTATGGCTACTATAAACAACATGGCTCACACAGACTATCAACAGTATGGCTGCTATAAACAACATGGCTTACACGGACATTACAGAGCACGGCTTACACAAACTGTCAACAGTATGGCTCCTCTACACAACATGGCTCACACGGACTAGAGAGAACGCGGCTTACACGGACTTTGAACAGTATGGCTGCTATAAACAACATGGCTCACACAGACTATAATCAGTATGGCTGCTCTAAACAACATGGCTCACACGGACTATACAGAATACGGCTCACACAGACTGTCAACAGTATGGCTGCAATAAACAACATGGCTTACACAGACTGTCAACAGTATGGCTGCTATAAACAACATGGCTCACACAGACTATAAATGGTATGGCTGCTAGAAACAACATGGCTCACACAGACTATAAATGGTATGGCTGCTAGAAACAACATGGCTCACACAGACTATAAACAGTATGGCTGCTATAAACAACATGGCTCACACAGACTGCAAACAGTACGGCTGCTGTAAACAACATGGCTCACACAGACTGCAAACAGTACGGCTGCTATAAACAGCATGGCTCACACAGACTATAAATAGTATGGCTGCTAGAAACAACATGGCTCACACAGACTATAAACAGTATGGCTGCTATAAACAACATGGCTCACACAGACTGCAAACAGTACGGCTGCTATGAACAACATGGCTCACACAGACTGCAAACAGTACGGCTGCTATAAACAACATGGCTCACACAGACTATAAATAGTATGGCTGCTAGAAACAACATGGCTCACACAGACTATAAACAGTATGGGTGCTACAAACAACATGGCTCACACAGACTGCAAACAGTATGGGTGCTATAAACAACATGGCTCACATAGACTGCAAACAGTATGGCTGCTTAAAAGAAGACATGCTCACACGGACTATAAACGCAACACGGCTCCCATCGAATGTAAGCATGTCTCACGTGAAATACAAACAGCTTAGCTCACATGGAATGTAAACAACAAGGCTCCCATGGAATATAAACAATATCTCTCACGTGGAATATAAACAGCTTGGCTCACATGGAATATGAACAACATAGCTCACATGGAATATAAACAACATGTCTCGCATGGAATATAACCAACATGTCTTACATGGAATACAAACAGCATGGCTCACAAGGAATACAGACAGCTTGGCTCACATGGGATATAAACAGCATGGCTCATATGGAATATAGACAGCATGGCTCACATGGAATATAGACCGCATGGCTCACTTGGAATGTGGCTCACATGGAATAAAAACAGCATGGCTCCACGGAATATAAACAGCTTTTCTTACATGGAATATAGACAGCTTGGCTCACATGGAATGTGGCTCACATGGAATATAAACAGCATGGCTCACATGGAATATAAACAGCATGGCTCACACAGAATATAAACAGCTTGGCTCACATGGAATACAAACAACATCGCTCATCTGGAGTATAAACAACATGGCTCACATGGAATAAAAACGACATGGCTCACATGGAATAAAAACGACATGGCTCACATGGAATATAAACAGCATTGCTCACATGAAATATAAACAACATGGCTCACACGGAATATAAATAGTATGGCACATGTGGAATATAAACAGCGTGGCTCACATGAAATATAAACAGCTTGGTTGACATGGAATATAAACAACATGGCTCACATGGAATATAAACGACATGGCTCACATGGAATATACATAACTTGACTCACATGGGATATAAACAACATGGCTCACACGGAATATAAACAGCTTGGCTCACATGGAATATAAACAGCTTGGCTCACGTGGAATGTAAACGACATGGCTCACATGGAATATAAACAACTTGGCTCACACGGAATATAAACAGCTTGGCTTACAAGAAATGTAAACAGTGGCTCACATGGGGTGTAAACGACAGGACTGACATCGGATGTGAACAAGATGCCTCACAGGGCTATAAAGAATATGGCTGACATGGGTCGTAAACAGCATGACCCAGAAGGACCTCATGATTAAAGTGTCTTATATGGGTCTAACACAGCCTGGCTCCCAACACTATGATTTACACAAACTTTACAGTACATGACTCACAAAGGCTGCAATAAGGAAGAACTGTGCCAGTAGATTTGCTTCACAAGTTGGGTGCAGTCCCTACCCCTGCATAGATGGTCATTTCTTCCCTCAACTTCACGCTACCAAGATCTACACAATATCCAGCCCTGTTGACTTTCAGTTCTTCACACGTCTCAACAGCAGTCTGTACTTCTCCGTTCTGCATTCCCCTAGCTCTATAGTTATATTTTATGCCAGCATTCTCCTCAGTGCATGCTCCCCTAGGTCTCTGTTTCCCGTGTTTTACATCTTCCCACGTTCATGACCTCCTAGTTCCGTGTTTCCCCAGGTCTATGTTTCTCATGTTGTGTCTCTCTTCGGAGGCACGTTCTCCTTGGCTCACGTTGCCTCTCACGATGGGATTTCCAAACGCCCCAAAGAGATGAGGATTGGAGATCAAAGGGATGGGGAATGGAGGTTGGAGGTCAAATGGGTGGGTGGTAGTGGTAGAGGTCACATGGCTGGGGGTTGGGATACCAGGGACTTTGGGAAATATAGACCCAGAGAAAAAACACTAGTTAACACCGCTTTTTGGAGGAAATAGTATCTAAGGATTTAAAGCAAGAAAACACAAACCTGGGGGGAACATGGAGGTCGGGGAACACATTTGTAAGTCCCACAATCCTGCTTCCCCTCCGTACCGTGATGTGAACCAATCAGTGTTCCCACAATCTGCTGCTCCCATTCCTCACCCAGTCTTGGGATCAGGCAGCAGACGACAGGAAATGACCCAGACTGGGAGCTGTCATCGCGGGGGAGTGCCCCGCCGCCCGACCAACTCCAATTTGCATGGGCAAATACACAAGGCAAAGCGAGTCAGCACCATTTCCACTGTCTTTTAATTCCTAGTCGTTGAAAGTAGACAGACACACAATCACAAGTGCAACAGTAACGTAACACAGTTTGATTTGTTTCCAATTCTTTCATAGAGCACATACGATTTGAACAGGATCATCAGCAATCAAAATCGAGCTAAAAACAAACAAAAGCCATCAACAGTTCACCAACACATCAGCTTCATGTCAAGCTAAAACGAGAAAGAGCGAGAGGGAGAAGAAATTAATAAATATAAAAAACCTCGAAAAAAAAACTACCGCATTTCAACAGAAAACAACATAATTACGAGACAATCCCTGCTCCCTGCAATGATACAGGGAGTTCTACGAACAAATTTTTAAATGATGTATAGATACAGAGCAACAACAATGTTTTATTCAGAACCAGGATATCATAAAAGCTCTTTTGTCCACACGGTACAAACAATGACCTGTTGAGAAGACTCCATAAGTGTAAAGCATCCAGAAAGAGAAAAATACAGTTAACTTCAAGCTACAAACATACATGTTAGCGTTATTTCCCTTGAGGCAAATGAAGGGTAAAGCTAAACATGGATGGAAAAATAAACCAAAAACCTGTTCAATTTTCTCTATAGATATTCTACTTCGGTGTAGGCTTACATTATGACTGCGGTTTCCATATGTCCAATAAACTCATAACATCATGAATAGAGTTTACATATGACCGATTAGAGTAGCGGAACCATAGAGAGGGTTATTATGTGACCTGTCAAGTACTAGCAGTATGGATATAGGTAAGATTGACCAATCAAACTAAGGACATCACAGAAAGAATTACCAGATGAGCAATCAAAGATCTGGAATCATGGATACAATTACCAGCTGACCAGTCAATGTAATGACATCATGGATAAAGTTACCATGTGATGAATGATAGTATTTACATTGATGATAGAGTTTATAGGTGATGAATGAAAGCACTGACATCATGGATAGATTTAGCAGGTGATGAATGATAGTATTGACATTATGGATAGACTTACCAGGTGATAAATAAAAGCACTGACATCATGGATAGAGTTACCAGGTGATGAATAAAAGCACTGACATCATGGATAGACTTACCAGGTGATGAATAAAAGCACTGACATCATGGATAGACTTACCAGGTGATGAATAAAAGTGCTGACATCTTGGATAGAGTTACCAGGTGATGAATGATAGTATTCATATTGCTGATAGAGTTTAGAGGTGATGAATGAAAGTATTGATATCATGGTTAGAGCTACAAGGAGATGAATGAAAGTACTGACATTATGGATAGACTTACCAGGTGATAGAATAAAAGTACTGACATCATGGATAGAGCTACAAGGAGATGAATGATAGTACTGACATTATGGATAGAGTTACCAGGTAATGAATGATAGTACTGACAACATGAATAGAATTACCAGGTGATGAATAAAAGTACTGACATCATAGATTGAGTTACCAGGTGATGAATAAAAGTACTGACATCATGGTTAGATTTACCAGATGGTAGATGAAAGCATTGGCATAGTGGCATATGACCTGGCATAGACTAAGCTAAAACTATAACAAACCGCCTCCATTAGAATTCACTGCGTAATGGTGAAACCACGCATAAAATGCATAATAACCAAGACAAACTACAGATACATTAGATTAACATTCCATTGCTATCACCATACCACTAACGACAGAAATTGAAACCATGTACACACAAGTGGTGCACAGAATGTACGTACACTGAAATGACGACAGAAATTGAAACCATGTACACACAAGTGGTGCACAGAATGTATGTACACTGAAATGACGACAGAAATTGACACCATGTACACACAAGTGGTGCACACAATGTATGTACACTGAAATGACGACAGAAATTGAGACCATGTACACACAAGTGGTGCACAGAATGTATGTACACTGAAATGAGCGTGCTTTCCTTCCTCCACAGCTTATATTGCAGCATGGACAGTGCAGCAGACCTCAACAGCTCACAACAGAACAAAGAGCATGGACAGTGCAGCAGACCTCAACAGCTCACAACAGAACAAAGAGCATGGACAGTGCAGCAGACCTCAACAGCTCACAACAGAACAAAGAGCATGGACAGTGCAGTAGACCTCAACAGCTCACAACAGAACAAAGAGCATGGACAGTGCAGTAGACCTCAACAGCTCACAACAGAACAAAGAGCATGGGCAGTAGAGTAGACCTCAACAGCTCACAACAGAACAAAGACGCCTTTTTCATCGGCGCAAGCTGGACATAACTGACTGTAACACTGTCAACTGCAGATTCCGAACAAAGCATAGAATGCACCCTATGTACACATACATCTATGAAATGTAGCACACACAAATGAAATGAAAGGAATGTTAAAATAACATTGTCTAGCAACTGGTGTTATCGCAGCATTACACCTTCATGATCCATGTTGAAAATGATTCAATGTCCATTTAAAATATAGTACTTTATGAAATCACTGTCAGTCAGTTAAAGCGCCCGCCCGCAAAAAAAAAAAAAAAAAAAAAAAAAAAGAAAGAAGAAAGAAAGAAAGAAAAAGGAAGAGAAGAAACTGTTCCGCAAAATAAAAAGAAGAGCATCATCATGCATGTGTATAGTTCTTGCCATACAGCATGTGAGTTTTCTGACCCTAGTGAATGTTGATTATTCTCATCTTCCTGCACGATTATTATTTTGATTATGCTCCACGTGTCAATCTCATAATACTGCATGATACTGATCATGCCGCATAAGGATTAGTCTGATCATACGGCTTGTGCATTATTCTGATCATAGCGCATATGGATTGTTCTCATCGTGGTGCTTGTGATCATTCTTATCATACTGCTCATGAATCATTCTCATCGTAATGCTTGTGATTATTTTCATCATACTGCTCTTGAATCATTCTCATCGTGGTACATGTGATCATTTTCATCATGCTGCACATCAGTCATTCTCATCGTGGTACATGTGATCATTTTCATCATACTGCACATCAATCATTCTCATCGTGGTACATGTGATCATTCTTATCATACTGCACATCAATCATTCTCATCGTGGTACATGTGATCATTCTTATCATACTGCACATCAATCATTCTCATCGTGGTACATGTGATCATTCTTATCATACTGCACATCAATTATTCTCATCGTGGTACATGTGATCATGTTCATCATACTGCACATCAATCATTCTCATCGTGGTACATGTGATCATTCTTATCATACTGCACATCAATCTTTCTCATCGTGGTACATGTTATCATTCTCATCATACTGCACATCAATCTTTCTCATCGTGGTGCATGTGATCATTCTTATCATACTGCACATAAATCATTCTCATCGTGGTACATGTGATCATTCTTATCATACTGCACATGAATCTTTCTCATCGTGGTACATGTGATCATTCTTATCATACTGCACATGAATCTTTCTCATCGTGGTACATGTGATCATTTTCATCATACTGCACATCAATCATTCTCATCGTGGTACATGTGATCATTCTTATCATACTGCACTGCACATCAATCGATCTCATCGTGGTGCTTGTGATCATTCTTATCATACTGCACTGCACACCAATCGATCTCATTGTGGTACATGTGATCATTTTCATCATACTGCTCGTGAATCTTTCTCATCGTGGTGCATGTGATCATTCTCATCGTGGTACATGTGATCATTCTCATCGTGGTACATGTGATCATTCTCATTGTGGTACATGTGATCATTCTCATTGTACAACACATGGATAACATTTATTGCCGTGCATGTGGATAACTTTTCAGTACACAGCAAATGAATCATCTCCATTGTGGATGTAACTCTTTTCACTATCGAACCTGTAAATTATTCTTTTCGCTGTGTATGTGGATTTCTGATCATACTACTTGTTGTAATGTATGTGGATTATTTGTTTGTTGTGCATGTGGATTTCTTATCATACCACTTGTTGTAATGTATGTGGATTATTTGTTCGTTGTGTATGTGGATTTCTTATCATACTACTTGTAATGTATGTGGATTATTTGTTTGTTGTGCATGTGGATTTCTTATCATACTACTTGTTGTAATGTATGTGGATTATTTGTTTATTGTGCATGTGGATTACTTATCATACTACTTGTAATGTATGTGGATTATTTGTTTGTTGTGCATGTGGATTATTCTTATTATTTTGCACGAGAATTATTCTTACTGCATGTGAACTATTATTTCATTATACGTGAAGAAAAAGAAGAAAAGAAGAAAAGAAGAAAAGAAGAAAAAGAAACACCCGAAGATGCTGGGGAGGACCCAGAGAAGCACTGTCCTCATCTGCCTTTAGAGCAGTCCTGTACCACCCTTGGAGGCCTGCGCTGTGTTGACGATGGGTACAGGCACGCGCAGGACACTCCATTAAGATATCAAGGGACATAACTGCTCCTGAACAGAGGTAAATCAGACTACAGGATGCAACTCAAAACAGCCTTAAAGTAGCATCCCCATGGAACACCACCCTCCAGCTGTCGAGCACACCCCACAGACCCAACCACCCCTGCCCACGGACAGATGAAGACAGTGCCACTCCAGACACAGCCAAGCTTTCGCCATACGGTCTTATGTGCCCTCAAGAGAGAATCCAAAATTGTAGTCTTTCCCACTGTCAACAGGACTTTCCCTGTGGTCAGTGGGTCTTTCCTCACCGTCACTGGACCTTTCTCCAGGGTCAGCCTAGTTAAGGCAAAGAAGAAAAAGAAACACCCGAAGATGCTGGGGAGGACCCAGAGAAGCACTGTCCTCATCTGCCTTTGTCAACAGGACTTTCCCTGTGGTCAGTGGGTCTTTCCTCACCGTCACTGGACCTTTCTCCAGGGTCAGCCTAGTTAAGGCAAAGAAGAAAAAGAAAACATGTGAACTATTATTTCATTATACGTGGATTATTATTGTACTCCATAAGGATAATCAAAATATTGTTGGATGTGGATTATTGTCATTATCATTATCGTACATACGTTGAAAAGCTTCTCACCTGGGTAAGGAATGTTTGAGACACTGATCGGTGGTTCATTCAGACATGGGACATGGAATAATGATAAGGGAGGGTTTATTCAGACCTGGGAAAATGATAAACGAGGGTCTATTAAGACATGAGACATGGGGCAATCATAGATAGGGTTTATTCAGACATGGGGCAATGATAGACGAGGGTTTATTCACACATGGCGCAATGATAAACGAGGGTTTATTCAGACATGGGACATGGGGCAATGATAAACGAGGGTCTATTAAGACATGAGACATCGGGCAATGACAGACGAGGGTTTATTCAGACATGGGGCAATGATAGACGAGGGTTTATTCAGACATGGGGCAATGATAAACGAGGGTTTATTCAGACATGGGGCAATGGTAGACGAGGGTTTATTCAGACATGGGACATGGGGCAATGATAAACGTTGGTTCATTCAGACCAATCATCATCATCATCATCATCATCATCATCATCATCATCATCATTATTTATGCCGCTTTATCTTACACCATAAGCCCTAAGCGCTAACAAATACATAAAAGGTTAAAGAAAACATAAATGAAACAATAAGAAGATGAATATTGCAATAAGTACCATGCATCTACAAAGAAGGGTGCATATTCACACACACACACACACACACACACACACACACACACACACACACACACACACACACACACACATATTAGTCGCAGAATCAATCTGATGGACTAGGGAAGCAGGTAAGGTAAGGTAATGTTGCTTAAAGCCCAGCCGACCGCAAAGGGCTATATCAGGGAAGCACAAGAAAGAACTGCTATTGATAGGTGAAGAGGGTTGTTTTAAGATATGCCTTGAAGAAAGACAGAGAGTTTGAACTACGTAAAGATATGGGGAGTTTGTTCCAAGATGGGTTGAAGGAAGACAGAGAGTTTTGAACTACGCAAAGATATGGGGACTTTATTTCAAGAAACCGGTCCCTGGGATATGGGACATGGGCAATGTTAAATTAAACGAATGTCCATTTAGACGTGGGACATGGGTAATGGTAAACGAGGGTTCATTCAGACATGAGACATACGGCAATGTTAAACGAGGGTTCATTCAGACATGAGACATACGGCAATGATAAACGAGTGTTCATTCAGGCATGAGACATACGGCAATGATAAAAGAGTGTTCATTCAGACATGAGACATACGGCAATGTTAAACGAGGGTTCATTCAGACATGAGACATACGGCAATGATAAACGAGTGTTCATTCAGACATGGGACATACGGCAATGATAAACGAGTGTTCATTCAGGCATGAGACATACGGCAATGATAAACGAGTGTTCATTCAGGCATGAGACATACGGCAATGATAAAAGAGTGTTCATTCAGACGTGGGACATACGGCAATGATAAATGAGTGTTCATTCAGATACGAGACATACGGCAATGTTAAATGAGCGTTCATTCAGACATGAGACATGGGGCAATGATAAACGAGTGTTCATTCAGGCATGAGACATGGGGCAATGATAAACGAGTGTTCATTCAGACATGAGACATACGGCAATGTTAAACGAGCGTTCATTCAGGCATGAGACATACGGCAATGTTAAACGAGCGTTCATTCAGACATGAGACATACGGCAATGATAAACGAGCGTTCATTCAGACATGAGACATGGGGCAATGATAAACGAGCGTTCATTCAGACATGGGGAAATGATAAATGAGCGTTCATTCAGACATGGGGCAATGATAAACGAGCGTTCATTCAGACATGAGACATGGGACAATGATAAACGAGCGTTCATTCAGACATAAGACATGGGGCAATGATAAACGAGCGTTCATTCAGACATGGGACAATGATAAACGAGCGTTCATTCAGACATGGCGCAATCATAAACGACCGTTCATTTAGACATGGGGCAATGACAAACGAGCGTTCATTCAGACATGGGGCAATTATAAACGAGCTTTCATTCAGACATGGGGCAATGATAAACGAGCGTTCATTCAGACATGGGGCAATTATAAACGAGCTTTCATTTAGACATGGGGCAATGACAAACGAGCGTTCATTCAGACATGGGGCAATTATAAACGAGCTTTCATTCAGATATGAGACATGGGGCAATGATAAACGAGCGTTCATTCAGACATGGGACAATGATAAACGAGCGTTCATTCAGACATGGCGCAATCATAAACGAGCGTTCATTTAGACATGGGGCAATGACAAACGAGCGTTCATTCAGACATGGGGCAATTATAAACGAGCTTTCATTCAGACTTGGGGCAATGATAAACGAGCGTTCATTCAGACATGGGGCAATTATAAACGAGCTTTCATTTAGACATGGGGCAATGACAAACGAGCGTTCATTCAGACATGGGGCAATTATAAACGAGCTTTCATTCAGATATGGGGCAATGATAAACGAGCGTTCATTCAGACATGGGACAATGATAAACGAGCGTTCATTCAGACATGGGGCAATGATAAACGAGCGTTCATTCAGACATGGGACAATGATAAACGAGCGTTCATTCAGACATGGGGCAATGATAAACGAGCGTTCATTCAGACATGGGGCAATGATAAACGAGCGTTCATTCAGACATGGGGCAATGATAAACGAGCGTTCATTCAGACATGGAGCAATGATAGACAAGCGTTCATTCAGACATGGGGCAATGATAGACAAGCGTTCGTTCAGACAAAGGACAATGATAAAATAAGCGCTAGAAACTTTTAACGACCTCACTCCCACCCTCCCCTCCGCCCCGCCTCCACTCACCAAACCCATTTCCGTTACATGCAAAAGGCAGTTGGAGAGGTCGACAGGATGGAGATAAGACAACAGCGACAACATTGAAAAGGTCGACAGGATGGAGATAAAACAACAGGGACAACATTGAAGAGGTCGACAGGATGGAGACAAGACAACAGCGACAACATTGAAGATGTCGACAGGATGGAGACAAGACAACAGCGACAACATTGAAGATGTCGACAGGATGGAGACAAGACTACAGCGACAACAGTGTAGAGGTCGACAGGATGGAGATAAGACAACAGCGACAACATTGAAAAGGTCGACAGGATGGAGACAAAACAACAGGGACAACATTGAAGAGGTCGACAGGATGGAGACAAGACAACAGCGACAACATTGAAAAGGTCGACAGGATGGAGACAAGACAACAGCGACAACATTGAAGATGTCGACAGGATGGAGACAAGACTACAGCGACAACAGTGTAGAGGTCGACAGGATGGAGACAAGACAACAGCGACAACATTGAAGAGGTCGACAGGATGGAGACAAGACAACAGCGACAACATTGAAGAGGTCGACAGGATGGAGACAAGACAACAGCGACAACATTGAAGAGGTCGACAGGATGGAGACAAGACAACAGCGACAACATTGAAGATGTCGACAGGATGGAGACAAGACAACAGCGACAACATTGAAGAGGTCGACAGGATGGAGACAAGACAACAGCGAAACATTGAAGAGGTCGACAGGATGGAGACAAGACAACAGCGACAACATTGAAGAGGTGACAGTGGAGAGACAAGACACAGCGACAACATTGAAGAGGTGACAGGATGGAGACAAGACAACAGCGACAACATTGAAGAGGTGACAGGGGAGACAAGACCAGCGACAAATTGAAGAGGTGACAGGATGGAGACAAACAACAGCGACAACATTGAAGAGGTCGACAGGATGGAGACAAACAACAGCGACATTGAAGAGGTGACAGGATGGAGACAAGACAACAGCGACAACAATGAAGAGGTCGACAGGATGGAGACAAGACAACAGCGACACATTGAAGAGGTCGACAGGATGGAGACAAGACAACAGCGACATTGAAGAGGTCGACAGGATGGAGACAAGACAACAGCGACAACATTGAAGAGGTCGACAGGATGGAGACAAGACAACAGCGCCAACATGGAACAGCCACAGACTAGGTCAAATTCATTGCCTTCACTGACACTTTCCGCACTGAAATGATGAAACGGCCTTTTGCAGCACCTGTTCTGGTACAGTCGAGGTTGAGATGGGGTGGGACATGGGTGGACAGGGGGAGGGTTGTGGCGGACAACAAAGTAGTAACAGTACATTCACCTAACCCCTACCCCCACGCTTACATGGAATCACGCGCGAGCACACACACACACACACACACACACACAGCACACGCACACGCACATGCACGCACGCACGCACGCACGCACGCACGCGCGCGCGCGCGCGCACACACACACACACACACACACACACACACACACACACACAAGCGCAGACATAGTTAAAGAAGGAGTGGGTGAATTGGCTAGAGATAACGACGTGAAAGACCGAGGGAGGAGGAGAAGGGAAGATGATCGACTGATACCAGTAGAATTACTGAGGCGTCTTGGGAAATGTGTTTACGCAGGAGCACCATGCAGGTAGGATTACTGAGCCGTCTTGGGAAATACGTTTACACAGCAAGGAGAATTACTGGGGCGTCTTGGGAAACGTGTTTACGCAGGAGCATTATGCAAGTAGAATTACTAGGGTGTCTTGAGAAATGTGTTTACGCAGGAGCATTATGCCCTGCTTTCTACACACAGAATCCCCAAAGTCAACTAGAGCCCTATTCTGTACACACTGAATCTCCACAGTCAACTAGTGCCCTGCTCTTATAACACTGAAACCCCACTGTCAACTAGTGCCCTGCTCTCTACACACTGAATCCCCACAGTCAACTACAGCCCTGCGCTGAACACACTCAATCCCGACAGTCAACTAGTGCACTGCTCTGAACACACTGAATCTCCACAGTCAACTAGTGCCCTGCTGTGTACACACTGAATCCCCACAGTCAACTAGTGCCCTGCTCTCTACACACTGAATCCCCACAGTCAACTAGTGCCCTGCTCTGTACACACTGAATCCCCACAGTCAACTACGGCCCTGCTCTGTACATACCGAATCCCCACAGTCAACTAGTGCCCTGCTCTGCACGTACTGAATCCCCACAGTCAACCTCCCCTAGTGCCCTGCTCTGTATACACTGAATCCCCTCAGTCAACATCCACTAGTGCCCTGCTCTGTACACTGTATCCCCACAGTCAACTAGTGCCATGTTCTGTACACACTGAATCCCCACAGTCAACCTCCACTAGTGCCTTGCTCTGTACACTGTATCTGCACAGTCAACCTCCCCCAGTGTCCTACTCTGCACACATTGACTCCGCACAGTCAACCTCCACTAGTGCCCTGCTCAGTACACACTAAATCCCCAAGTCAACCTTCCCTAATGCCCTGCTCTGTACACATTGAAAATCCAAAGTAAATCTTCACTAGTGCCCTCCTCTGTACACACTGAATCCCCAAAGTCAACCTCCACTAGCGACCTGCTCTGTACACATTGACTCCCCAAAGTCAACCTCCACTAGTGCCCTGCTCTGTACACACTGAATCCCCACAGTAAACCTCCACTAGTGCCCTGCATTGTACACACTGAATCCCCACAGTCAACGTTCCCTAGTGACCTGCTCTGTACACATTGAATCTCCACAGTAAACCTCCATTAGTGCCTTGCTCTGTACACAATGAATCCCCACAGTACAACTAGTGCCCTGCTCTATACACACTGAATCCCCACAGTCAACCTCCACTAGTGCCCTGCTCTGTACACACTGAATCCCCACAGTCAACCTCTATTAGTGCCCTGCTCTGTGCACACTGAATCCCAACAGTCAACCTCCACTAGTACCCTGCTCTGTACACACTGAATCCCCACAGTCAACTTCCACTAGTGCCCTGCTATGTACACACTGTATCCCCACAGTCAACCTCCACTAGTGCACTGCTCTGTACACACTGAATCCCCACAGTCAACCTCCACTAGAGCCTGCTCTATACACCACTGAATCCCCAGAGTCAATCTTACTTAGTGCCCTGCTCTGTACACACTGTATCCCCACAGTCAACCTCCACTAGTGCCCTGCACTGTACACACTGAATCCCCACAGTCATTCTCCACTAGTGCCTTTCTCTGTACACACTGAATCCCCACAGTCAACCTCCAATAGTGCCCTGTTCTGTACACTGTATCCCCACAGCCAACCTTCCCTAGTGCCCTGCTCTGTACACACTGAATCCCCACAGTCAATCTCCACTAGTGCCCTGCTTTGTACACAGTGAATCTCCACAGTCAACCTCCACTAATGCCTTGCTCTGTACACACTGAATCCCCACAGTGAACCCTATCTACTGCCCTCCTCTGTACACTGAATCCCGACAGTCAACCACCATTAGTGCCCTGCTCTGTACACACTGTATTCCCACAGTCAACCATCCTAGTGTCCTGCTCTGTACACACCGAATCCCCACAACCAACCTGCACTAGTGCCCTGCTCTGCACAGACTGAATCCCCACTGTCAACCTCTCCTAGTGCCCTGCTCTGTACACTGAATCCCAACAGTCATCTTCCGTTAGTGCCCTGGTCTGTACACACTGTATCCCGACAGTCAACCTCCACTAGTACCCTGCTCTTTACACACTGAATCCCCACAGTCAACTATGCCTTGCTCTGTACACACTGAATTCCCACAGTCAACCACCCTCAGTGCTCTGCTCTGTACACACTGTATCCCCACAATCACCTCCACTAGAGCCCTGCTCTTACACACTCAATCTCCACAGTCAACTAGTGCCCTGCTTTGTACACACTGAATCCCAACGGTCAACCTCCCTAGCGCCCTGCTCTGTACACACTGAATCACCTCAGTCAACCTCCACTAGTGCAATGCTCTGTACACACTGATTCCCCACAGTCAACCTACCCTAGTCCCCTGCTCTGTACACATGAATCCCCACAGGCAACCCTCCACTAGTGCCCTGCTCTGTACACTATATCCCCACAGTCAACCTTACCTAGTGCCGAGCCCTGTACACACTGAATCTCCACAGTCAACCTCCACTAGTGCCCTGCTTTGTACACACTGAATCCCCACAGTCACCCTCCACCAGCGCCCTGCTCTGTACACCCTGATTCCCCACAGTCAACCTCTCTAGTGACCTGCTCTGTACACTGAATCCCCACAGTCAACCTCCACTAGTGCCCTGCTTTGTACAAACCGAATTTCCACATTTCAACCTCCACTAGTGCCCTGCTCTGTACACACGATATCCCACAGTCAACCTTAACTTGTGCCCTGCTCTGTAGACTGTATCCCCACAGTCAACCTTCCCTAGTGCCCTGCTCTGTACACACTGAATCCCCACAGTCAACCTCCACTAGTGTCCTGCTCTGTACATACTGAATCCCCACAGTCAACATCCACTAGTGCCCTGCTTTGGACACACTGAATCCCCACAGTCAACCTTACCTAGTGCCCTGCTCTGTACACTGAATCCCCACAGTCAACCTCCACTAGTGCCCTGGTCTGTAGACACTGTATCCCCACAGTCAACCTCACTAGTGCCCTGCGTTGTACACACTGAATCCCCACAGGCAACCTCCACTAGTGCCCTGCTCTGTACACTATATCCCCACAGTCAACCTTACCTAGTGCCGTGCCCTGTACACACTGAATCTCCACAGTCAACCTCCACTAGTGCCCTGCTTTGTACACACTGAATCCCCACAGTCACCCTCCACTAGCGCCTGCTCTGTACACCTGATTCCCCACAGTCAACCTCTCTAGTGACCTGCTCTGTACACTGAATCCCCACAGTCAACCTCCACTAGTGCCCTGCTTTGTACACAACCGAATTTCCACAGTCAACCTCCACTAGTGCCCTGCTTTGTACACACGATATCCCCACAGTCAACCTTAACTTGTGCCCTGCTCTGTAGACTGTATCCCCACAGTCAACCTTCCCTAGTGCCCTGCTCTGTACACACTGAATCCCCACAGTCAACCTCCACTAGTGTCCTGCTCTGTACATACTGAATCCCCACAGTCAACATCCACTAGTGCCCTGCTTTGGACACACTGAATCCCCACAGTCAACCTTACCTAGTGCCCTGCTCTGTACACTGAATCCCCACAATCAACCTCCACTAGTGCCCTGGTCTGTAGACACTGTATCCCCACAGTCAACCTCCACTAGTGCCCTGCGTTGTACACACTGAATCCCCACAGTCAACTAGTGCCCTGCTCTTAAACACTGAATCCCCACAGTCAACTAGTGCCCTGCTCTCTACACAATGAATTCCCACATTCAACTAGTGCCCTGCTCTCTACACACTGAATCGCCCAAGTACACCTCCCCTGGTGCCCTGCTCTGTACACACTGAATCCCCACAGAAACCCCTCCTAGTGCCCTGCTCTGTACACATTGAATCCCCACAGTCAACCTCCCCTAGTGCCCTGCTCTGTACACACTGAATCCCCACAGTCAACGTCCACTAGTACCCTGCTCTGTACACACTGAATCCCACAGTCAACTTCACTAGTGCCCTGCTCTGTACACACTGTATCCGCACAGTCAACCTCACTAGTGCCCTGCTCTGTACACACTGAATCCCCACAGTCAACCTCTACTAGTGCCTTGCTCTGTACACTGTATCTCCACAGTCAAAGTCCCCCGTGTCCTACTCTGTACACACTGAATCCCCACAGTCAACTTCCACTAGTGCCCTGCTCAGTACACACTGAATCCCCACAGTCAACCTTACCTAGTGCCCTGCTCTGTACAGATTGAATCCCCAAGGTAAAATCTCCACTAGTGCCTTACTCTGTACACACTGAATCCCCACAGTCAACCTCCACTAGTGCCCTGCTCTGTATACATTGACTCCCCACAGTCAACCTCCACTAGCGCCCTGCTCTGTACACATTGAATCCCCACAGTAAACCTCCACTAGTCCCTGCTTTATACACACTGAATCCCCACAGTCAACCTTCCCTAGTGACCTCCTCTGAGCACATTGAATCCCCACAGTAAACCTCCATTAGTGCACTGCTTTGTACACACTGAATCCCCACAGAACAACTAGTGCTCTGCTCTGTACACACTGAATCCCCACAGTCAACCTCTACTAATGCCCTGCTCTGTACACACTGAATCCGCACAGTCAACCTCCACTAGTACCCTGCTCTGTACACACTGAATCCCCACAGTCAACTTCCACTAGTGCCGTGCTCTGTACACACTGTATCCCCAGAGTCAACCTCCACTAGTGCCCTGCTCTGTACACACTGAATGCCCACAGTCAACCTCCACTAGTGCCCTGCTCTGTACACACTGAATCCCCAGAGTCAATCTTACTTAGTGTCCTGCTCCGTCCACACTGTATTCCCACAGCCAACCTCCACTACTGTCCTGCACTGAACACACCGAATCCCCACAGTGCCCTGCGCTGTACATACTGAATCCCCACTGTCAACCACCCCAGTGCACTGCTCTGTACACTGAATCCCCACAGTCAACCTCCCTAGTTCCCTGCTGTTTACACACTGAATCCCCACAGTCAACTAGTGCCTTGCTCTGTACACACTGAATCCCCATAGTCAACTAGTGCCCTGCTCTCTACACACTGAATCTCCACAGTCAACTAGTGCCCTGCTGTGTACACACTGAATCCCCACAGTCAACCTTCCCTATGCCCTCCTCTGTACACATTGACTCACCTCAGTAAACCTCCCTGGTGCCCTGCTGTGTACACACTGAATCCCCACAGTCAACCTCCCCTAGTGCCCTGCTCTGTACACATGAATTCCCACAGTCAACCTCCCCTAGTGCCCTGCTCTGTACACATTGAATCCCCATAGTCAACCTCCACTTGTGCACTGCTCTGTACACACTGAATTCCCACAGTCAAATAGTGCCCTGCTCTGTACACATTGAATCCCACAGTCAACCTCCCCTAGTGCCCTGCTCTGCACACATTGAATTCCCACAGTCAACCTCCCTAGTGCCCTGCTCTGTACACATTGAATCCCCATAGTCAACCTCCACTTGTGCCCTGCTCTGTACACACTGAATCCCCACAGTCAAATAGTGCCCTGCTCTGTACACATTGAATCCCCACAGTCAACCTCCACTAGTGCCTTGCTCTGTACACACTGTATCCCCACAATCAACCTCCACTAGTGCCCTGCTTTGTATACATTGAATCCCCACAGTAAACCTACACTAGTGCCCTGCTCTGCATACATTGAATCCCCACAGTAAACCTACACTAGTGCCCTGCTCTGTACACACTGAATCCCCACAGGCAACATCCACTAGTGCCCTGCTCTGTACACTGAAATCCCCACAGTCAACCTCGAATAGTTCCATGCTCTGTACACAGTGAATCCCCACAGTCAACCTCCACTAGTGCCCTGCTTGTACACACTGACTCCCCATAGTCACCCTCCACTAGCGCCCTGCTGTACACAGTGAATCCCCACAGTCAACCTTCCCTACTGCCCTGCTCTGTACACACTGAATCTCCTCAGTCAACTTCCACTAGTGCCCTGCTCTGTACAAACTGAATCCCCACAGTCAACCTCCCCTAGTGCCCTGCTCTGTACACATTGAATTCCCACAGTCAACTCCCCTAGTGCCCTGCTCTGGACACATTGAATTCCCACAGTCAACCTCCACTTGTGCTCTGCTCTGTACACATTGAATCCCCACAGTCAACCTCTACTAGTGCCCTGCTCTGTACACACTGAATCCCAACAATCAACCTCCACTAGTGCCCTGCTCTGTACACACTGTATCCGCACAGTCAACCTCCACTAGTGCCCTGCTCTGTACACACTGAATCCCACAGTCAACCTCCACTAGTGCCTTGCTCTGTACACTGTATCTCCACAGTCAAAGTCCCCCAGTGTCCTACTCTGTACACATTGAATCCCCACAGTCAACCTCACTAGTGCCCTGCTCAGTACACACTGAATCCCCACAGTCAACCTTACCTAGTGCCCTGCTCTGTACAGATTGAATCCCCAAGTAAAATCTCCACTAGTGCCCTACTCTGTACACACTGAATCCCGACAGTCAACCTCCACTAGTGCCCTGCTCTGTATACATTGACTCCCCACAGTCAACCTCCACTAGCGCCCTGCTCTGTACACATTGAATCCCCACAGTAAACCTCCACTAGTCCCCTGCTTTATACACACTGAATCCCCACAGTCAACCTTCCTAGTGACCTCCTCTGTGCACATTGAATCGCCACAGTAAACCTCCATTAGTGCCCTGCTTTGTACACACTGAATCCCCACAGAACAACTAGTGCTCTGCTCTGTACACACTGAATCCCCACAGTCAACCTCTACTAATGCCTGCTCTGTACACACTGTATCCCCACAGTCAACCTCCACTAGTGCCCTGCTCTGTACACACTGAATCCCCACAGTCAACCTCCACTAGTGCCTTGCTCTGTACACACTGAATCCCCAGAGTCAATCTTACTTAGTGTCCTGCTCCGTCCACACTGTATTCCCACAGCAAACCTCCACTACTGTCCTGCACTGAACACACCGAATCCCCACAGTGCCCTGCTCTGTACATACTGAATCCCCACTGTCAACCACCCCCAGTGCCCTGAACTGTACACTGAATCCCCACAGTCAACCTCCACTAGTTCCCTGCTGTTTACACACTGAATCCCCACAGTCAACTAGTGCCCTGCTCTGTACACACTGAATCCCCACAGTCAACTAGTGCCCTGCTCTCTACACACTGAATCTCCACAGTCAACTAGTGCCCTGCTGTGTACACACTGAATCCCCACAGTCAACCTTCCCTAGTGCCCTCCTCTGTACACATTGACTCACCTCAGTCAACCTCCCCTGGTGCCCTGCTGTGTACACACTGAATCCCCACAGTCAACCTCCCCTAGTGCCCTGCTCTGTACACATTGAATTCCCACAGTCAACCTCCCCTAGTGCCCTGCTCTGTACACATTGAATCCCCATAGTCAACCTCCACTTGCGCACTGCTCTGTACACACTGAATTCCCACAGTCAAATAGTGCCTGCTCTGTACACATTGAATCCCCACAGTCAACCTCGCCTAGTGCCCTGCTCTGCACACATTGAATTCCCACAGTCAACCTCCCCTATGCCCTGCTCTGTACACATTGAATCCGCGATAGTCAACCTCCACTTGTGCCCTGCTCTGTACACACTGAATTCCCACAGTCAAATAGTGCCCTGCTCTGTACACATTGAATCCCCACAGTCAACCTCCACTAGTGCCTTGCTCTGTACACACTGTATCCCCACAATCAACCTCCACTGGTGCCCTGCTTTGATACATTGAATCCCCACAGTAAACCTACACTAGTGCCCTGCTCTGTATACATTGAATCCCCACAGTAAACCTACACTAGTGCCCTGCTCTGTACACACTGAATCCCCACAGGCAACATCCACTAGTGCCTGCTCTGTACACTGTATCCCCACAGTCAACCTCGAATAGTTCCATGCTCTGTACACAGTGAATCCCCACAGTCAACCTCCACTAGTGCCCTGCTTTGTACACACTGACTCCCCACAGTCACCCTCCACTAGCGCCCTGCTCTGTACACAGTGAATCCCCACAGTCAACCTTCCCTACTGCCCTGCTCTGTACACACTGAATCTCCTCAGTCAACCTCCACTAGTGCCCTGCTCTGTACAAACTGAATCCCCACAGTCAACCTCCCCTAGTGTCTTGCTCTGTACACATTGAATTCCCACAGTCAACCTCCCCTAGTGCGCTGCTCTGTACACATTGAATTCCCACAGTCAACCTCCACTTGTGCTCTGCTCTGTACACACTGAATCCCCACAGTCAACCTCCACTAGTGCCCTGCTCTGCACACATTGTATCCCAACAATCAACCTCCACTAGTACCCTGCTCTGTAAACACTGAATCCACACAGTAAAGCTCCACTAGTGCCCTGCTCTGTACACACTGAATCCCCACAGTCAACCTCCACTAGTGCACTGCTTTGTACACACTGAATCCCAACAGTCACCCTCCACTAGCGCCCTGCTCTGTACACCCTGATTCCCACAGTCAACCTTACCTAGTGACCTGCATTGTACACTGAATCCCCACAGTCAACCTTCACTAGTGCCCTGCTTTGTACACACTCATCCCCACAGTCAACCTCCACTAGTGCCCTGCTCTGTACAAACTGAATCCCCACAGTCAACCTTACCTAGTGCCCTTCTCTGTACACTCAATCCCGACAGTCAACCTCCACTAGTGCCCGGCTCTGTACACACTGAATTCCCCCAGTCAACCTCCAATAGTGTCCTGCTCTGTACATACTTAATCCCCACAGTCAACCTCCACTAGTGCCCTGCTTTGAACACACTGTATCCCCACAGTCAACCTTACCTAGTGCCGCTCTGTACACTGAATCCCCACAGTCAACCTCCACTAGTGCCCTGGTCTGTAGACACTGTATCCCCACAGTCAACCTCCACTAGTGCCCTGCTTTGTACTCACTGAATCCCCACAGTCAACTAGTGCCCTGCTCTGCACACACTGAATCCCCACGGTCAACTAGTGCCCTGCTCTCTACACACTGAATCTTCACAGTAAACCTCCCCTGGTGCCCTGCTCTGTACACACTGAATCCCCACAGTAAACCTCTCCTAGTGCCCTGCTCTGTACACATTGATTCTCCACAGTCAACTGCCATAGTGCCCTGCTCTGTACGCACTGAATCCCCACAGTCAACCTCCACTAGTGCCCTGCTCTGTACACACTGAATTCCCACAGTCAACCTCCACTAGTGCACTGCTCTGTACACATTGAATCCCCACATTCAACGTCACTAGTACCCTGCTCTGTACTTACTGAATCCCCACAGTCAACTTCCACTAGTGCACAGCTCTGTACACACTGTATGCCCACAGTCAACCTCCCCTAGTGCCCTGCTCTGTACACACTGAATCCCCACAGTCAACCTCCACTAGTGCCCTGCTCTTTACACACTGAATCCCTACAATCAACTAGTGCCCTGCTCTGTACACACTGAATCTCCACAGTCAACTAGTGCTCTGCTGTCTACACACTGAATCTCCACAGTCAACTAGTGCCCTGCTCTGTACACACTGAATCCCAACAGTCAACCTCCCCATGTGCCCTGCTCTGTACACACTGAATCACCTCAGTTAACCTCCACTAGTGCCCTGCTGTGTACACACTGAATCCCCACAGTCAACCTCCCCTAGTGCCCTGCTCTGTACACATTGAATTTCCACAGTCAACCTCCCCTAGTGCCCTGCTCTGTACACATTGAATCCCCACAGTCAACCTCCACTTGTGCCCTGCTCTGTACACATTGAATCCCCACAGTCAAATAGTGCCCTGCTCTGTACACATTGAATCCCCACAGTCAACCTCAACTAGTGTCCTCCTATGTACACACTGTATCCCCATAATCAACCTCCACTAGTGCCCTGCTCTGTATACACTGAATTCCCACAGTCAACTTCCACTAGTGCCCTGCTCTGTACACACTGTATCCCCAAAGTCAACCTACACTAGTGCCCTGCTCTGTACACATTGAATCCCCACAGTCAACCTCCACTAGTGCCGTGCTCTGTACACACTGTATCCCAACAATCATCCTCCACTAGTGCCCTGCTCTGTACACACTGAATCCCCACAGGCAACCTCCACTAGTGCCCTGTTCTGTACACACTGAATCCCCACAGACCTGCTCTGTACACTGAATCCCCACAGTGAACCTCCGCTAGTGCCCTGCTTTATACACACTAAATCCCCACAGTCAACATCCACTAGTGCCCTGCTCTGTACACACTGAATCCCCACAGTCAACCTTACCTAGTGCCCTGCTCTGTACACTCAATACCCACATTCAACCTCCACTAGTTCCCTGCTCTGTACACACTGAATCCCCACAGTCAACCTCCACTAGTGTCCTGCTCTGTACATATTGAATCCCCACAGTCAACCTCCACTAGTGCCCTGCTTTGTACACACTGAATCCCCACAGTCAACCTTACCTAGTGCCCTGCTCTGTACACTGAATCCCCACAGTCAACCTCCACTAGTGCACTGCTTTGTGCACACTGTATCCCCACAGTCAACCTCCACTAGTGCCCTGCTCTGTACACACTGAATCCCCACCGTCAACTAGTGCCCTGCTCTCTACACACTGAATCTCCACAGTCAACTAGTGCCCTGCTCTGTACACACTCACTCTCCACAGTAATCCTCCCTGGTGCCCTGTTCTGTACACACTGTCTCCCCACAGTAAAACCTCTCCTAGTGCCTTGCTCTGTACACATTGATTCCACACAGTCAACCTCCCCTAGTGCCCTGCTCTGTACGCACGGAATCCCCACCTTCAACCTTCCCTAATGCCCTGATCTGTACACACTGAATCCCCACAGTCAACCTCCACTAGTGCCCTGCTCTGTACACACTGAATCTCCACAGTCAACTAGTGCCCTGCTCTGTACACATTGAATCCCCACAGTCAACCTCCATTAGTGCCCTGCTCTGTACACACTGAATTCCCACAGTCAACTAGTGCCCTGCTCTGTACACACTGAATCCCCACAGTCAACTAGTGCCCTGCTCTGTACACACTGAATCCCCACAGTCAACTAGTGCCCTGCTCTGAACACACTGAATCCCCAGAGTCAACGTCCCCTAGTGCCCTGCCCTGTACACATTGTATACCCTCAGTCAACTAGTGCCCTGCTCTGTACACACTGAATCTCCACAGTCAACCTCCCTAGTGCCCTGCTTTGTACACACTGAATCCCCACAGTCAACCTCCACTAGTGCCCTGCTCTGAACACATTGAATCCCCACAGTCAACCTCCCCTAGTGCCCTACACTGTAAACACTGAATCCCCACGGTCAACCTCGATAGTGCCCTGCTCTGTACACATTGAATCCCCACAGTCAGCCTCCAATAGTGCCCTGTTCTGTACACATTGAATCCCTCCAGTCAACCTGCCCTAGTGTCGTGCTCTGTACACACTGAATCTCTACAGTCAACTAGTGCCCTGCTCTGTACACACTGAATCACCACAGTAAGAGTTCACTACCCCACGGCCATTAGCTTATGGGACTTTTCAGTTCCGTTCTATAAAGCCTTAGATTGATACAATGGTCAGATAATGACCATGTCTCCTCAACTTCCGTATCTCCTTTCCCCTCATGTTTCAGAAGCGGCTTCTAGGCTCTTAAGATAAAAAGAACAATCCACTCCAGTACGTGAAGTGTATAATGCAATGGCTGTTACAATGCTTGTTCTGAAGACGAAAACGAAATAACCCGGTTATTTTCGATTTGGTTATACCGTCTAGTAGTGATCTCTCCTCCTCATGAGTCACCAGACACGCACACAAGGTTCCATCCTCTCCTCCTCATTAGTCACTAGACACACACACAAGGTTCCATCCTCTCCTCCTCATGAGTCACCAGACTGGCGGAGAACACCCCTCACAAGTGCCATGAATGCGCAAAAGTCAGCAGCTGTTTCCTTTCCAAACTCGTGAGATACAGCATGCATGAAACACGACACGTCGTGAGACAATGGGTGTGTGAAAACCTGAAAAGTTGTGAACAATAACATACGTAGTCTTATATCGTGGGTTACAGCATACATGAAACCTGACCAATTGTAAGGTGCGTGAAATCTGAACTCTTGAGATATAGCATGCTTAAAACCTGAACAGTCGTGAGATACGGCATATACGAAATACTGAAAAGTCATGAGATGTAGCAGGCGTAAAATCTGAAGGTCGTTGATGTAGCATGCGCAAAGTCCTATCAATTGTAAGACGTAGCATAGGTGAAGTCTGGTAAGTCGTGGGATAACAGCTTGCGTGAATGATGAAATGTCGTGAAACAAGCACGATATAGCATGCGTCAATTTGAAAGTAAGCATGCATAAAAATCGAAAAGATATAGCATGTACTCAGAAAACTCCTGAAACATAGAACTCTGAAACGTGAGACACAGGTTGCGTGGAATCTGAAAAGTGATGAGACAAAGCATGCATGAAGTTTGATCAATGCGACATACAAAACAGCAGAGTGATGAGACAAAGCATGCATGAACCTTGAACAATGCGACATACAAGACAGCAGAGTGGAGGGGACACGTGCTGGTCAGTAACACTGTGTGGGACTGGGGCTGACTGCAAGCTTCAGACTTTGCTCACTGGGACTCCGGAAAGTCTACAGACAGTGTTGATGTGTGTTCTCTGGTGGAGATCACGTGCTCCTCTTGACGCGAGGCCCTGACCCCAGACAACAACAGCTTGATCCGACACTGACAGTTTAGCGATGAACGTAGCCTTCAATAGGTCACAGAAAAAAAGAAGCTAAGATCTACTGGCTGCACATGTTTCCTTACACATCACATCATCCACTTAAATGAAGATCTGTGAAATAATGGATGAACAGAATTGAAGGAGTGAATGAGTAAACGAATAAATAAATGGATGATGGTACTCCCCGTCATTATCCCAATGAAACATTGTCCCAACACTGATCTGTTGTCAATAATAATGTAGAGTTTTGTTTGTTGATCGTACACTTAGAACTTCCCTAAGAACAGTTAAAGAGCTGTCTCAATAAGAAGTGTCTGTCTTGATCATCAGTGCCGTGCCATGGCTCCTTCACCAGAGTGTGGTCGTTTGGTGTCAGCCTGGGACACAGCGTTGTCACTTTACGGCAGGCTGTATTGTCACTTTACGGCAGGCTGTATTGTCACTTTATAGCAGGCTGTACTGTCACTTTACGGCAGACTGTGTTGTCACTTTATGGCAGGCTGTGTTGTCAGTTTACGGTAGGCTGTGTTGTCACTTTATGGCAGGCTGTCTTGTCACTTTACGGCAGGCTGTGTTGTCAGTTTACGGCAGACTGTCTTGTCGCTTTACGGCAAGCTGTGTTGTCACTTTACGGCAGACTGTCTTGTAACTTTACGGCAGGCTGTGTTGTCACTTTACGGCAGGCTGTGTTGTCACTTTATGGCAAGCTGTGTTGTCACTTTACGGCAGGCTGTGTTGTCACTTTATGGCATGCTGTGTTGTCACTTTATGGCAGGCTGTGTTGTCACTTTTCGGCAGGCTGTGTTGTCACTTTACGGCAGGCTGTGTTGTCACTTTACGGCAGGCTGTGTTGTCACTTTACGGCAGGCTGTGTCGTCACTTTACCGCAGCATGTGTTGTCACTTTACGGCAGCACGTGTTGTCAGTTTATGGCAGGCTGTGTTGTCACTTTACGGCAGCACGTGTTGTCAGTCTCTGACCCAGACTCCTGTTAGCCATCATCAAGTAGAAGTTCTGACTACCATGTTCCTCCTATCTCTATCTTCTGACTACCATATTCCTCCTATCTCTATCTTCTGACTACCATATTCCTACTATCTCTCTCTATCTTCTGACTACTATGTTCCTCCTATCTCTCTCTGTCTCCTGACTACCATGTTCCTCCTATCTCTCTCTATCCTCTGGCCGTGTGACGGAATGACGGACGTCCAGGTGCCAAGGATTTCTGTCTATCCTCTGGCCGTGTGACGGAATGACGGACGTCCAGTTGCCAAAGATTTCTGTCTATCCCCTGGCCGTGTTACGGAATGACGGACGTCGAGGTGCCAAAGATTTCTGTCTATCCTCTGGCCGTGTTACGGAATGACGGACGTCCAGGTGCCAAAGATTTCTGTCTATCCCCTGGCCGTGTGACGGAATGACGGACGTCCAGGTGCCAAAGATTTCTGTCTATCCTCTGGCCGTGTGACGGAATGACGGACGTCCAGGTGCCAAAGATTTCTGTCTATCCTCTGGCCGTGTTACAGAATGACGGACGTCGAGGTGCCAAAGATTTCTGTCTATCCTCTGGCCGTGTGACGGAATGACGGACGTCGAGGTGCCAAGGATTTCTGTCTATCCTCTGGCCGTGCCGTGTTACAGAATGACGGACGTCCAGGTGCCAAAGATTTCTGTCTATCCTCTGGCCGTGTGACGGAATGACGGAGGTCCAGGTGCCAAAGATTTCTGTCTATCCTCTGGCCGTGTTACGGAATGACGGACGTCCAGGTGCCAAAGATTTCTGACTATCCTCTGGCCGTGTGACGGAATGACGGACGTCGAGGTGCCAAAGATTTCAGTCTATCCTCTGGCCGTGTTACGGTAAGACGGACGTCCAGTTATTTAAGCAATGGACACCAAACAATCCCAGTCCGTCTTCTTTCCAGTTAATGGATCGTAAACAGAGCATTGCCATGACGTCAATCAGATCTTCACACTGACTGCAACACTGCCATCACGTCAATCCAGGTGACTGCAACACTGCCATCACGTCAATCAGATCTCCACACTGACTGCAACACTGCTATCACGTCAATCAGATCTTCACACTGACTGCAACACTGCCATCACGTCAATCCAGGTGACTGCAACACTGCCATCACGTCAATCAGATCTCCACACTGACTGCAACACTGCCATCACGTCAGTCAGATCTCCACACTGACTGTAACACTGCCATCACGTCAATCCAGGTGATTGCAACACTGCCATCACGTCAATCAGGTCTCCACACTGACTGCAACACTGCAATCACGTCAATCCAGGTGACTGCAACACTGCCACCACGTCAATCAGACCTTCACACTGACTGCAACACTGTCATCACGTCAATCGAGGTGACTACAACACTGCCATCACGTCAATCAGATCTTCACACTGACCGCAACACTGCCATCACGTCAATTCAGGTGACTGCAACACTGCCATTACGTCAATCCAGGGGACTGCAACACTGCCATCACGTCAATCAGACCTTCACACTGACTGCAACACTGCCATCACGTCAATCAGATCTCCACACTGACCGCAAACACTGCCATCACGTCAATCCAGGTGACTGCAACATTGTCATCACGTCAATCCAGGTGACTGCAACACTGCCATCACGTCAATCCAGGTGACTGCAACACTGCCATCACGTCAATCAGATCTCCACACTGACCCCAACACTGCCATCATGTCAATCCAGATGACTGCAACACTGCCATCATGTCAATCTAGGTAACTACAACACTGCCATCACATCAATCCAGGCGACTGGAACACTGCCATCATGTCAATCTAGGTAACTGCAACATTGCCATCACGTCAATCCAGGCGACTGCAATACTGTAATCACGTCAAACCAGGTGACTGCAACACTGCCATCACGTCAATCCAGGTGACTGCAACACTGCCATCACGTCAATCAGATCTCCACACTGATTGCAACACTGCCATCACGTCAATCAAACCTTCACACTGACTGCAACCCTGCCATCACGTCAATCCAGGTGACTGCAACACTGCCATCACGTCAATCCAGGTGACTGCAACACTGCCATCACGTTAACAGCTCTCCACACTGACTGCAACACTGCCATCACGTCAATCCAGGTGACTGCAACACTGCCATCACGTCAATCCAGGTGACTGCAACACTGCCATCACGTCAGTTCAGGTGACTGCAACTCTGCCAACACGTCAATCCAGGTGACTGCAACACTGCCATCACGTCAATCCAGGTGACTGCAACACTGCCAGCACGTCAGTTCAGGTGACTGCAACACTGCCATCACGTCAATCCAGGTGACTACAACACTGCCATCACGTCAATCCAGGTGACTGCAACACTGCCATCACGTCAGTTCAGGTGTCTGCAACACTGCCATGACGTCAGCCCAGGTGACTGCGATACTGCCATTACTTCAATCGAGGCGACTGCAACACTGCCATCATGTCAGTCTAAGTGACTGCAACACTGCTATCACGTCAATCAGACCCACACCGCTGCAACACTTTCACTTTAACGACAATGCTCCAGCTTCGTAGCCATCCAACCCGCTTTCTTTTATACGGAGTTGTCTACCGTTGCCCAGCAGTTGCTTCAGCTTAAGAACAGTAGCTGTTTTGAGTTCAGCGCTATCCTACACATAGTAGTTGGTCAAGCTGGTGTTCATGTTGGTCAAGCTGGTGTTCACGTTGGTCAAGCTGGTGTTCATGCTGGTCAAGCTGGTGTTCATGTCTGCAGGGTTCACTCTGTTCCCTTGTTCCACTTCTTATCGTCAACCGTTCACAAAATGTTCCCAGGAATATTAGGAGTATTAGTATTCGCAGAATAAATGAAACAAAATCACACACACAAACTTATCACGCGTTCCACGTGCTGGCCAGATGTCCATGAGCAGAGAAGGGCCTCTCCTTCAGCAGGTGTCGGCGTGTATCACAACCGCCAGCCCGCCCTCCATACACAGGGAATCAGCAGCCTGGGCACCACGAGGGCAGCAGCCAGGACAGACAGAGAATGAAGGAGGATTGAAGGGGCCGCCGGACAGCCGCCATGTCCGCCCATGTTGGACTGCAGCACTGTGCCTCTGGACTCTGGTGCAGACAGCGAAAACACAACAGGCACTGATCTCTGCATTCCACACACCACAACACACTCTTCCTCTTCACTTCACAACAAGCACTGATCTCTGCTGCTCCATTCATTCCGCACTACACAACACACTCTTCCTCTTCACTACACAACACACTCTTCCTCTTCACTACACAACACAGTCTTCCTCTTCACTTCCCGTCTACAAAGTCATGAAGCTTTGAGCTCGTCCCCGTCCGTTTAAAGTGGTCTATCTTACGGTCTGGGTCGTCCTTGTCTGTTTAATGTGGTCTATCTTACGGTCTGGGTCGTCCTTGTCTGTTTAAAGTGGTCTACCGTATCGTGTGTGATCGTCCTCGTCTGTTTAAAGAGGTCCATCTTACGCTCTGTAGCCGTCTTTGTGTGTTCAAAGTGATCTGTCTGACGCTCTGTTAACGTCCACGTGTGTTTTAAGTGGTCTATCTTACACCCTGTGGCCGTCTTTGTGTGTTAAAGTAGTCTATCTTAAGCTCTGTTGTCACCCTTGTGTATTTTAAGTGGTCTTACGCTCCTTTGTGTGTTTAAAGTGACATATGCACTGTCTGTGGTCGTCCTAGTTTTTGAAGTGTCCTGTTTTACGCCCTGTGGTCATCCTTGTGTACTGAAAGTGTCCCCCCCCCCCCCTCCACTTTAAAAAAAAAAATTTTTACGGGGTGTCCTATGTTTGTAATAAGCAGCCTTTTTGTGTTTTCACTTTGGCTTTGTTTTAGTTTGGCTTGCGTTCGAGGAAATCCTTTTACTCCCTCGCACTCACCCCTGACCCGGTCCCGTCTCTCCTATGTTTCTCCCTATCCCCGCTCCCCTCTCGTCTCCCAACTAACCTGTCTCTCTTCCTACCATTGTCTAAAAAACGTTTCTGTTCTGTACGTTGTATTCAAACAGAATGAGTAATGGTGTCTGAGCTTTAGCTTTCTTATATATGCTAATGCTCATTTTCCCGATCAAAATGATATGATTTAATATACCGAGACTTTTCAAGTCTGTTTCTACCGTGGTTACACCAAAGAGAACTTTATTTAAAGTTAACTTTGTTTTCAGATCCAACTTTGTTTGTACATACCTTTCTACATCTTTCCAGAACGCTGTCACCGGTGCACAAAGGTAGAAGAAATGTTCTATAAAATCAATTTCGTCCCTGCAGAAGGAGCATTTATTATTGTCAACTTCCTTCATTTTGTGCAGCAGTATATTCGTTGGGTGGATATTATGTAGGATTTTCCATTGCAGTTCTCTCAGTCTAGTTTCCTTAGTTGCTTTTACCGCAAGTAGCCATATACTCTCATCTAGCACAACTTTTAATTTTCTTAACCAAAATGCCTCTGCACATGACTGAACAGGATTGTTTACTGACTCTTTCTTTTTTAAAAAGGCTGCAATATGTTTAGGTTTGGGTCCATTTGTCATGAAGTCTGGCATAATTACCTTTTTGTTTTGGGTTTTCGCAGCAGTCAACAGGCCATCTTCTGCCCATCGTTTCCAGATGTTTGGTATAGCGTTAATCAGTGCGTTGTATTCGAAAAAAGTGACTGCGTGGTTCCTTCCGATTCTATCTGTAACTTCTTCTCTAGTCAGGAGTCTGTTTTCGCTGCTTTTTATGATATCGCTCATTCGTTCCAGCCCTGCTTTTTACCACAGGGGAAAGTACAGCACTTTCTCCTTGAATCTGATTAAAGTGTTGTTCCATAAAAGTTGTCTGCTGATATTTACTCTGTCTACATCAGCTAGGCTCATACATGTTTTGTTTTTAAGATAGGTTTGTACTACCGTTTTCCAGAAGGAGCTTTTTTATCTTTTCAATTCCCACGACTTCATTCAGTTTACAATTTATTTCAATGCATCCTAAGCCACTCAAGACTTTACTTATGTGCCATCTCGGGATCCGAGCCCATTTCTTGTCTACACTCGTCAATAAACTTCTTGCCCATTCCAAATAATAGCTTTCTTGTGCCCTTTGTAAGTTAACCATATTTAGCCCACCATTTGATTTGTCATCCTCCATAATTTTCCTTTTAATTTTTTCAAAAGCTTTTCTATTACTAACTTTTCTTTGCCAGAGAAATTTATAAAACATTCTGTTGACTGCAGTAATGACATGTTCTGGTAAGCAAATACTCTGCATGACAAAAATCAACTGTGATAACAGAAATGTTTTAATAATGATTAATTTTCCATTAATTCCCAAGTCTCTATGGCTCCACAGTTTTATATATTTTTCGATTTTCTCGATTCTGTTTTTCCAGTTGTCCTCAACTTTTACAGCGCTTTTATCACTTGTGAAAATAATGCCTAGTATCTTCTATTTGTTTACTGGTTTGAATACAAGATTTTCGGTTTCTTGTCTTTGACTGCCTAATCTCATCGCTTTAGTCTTACGGCAATTCAATTTCAGTCCCGAGAAACCTGTGAATGTGTCTATAATGTCTTTGGCTAGGATCATGTCTTCACTGACCTTCAGAAACAGTGTTGTGTCGTCAGCAAGTTGTTTAATTTTCAAATCATTATTGTTATTATTATTATTATTATTATTATTACTATTATTATTATTATTATCATTATTATTGTTGCCTGCCCTATGTACAGTCCTGTCTTCGTGTACTGAAAGTGTGCCATGTACAGTCTAGTCTTTGTGCATTGAAAGTGTCCTATGTACAGTCCAGTCCTTGTGTATTGAGTGTCATATGTACAGTCCAGTCGTTGTGTACTGAAAGTGTCCTATGAACAGTCCTGTCCTTGTGTACTAAAATTGTCCTATGTACAGTCCAGTCCTTGTGCATCAAAGGATCCTATGTACAGTACTGTCCTTGTCTATTAAAAGTGTCCTATGAACACTACAGTCCTTGTGCACTGAAAGTGTCCTATGTGCAGTCCTGTCCTTGTGTATTGAAAGTGTCCTATGTACAGTCTTGCCCTTGTGTATTGAAAGTGTCCTACATACAGTCCAGTCCTTGTGTACTGAAAGTCCTATGTACAATACAGACTTTGTGTATTGAAAGTGTCCTATATACAGTTCAGTCCTTGGGTATTGAAAGTGTCCTATGTGCAGTCTAGTCATTGTGAATTGAAAGTATTATATGTACAGTCCAGTCCTTGTGTATTGAAAGTGACCTATGTACAGCCCTGTCCTTGTGTATTGAAAGTGTCCTATGTACAGTCCAGTCCTTGTGTATTGAAAGTGTCCTATGTACAGTCCAGTCCTTGTGTATTGAAAGTGTCCTATGTACAGTCCAGTCCAGTCCAGTCCAGTCCTTGTGTACTGAGAGTGTCCTATGTACAGTCCAGTCCTTGTGTACTGAAAGTGTCCTAAGTACAGTGCAGTCCTTGTGTACTGACAGTGTCCTTTGTGCAGTCCAGTCCTTGTGTATTAAAAGTGTCCTATGTACAGTCCAGTCCTTGTGCATTGAAAGTGTGTTATGTACAGTAAAGTCCTTGTGTATTGAAAGTGTCCTATGTGCAGTCTAGTCCTCGTGTATTGAAAGTGTCCTATGTACAGTCCAGTCCTTGTGTATTGAAAGTGTGCTACGTACAGTCAGGTCCTTGTGTACTGAAAGTGTCCTACGTACAATCCAGTCTTTGTGCATTGAACGTGTCCTATGTACAATCTAGTCCTTCTGTATTGAAAGTGTGCTATGTACAGTCCAGTCCTTGTGCACTGAAAGTGGTTCTGTACAGTCCAGTCCTTGTGTACTGACAGTGTCCTATGTACAGTCCAGTCCTTGTGTATTGAAAGTGTCCTATGTGCAGTCTAGTCCTTGTGCATTGCATGAAAATGTGCTGCGTACAGTCCAGTCCTTGTGCATTGAAAGTGTGCTACGTACAGTCAAGTCCCTGTGTAGTGAAAGTGTTCTATGCATATGCCAGTCTTTATGCATTGAAGTATCCTATGCACAATCTAGTCCTTGTGTACTTAAAGTGTTCTATGTACAGTCCAGTCCGTGTGTATCGAAAGGATCCTATGTACACTCTAGTCTTTGTTTATTGAAAGTGTCCTATGTATAGTCAAGTCTTTGTGTACTGAAAGTGTTCTATCTACAGTCTAGTCCTTGTGTATGGAAAGTGTCCATATCTAGTCCAGTCTTCGTGCATTGAAAGTGTCCTATGTTCAGTCCAGTCATTGTGTATTAATAGTGTCCTATGCACAGTACAGTGCTTGTGTATTGAAAGTGTCCTATGTACAGTCCAGTCCTTGTGTATAAAAGTGTCCTATGTACAGTTCAGTTCCTGTGTATTAAAAGTGTCCTATGTACAGTCCAGTCCTCGTGTGTTGAAAGCGTCCTATGTACAGTCCAGTCTTTGTGTATCGAAAGTGTCCTATGTACAGTCCAGTCCTTATGTACTGAAAGTGTCCTATGTACAGTCCAGTCTTTGTGTGTTGAAAGTGTCCTATGTACAGACCAGTCCTTGTGCACTGAAAGTGTCCTATGTACAGTCCAGTCCTTGTGCATTGAAAGTGTCCTGTGTACAGTCCAGTCCTTGCGTATTGAAAGTGTCCTATGTACAGTCCAGTCCTTGTGTATTGAAAGTGTCCTGTGTACAGGCCAGTCCTTGCGTATTGAAAGTGTCCTATGTACAGTCCAGTCGTTGTGTACTGAAAGTGTCCTACGTACATTGCAGTCCTTGTGTGTTGAAAGTGTCCCCTGTACAGACCAGTCCTTGTGTATTGAAAGTGTCCTATGTACAGTCCAGTCGTTGTGTACTGAAAGTGTCCTACGTACAGTGCAGTCTTTGTCTACTGAAAGTGTTCTATGTACAGTTCAGTCCTTGTATATTGAAAGTGTCCTATGTACAGTTCAGTCCTTGTATATTGAAAGTGTCCTATGTACAGTCATGTCCTTGGGTATTGAAAGCTGTCCTATGTACAGTCCAGTCGTTTTGTACTGAAAGTGTCCTATGTACAGTCCTGTCCTTGTGTATTGAAAGTGTTCTATGTATAGTCCTATCCTTGTGCATTGAAAGTGTCCTATGTGCAGTCTAGTCCTTGTGTATTGAAAGTGTCATATGTACAGTCTAGTCCTTGTGTATTGAAAGTGTTCTATGTACAGTCCAGTCCTTGTGTGTTGAAAGTGTTCTATGTACAGTCCAGTCCTTTTGTACTGAAAGTGTCCTATGTGCAGTCTAGTCCTTGTGTATTGAAAGTGTCCTGTGTGCAGTCTAGTCCTTGTGAATTGGAAGTGTTCTATATACAGTCTAGGCCTTGTGTACTGAAAGTATTCTATGTACAGTCCAGTCCTTGTGTGTTGAAAGTGTCCTATGTGCAGTCTAGTCCTTGTGCATTGGAAGTGTTCTATATACAGTCTAATCCTTATGTACTGAAAGTGCCCCTTGTACAGTCCTTGTGGATTGCAAGTGTGCTATATACAGTCTAGTCCTTGTGCATTGAAAGGTGTCATATGCACAGTCCTTGTGCATTGAAAGTGTCCTATCTACAGTCTAGTCCTTGTGCATTGGAAGTGTTCTATATACAGTCTAGTCCTCGTGTACTGAAATTGCCCCTTGTAAGTCCTTGTGGATTGCAAGTGTTCTATATACAGTCTAGTCCTTGTGCATTGAAAGTGTCCTATGCACAATCCATGTGCATTGAAAGTGTTCTATGTACAGTGTAGTCCTTGTGTACTGAAAGTGCCCCTTGTACAGTCCTTGTGTATTGAAAGTGTCCTATGCACTGTCCTTGTGCATTGAAAGTGTTTTATATACAGTCTAGTCCTTGTGTACTGAAAGTGCTCCTTGTATAGGCTTTGTGCATTGAAAGTGTCCTATCTACAGTCTAGTCCTTGTGTACTGAAAGTGTGCTATGCACAGTCTAGTCCTTTTGCCTTGAAAGTGTTCTTTGCAGAGTCCCTGTGCATTGAAAGTGTCCTATTCACAGTCTAGTCCATGTGTACTGAAAGTGTCCTATGCATAGTCCTTGTGTATTGAAAGTGTCCTATGTACAGTCCAGACCTTGTGCATTGAAAGTGTCCTATGTGCAGTCTAGTCCTTGTGCATTGAAAGTGTCCTATGTGCAGTCTAGTCCTTGTGCATTGAAAGTGTCCTATGTACAGTCTAGTCCTTGTGTGTTGAAAGTGTCCTATGTTACGTCTAGTCCTTCAGCATTGAAAGTGTTCTATGTACCGTCCAGTCCTTGTGTATTGAAAGTGTCCTATGTACAGTCTAATCCTTGCGCATTGAAAGTGTCCTGTGTACAATCCAGTCGTTGTGTACTGAAAGTGTCCTATGCATATCCCAGTCCTTGTGCGTTGAAAGTGTCCAGATACAGTTCAGTCCTTGTGCATTGAAAGTGTCCTATGTACAGTACACAGTCGTCTTTTTGTTTAAAGTGTCCTATCCCATGGTCTAGGATCGTCCAGGAGTGTGCAAAGTGTCATACGTACGGTGCGTGGCCATCATTACAGGTTTAAAGTTGACTCTGTACTGTCTGTGGTCGTCCTTGTGTTTCTAGAGCGCTCTGTCTCACGGTCCGTGGTTGTCAGTGTAGGTGTAACATATCCTGTGATAGGGACTGTCGTCGTACTTGTACGTTAAACTTTTCCTAGTGTACGGTTTGTAGTCGTCCATTCGGCACATAAACTGTTTCATCTTATGGTTTATGGTCATCTTTGTGTGCTTAAAGTGTCTTTTTGTACAGCCTATGGTCATCGTTTGTGTGCTTAAAGTGACTTTTTGTACAGTCTATGGTCATCCTTGTGTGCTTAAACTATATTTTCGTACAGTCTATGGTCATCCTTGTGTGCTTAAAGTGTCTTTTTGTACAGTCTAAGGTCAGTCGTGTTTGTTAGAAGTGCCTTTTTTGTACAATCTATGGTCATCCTTGTGTGCCTAAAGCGTATTTTCGTACCGTCTATGGTCTTCCTCGTGTACTTAGAAGTGTCTTTTTGTAAAGTCTGTGCTCATGCTTGTGTGCTTAAAGAGTCTTTTTGTACAGTCTATGGTCATCCTTGTGTACTTAAAGAGTCTGTTTGTACAGTCTATGGTCATTCTTGCGTTCTTAAAGTGTATATTCGTACGTGCTTAAAGTGTATTTTCATACAGTCTGTGGTCATCCTTGTGTGATTAAAATGTATTTTCGTACAGTCTATGGTCACTCGTGTGCTTGAAGTGTATGTACGTACAGTCTATGGTCATCTTTGTGTGCTTAAAGTGTATTTTCGTACAGTCATTGGTTATCCTTGTGTGATTAAAATGTATTTTCGTACAGTCTGTGGTCATCCTTGTGTGCTTAAAAAGTCCCATCTTACGGTCTGTGGTCGTCCTTCTGCGCTTAAAATGTCCTATAGTATTGTCCCAGCCCATCTTTGTGTCTTCACAATCATATCCACGTCAGCAGCACTATTTCTCATAAAAAGCTACATTTACGTCATATTCATTACTCGTAATGCAAAGGAACATAATTCATTGTTTGATTCACACAAGAATCATTCAGATCATTTTGTGCGCCATAATAATTATTTAAAACAAAGTGATGTAAATCACTCCAAGCTCTGTGACATAATTATTTCAGCCTACAGTCAATAAATGACTGGTAGACCAACACCATGATCATCATCTTAGCACAAAGTCACATTCATCGAATTCTGTTAAGTCACCATTTTAGCATCAGGTAATAGAGATCAATTTCAGCTTAACGTTATAATCGTTATTTTTGTACGAAATCAGACAAACCAATTTCAGTTCGAGGCCATTACGTGCATTTTTGCATCGAGTCATATAAATCAGTTCTATCTTGATTTCAATCAGTATTTTAGTGTGAAGTCATATGAATCAGTTTCATCTTTGTACCATAATCAATATTGTAGTACGAAGTCATACCACACACACACACACACACACACACACACACACACACACACACACACACACACACACACATACACACACGCACGTACGCACGCACGCACAAGCATGCGCTCACACACACACACACACACACACACACACCACACACACACACACACACACACACACTTACACACACACACACACACACACACACACACACACACACACACACAAACACACACACACACACACACACACACACACACACACACACACACACACACACACACACACTTATTGTAATATTTTCCAACCAACCGGAATATGTTTTTAATCAAACAGTACACATTCAGTAGGTAAGTTTGGGGAGGTTTTAGACTCAGTACTTTACTTGATGGTATGCTGACAGCGTATGCAATCAGAAACCATTGTGGATCTTACTCTGACTCAGCTGTTCCAAACTAAAACATCACAAGCGCAAAGGCTTCTCAGCATACTTCTTCCTCGCCTTCAAACGCTATGGGGATAAGGTTTACCATGGGATTCGTCCAAACCTATTACAACAAGAGGATGTTAATCATTGTTGAGTACTTCCTACATTCCAGCATTAGGAGATATCGTAGTTGACAACAGTCTAGCTCACCTTCAACAAGCCGTCATTCCTGACCTTCACGATGCAGTTAGCCCCCATCTTCAATATCAAATCTTACCCACCCTTTAAAACTAGTTCATGGTGTCCTGTGCAGTTTTCCCTCCACATTCTAATCCTAGGGCAACGGAAGGGGATATTGTCCTGTTCTAGCAGCACGGCATATTGTCCTGTGCAATTCTTTCCCACATTCTAACAACACGGCATATTGTCCTATGTCAGTTTCCCCATCTTCTAACAACACGACATATTGTCCTATGTCATTAATTCTTCCCCACCTTCTAACAACACGGCATATTGTCCTATGTCAGTTTCCCCACCTTCTAACAACACGACATATTGTCCTATGTCATTAATTCTTCCCCACCTTCTAACAACACGGCATATTGTCGTATGCCAGTTTCCCCTTCTTCTAACAACACGGCATGTTGTCCTATGTCATTCTTCCCACCTTCTAACAACACGGCATATTGTCCTACGCAATTCTTTCCCACCTTCTAACAACACGACATATTGTCCTATGTCATTCTTCCCACCTTCTAACAACACGGCATATT
>CM065722.1:190000-195000 GCA_033310375.1 Conus canariensis
GCAATAAAACTGCAGTCACTGCTGTACGGTGCTGGAACCAGCGGTCATACTGCTGTACGGTGCTGGAACCAGCAATCATACTGCTGTCACTGCTGTATGGTGCAGGAACCAGCAGTCATACTGCTGTACGGTGCTGGAACCAGCAGTCATACTGCTGTTACTGCTGTACGGTGCTGGAACCAGCGGTCAAACTGCTGTACTGTGCTGGAACCAGCCGTCACACTGCTGTACGATGCTGGAACCAGCGATCATACTGCTGTACGGTGCTGGAACCAGCAATCATACTGCTGTCACTGCTGTACAGTAGAGGAACCAGCAGTAATAATGCTGTACGGTGCTGGAACCAGCAATTATACTGCTGTTACTACTGTACGGTGCTGGAACCAGCAGTGATACTGCTGTACGGTGCTAGAACCAGCAGTGAAACTGCTGTCACTGCTGAAAGGCGCTGGAACCAGCAGTCATACTGCTGTACGGTGCTGGAACCAGCAAACTGCTGTCACTTCTGAACGGTGCTGGAATCAGCAGTCACACTGCTGTACGCTGCTGGAACCAGCAGTCATACTGCTGAACGGTGCTGGAACCAGCAATCATACTGCTGTCACTGCTGTAAGATGCTGAAACCAGCATTTATACGCTGTACGGTGCTGGAACAGCAATCATACTGCTGTCACTGCTGTACGATGCTGCAACCAGCAGTCATACTGCTGTACGATGCTGGAACCAGCGATATACTAGCTGTACGGTACTGGAAACAGCATACTGCTGTCACTGCTGTACGGTGCTGGAACTAGCAGTCATATGTGTGAACGGTGCTGGAACCAGCAATCATACTGCTGTCATTGCTGTATGGTGCAGAAACCAGCAGTCATACTGCTCTTCGGCGCTGGAACAAGCAGTCATACTGCTGCTACTGCTGTACGATGCTGGACCAGCAGCTAAACTGCTGTACTGTGCTGGAACCAGCAGTCAAACTGCTGTACGATGCTGGAGCCAGCGATCGTAATTGCTCTACGGTGCTGGAACCAGCAGTCATACTGGTGTACGGTGCTGAACCAGCAATCATACTTCTGTCACTGCTGAACGGTGCTGGAACCAGCAGGGATACTGCTCTACGGTGCTGGAACCAGCAGTCATACTGCTGTATGGTGTTGGAACCACCAATCATACTGCTGTCACTGCTGTACGTGCTGGAACCAGCAGGGATACTGCTGTACAGTGCTGTAACCAGCAGTGATACTGCTGTCACTGTTGTATGGTGCTGGACCAGCAGTCATACTGCTGTACGGTGCTGGAACCAGCAGTGATACTGGATGCTGTCACTTCTGAACGGTGCTGGAATCAGCAGACCACTGCTGTAAGCTGCTGGAACAGCAGTCATACTGCTATACGGTGCTGGAACCAGCATCATACTGCTGTCAGTTCAGTGCTGGAACCAGCAGTCATACTGCTGTTAGTGCAGGAACCAGCAATGATACTTGTGTCACAGCTGTACAGTGCTGGAACCAGCAGCCACACTGCTGTACGGTGCTGGAACCAGCAGTCATACTGCTGTACGGTGCTAGAACAAGCAGTCATACTGGATGTACGGTGCATGGAACCAGTAGTCATACTGCTGTCACTGCTGTACGGTGCTGGAACCAGCAGTCATACTGCTGTACGGTGCTGGAACCAGCAGTAATACTGCTGTTACTGCTGTACGGTGCTGGAACCAGCATCATACTGCTGTACTGTTCTCGAACCAGCAGTCATACGCTGTTACTGCTGTACGGTGCAGGAACCAGCAGTCACACTGCTGCTACTGTTGTACGGTGCTGGAACTAGCAGTCATACTGTTGTACGGTGCGGGATCCAGCAGTCTTACTGCTGTACGGTTTCAGAACCAGCAATAAACTGCAGTCACTGCTGTACGGTGCTGGAACCAGCAGTACTTACTGCTGCAACTACTGCTGTACAGTGCTGGAAATAGCAGTCATACTGCTGTACGTTGCTGGAACCAGCAGTCATACTGCTGACGGTGCTGGATCCAGCAGTCATACTGTCTGCTGTACTGCTGTAGCAAGCGTAGTGCTGGAACCAGCAATCACACTGCTGTTACTGCTGTACGGTGCTGGAACCAGCATCATACTGCTGTACGGTGCTCGAACCAGCACTCATACTGCTGTTACTGCTGTACGGTGCTGGATCCAGCAGTCAACTGCTGTGCAGTGCGGAAACAGCAGTCATACTGCGTACTGCTGTAACGTGCTGAAACCAGCAGTCATACTGCTGCACTGCTGAAGGTGCTGAAACCAGAAGTGATACTGCTGTACGGTGCTGGAACCAGCAGTCATACTGCTGTCACTTCTGAACGGTGCTGGAACAGCAGTACACTGCTGTACGCCGCTGGAACTAGCAGTCATACTGCTGACGATGATGGAACCAGAATATACTGCTGTCACTGCTGATAAGTGTTGGAACCAGCAGTTATACTGCTGTACAGTGCTGGAACCAGAAATCATACTGCTGGCACTGCTATACGATGCTGGACCAGCGATCATACTGCTGTACGGTGCTGGAACCAGAAATCATACTGCTGTCACTGCTGTACGGTGCTGGAACCGCTGTAATTACTGCTGCTACTGCTGTACGGTGCTGGAACCAGCATCATACTGCTGTACGGTGTTTGAACCAGTAGTCAAACTGCTGTAAGCTGATGGAACCAGCAGTGATACTGCTGTTACTGCGTACGGTGCTGGAACCAGCAGTCCATACTGCTGTACGGTGCTGGAACCAGCAGTCATACTGCTGTACGGTGCAGGAACCAGTCATACTGCTGTACGGTGCTGGAACCAGCAGTCATACTGCTGTTCAGTGCTGAAACAGCATTATACTGCTGTACGGTGCAGGAACCAGTAATCATACTGCTGGCACTGGTGTACGGTGCTGGAACCAGCAGCTACACTGCTTGTACGGTGCTGGAACCAGCAGTCGTACTGCTGTACGGTGCTCGAACCAGCACTCATACTGCTGTTTACTGCTGTACGGTGCAGGAACCAGCAGTCACACTCTGCTTACTGTTGTACGGTGCTGGAACCAGCAGTCATACTGCTGTACGGTGCGGGATCCAGCAGTCTTACTGCTGTACGGTTCAAGAACCAGCAATAAACTGCATTCACTGCTGTACGTGCTGGAACCAGCAGTCATACTGCTGTACGGTGCTGGAACCAGCAGTCATACTGACTGGCTAACTGCTGTAACGGTGCTGGAATAGCAGTCATACTGCTGTATGGTGCTGGAACCAGTAGTCATACTGCTGAACGGTGCTGGAGATCCAGCAGTCTACTGCTTCACTGCTGTACGAGTGCCGGAACCAGCAGTCATATTGCTGTGCGCGTGCTGGATCCAGCAGTCATACTGCTGTACGGTGCTGGAACACAGTCAACTGCTGTACGTTACTGGACAGCAGTCAACTGCTGTACGCGTAGGTGCTGGATCCAGCATCATACTGGTGCTACTGCTGTACGGTGCTGGAACCAGCAGTCATACTGCTGTTACTGCTGTACGGTGCTGGAACCAGCAGTCATACTGCTGTGTAAGTGCTGGAACCAGCAGTCATACTGCTGTACTGCTGAACCGAGTCGAAACCTGCTGTCACTCTGAACGTGCTGGAACCAGCAGTAACTGCTGTACGTCTGGAACCAGCATCATACTGCTGTAGCGTGTGCTGGAACCAGCAAGTCATACTGATGTCACTCTGTAACGGTGCTGGAACCAGCAGTCAACTGCTGTACGATGCTGGAACCAGCAGTATACTGCTGACACTGTGTAGTGCTGGAACCAGCAGTCATACTGCTGTACGTGCTGAACCAGTTCAACTGCTGTAAGGTGTGGAACCAGCAGTATACTGCTGTACCGGTAGCTGGAACCAGCACATCATTACTGCTGACCTCAACTGCTGTATGTGCAGAACCAGCAGTCATACTGCTGTACGGTGCTGGAACCAGCAGTCATACTGCTGTTACGTGCTGGAACAAGCAGTTATACTGCTGTACGGTGCTAGGAACCAGAATCATACTGCTGTCACTGGTAAAGTTCTGAAACCAGCAGTCATACTACTGCTACTGCTGTACGGTGCTGGAACCAGCATCGTACTGCTGTACGGTGCTCGAACCAGCAGTCATACTGCTGTTACGCTGTACGGTGCAGGAACCAGCAGTCATACTGCTGTTACTGTGACGGGATCCAGCAGTCATACTGCTGTACGGTTCAAGAACCAGCAATAAACTGCAGTCACTGCTGTACGGTGCTGGAACCAGCAGTCATACTGCTGTACGGTGCTGGAACCAGCAGTCATACTGCTGCTACTGCTGTACGGTGCTGGAAATAGCAGTCATACTGCTGTATGTGCTGGAACCAGCAGTCATACTGCTGAACGGTGCTGGATCCAGCAGTGCATACTGCGTCACTGCTGTACGGTGCTGGAAATAGCAGTCATACTGCTGTACGGTGCTGGAACCAGCAGTCATACTGCTGTACGGTGCTGGAACCAGCAATCACACTGCTGTTACTGCTGTACAGTGCTGGAACCAGCAGTCATACTGCTGTTACTGCTGTACGGTGCTGGATCCAGCAGTCATACTGACTGCTGCTGCTGTAAGGTGCTGGAATCAGCACTCATACTGCTGTTAATGCTGTATGGTGCTGGAACCAGCAGTCATACTGCTGCTACTGCTGTACCGTGCTGGAACCAGCAGTCATACTGCTGTACGGTGCTGGAACCAGCAGTCATACTGATGTCACTTCTGAACGGTGCTGGAATCAGCAGTCACACTGCTGTACGCCGCTGGAACCAGCAGTCATACTGCTGAACGGTGCTGGAACCAGCAATCATCTGCTGTCACTACTGTAAGGTGTTGGAACCAGCAGGTATACTGCTGTATGGTGCTGGAACCAGCAATCATACTGCTGTCACTGCTGTACGATGCTGAAACCAGCAGTCATACTGCTGTACGATGCTG
>CM065722.1:200000-217500 GCA_033310375.1 Conus canariensis
CTCTCTCTCTCTCTCTCTCTCTCTCTCGCTCTCTCTCTCTCTCTGTGTATATATATATATATATATATATATATATATATATATATATATATATATATATACATTTAAAAATATTTTGTTGTGAAACCACCACCACCAGTACGTAGAAGATCGGTGAACGAACTCAACAGGTGTTGAGGAGCTGTCCTGCTTGCTAGCTGAACCTCTACAAAGTTCTCTGTGCGTGACATATGTGGTACATGTGAGAAAAAGAGCGGCGTTACTGGTGCACAACGATGTGGAATTCTGTGGTGAATGTATCCCTAAACAACCAGGCTCGTGTTACGCTATATGTTGGTGGTATCACATTTTGCAGCCTTTGTGTTCCCCTGTATGACAAAAAACTAAACAAAACGAAAAAAGAAAAACAAACTGATTCAGTCCGCTCTACTGAAGATGATGAAGAGCAGCAAGCTGGTGGTCAGCCACCTGTCCTTCCTTCAGTCACCTGTCCTTCCTTCAGTCACCTGTCCTTCCTTCCTTCATTCATCTGTCCTTCCTTCAGTCACCTGTCCTTCCTTCCTTCAGTCACCTGTCCTTCCTTCCTTCAGTCACCTGTCCTTCCTTCAGTCACCTGTCCTTCCTTCCTTCAGTCACCTGTCCTTCCTTCCTTCAGTCACCTGTCCTTCCTTCCGTCAGCCACCTGTCCTTCCTTCAGTCACCTGTCCTTCCTTCCTTCAGTCATCTGTTCTTCCTTCAGTCACCTGTCCTTCCTTCAGTCACCTATCCTTCCATCCTTCAGTCACCTGTCCTTCCTTCAGTCACCTGTCCTTCCTTCCTTCAGCCACCTGTCCTTCCTTCAGTCACCTGTCCTTCCTTCCTTCAGTCATCTGTCCTTCCTTCAGTCATCTGTCCTTCCTTCCTTCAGTCACCTGTCCTTCCTTCCTTCAGTCACCTGTCCTTCCTTCCTCCGGTCACCTGTCCTTCCTTCAGCCACCTGTCCTTCCGTCAGTCACCTGTCCTTCCTACAATTACATGTCCTTCCTTCAGCCACCTGTCCTTACTTCATTCAGCCACCTGTCCTTCCTTCAGTCACCTGTCCTTCCTCCCTTCAGTCACCTGTCCTTCCTTCAGCCACCTGTCCTTCCTTTAGTCACCTGTCCCTTCAGTCACCTGTCCTTCCTTCAGTCACCTGTCCTTCCTTCAGTCACCTGTCCTTCCTTCAGTTACCTGTACTTCCTTCCTTCAGTCACCTGTCCTTCCTTCCTTCAGTCACCTGTCCTTCCTTCCGTCACCTGTCCTTCATTCCTTCAGTCACCTGTCCTTCCTTCCTTCCTTCACCTGTCCTTCCTTCAGTCACCCGTCCTTCCTTCAGCCACCTGTCCTTCCTTCCTTCAGCTACCTGTCCTTCCTTCCTTCAGTCACCTGTCCTTCCTTCAGTCAACTGTCCCACCCTCAGTCACCTGTCCTTCCTTCCTTCAGCCACCTATCCTTCCTTCAGTCACCTGTCCTTCCTCCCTTCAGTCACCTGTCCTTCCTTCAGCCACCTGTCCTTCCTTTAGTCACCTGTCCCTTCAGTCACCTGTTCTTCCTTCAGTCACCTGTCCTTCCTTCAGTCACCTGTCCTTCCTTCAGTTACCTGTCCTTCCTTCCTTCAGTCACCTGTCCTTCCTTCCGTCACCTGTCCTTCATTCCTTCAGTCACCTGTCCTTCCTTCAGTCACCTGTCCTTCCTTCCTTCAGTCACCTGTCCTTCCTTTCTTCAGTCACCTGTCCTTCCTTCCTTCAGTCACCTGTCCTTCCTTCAGTCACCTGTCCTTCCTTTAGCTACCTGTCCTTCCTTCCTTCCTTCAGTCAACTGTCCTTCCTTCAGCCACCTGTCCTTCCTTCCTTCAGCCACCTGTCCTTCCTTCAGTCACCTGTCCTTCCTTCCTTTAGTCACCTATAATTCCTTCCTTCAGCCAACAGTTCTTCCTTCAGTCACCTGTCCTTCCTTCAGTCACCTGTCCTTCCTTCAGTCACCTGTCTCTCCTTCAGTCACCTGTCCTTTCTTCAACCACCTGTCCTTCCTTCAGCCACCTGTCCTTCCTCCCTTCAGCTACCTCTCCTTCCTTCCTTCAGTCACCTGTCCTTCCTTCAGCCACCTATCCTTCCTACAGTCACCTGTCCTTCCTTCCTTCCTTCAGTCACCTGTCCTTCCTTCAGTCACCTGTCCTTCCCTCCTTCAGTCACATGTCCTTCCTTCCTTCAGTCGCCTATCCTTCCTTCCTTCAGTCACCTGTCCTTCCTTCAGTCACCTGTCCTTCCTTCAGCCACATGTCCTTCCTTCCTTCAGTCACCTGTCCGTCCTTCCTTCAGTCACCTGTCCTTCCTTCCTTCAGTCACCTGTCCTTCCTTCAGTCACCTGTCCTTTCAGTCACCTGTCCTTCCTTCCTTCAATCACCTGTCCTTCCTTTCTTCAGTCACCTGTCCTTCCTTCCTACAGTCACCTGTCCTTCCTTCAGTCACCTGTCCCTCCTTCCTTCAGTCACCTGTCCTTCCTTCAGCCATCTGTCCTTTCTTCCTTCAGTCACCTGTCCTTCCTTCAGTCATTTGTCCTTCCTTCAGTCACCTGTCCTTCCTTCAGTCACCTGTCCGTCCTTCCTTCTTCAGCCACCTATCCTTCCTTCAGCCACCTATTCTTCCTTCAGTCACCTGTCCTTCCTTCCGTCACCTGTCCTTCATTCCTTCAGTCACTTGTTCTTCCTTCAGTCACCTGTCCTTCCTTCAATCACCTGTCCTTCCTTCCTTCCTTCAGTCACCTGTCCTTCCTTCCTTCAGTCACCTGTCCTTCCTTCTTCAGCCACCTATCCTTCCTTCAGTCACCTGTCCTTCCTTCCGTCACCTGTCCTTCCTTCCTTCAGTCACTTGTTCTTCCTTCAGTCACCTGTCCTTCCTTCAATCACCTGTCCTTCCTTCCTTCCTTCAGTCACCTGTCCTTCCTTCCTTCAGTCACCTGTCCTTCCTTCTTCAGCCACCTATCCTTCCTTCAGTCACCTGTCCTTCCTTCCGTCACCTGTCCTTCCTTCCTTCAGTCACTTGTTCTTCCTTCAGTCACCTGTCCTTCCTTCCTTCAGCCACCTGTCCTTCCTTCAGTCACCTGTCCTTCCTTCAGTCACCTGTCCTTCCTTCCTTCAGTCACCTGTCCTTCCTTCAGTCACCTGTCCTTCCTTCCTTCAGTCACCTGTCCTTCCTTTAGTCACCTGTCCCTTCAGTCACCTGTCCTTCCTTCAGTCACCTGTCCTTCCTTCAGTCACCTGTCCTTCCTTCAGTTACCTGTCCTTCCTTCCTTCAGTCACCTGTCCTTCCTTCCTTCAGTCACCTGTCCTTCCTTCCGTCACCTGTCCTTCATTCCTTCAGTCACCTGTCCTTCCTTCAGTCACCTGTCCTTCCTTCCTTCAGTCACCTGTCCTTCCTTTCTTCAGTCACCTGTCCTTCCTTCCTTCAGTCACCTGTCCTTCCTTCAGTCACCTGTCCTTCCTTTAGCTACCTGTCCTTCCTTCCTTCCTTCAGTCACCAGTCCTTCCTTCAGCCACCTGTCCTTCCTTCCTTCAGCCACCTGTCCTTCCTTCAGTCACCTGTCCTTCCTTCCTTTAGTCACCTATAATTCCTTCCTTCAGCCAACAGTTCTTCCTTCAGTCACCTGTCCTTCCTTCAGTCACCTGTCCTTCCTTCAGTCACCTGTCTCTCCTTCAGTCACCTGTCCTTTCTTCAACCACCTGTCCTTCCTTCAGCCACCTGTCCTTCCTCCCTTCAGCTACCTCTCCTTCCTTCCTTCAGTCACCTGTCCTTCCTTCAGCCACCTATCCTTCCTACAGTCACCTGTCCTTCCTTCCTTCCTTCAGTCACCTGTCCTTCCTTCAGTCACCTGTCCTTCCCTCCTTCAGTCACATGTCCTTCCTTCCTTCAGTCGCCTATCCTTCCTTCCTTCAGTCACCTGTCCTTCCTTCAGTCACCTGTCCTTCCTTCAGCCACCTGTCCTTTCTTCCTTCAGTCACCTGTCCGTCCTTCCTTCAGTCACCTGTCCTTCCTTCCTTCAGTCACCTGTCCTTCCTTCAGTCACCTGTCCTTTCAGTCACCTGTCCTTCCTTCCTTCAATCACCTGTCCTTCCTTTCTTTAGTCACCTGTCCTTCCTTCCTACAGTCACCTGTCCTTCCTTCAGTCACCTGTCCTTCCTTCCTTCAGTCACCTGTCCTTCCTTCAGCCATCTGTCCTTTCTTCCTTCAGTCACCTGTCCTTCCTTCAGTCATTTGTCCTTCCTTCAGTCACCTGTCCTTCCTTCAGTCACCTGTCCGTCCTTCCTTCCTTCAGTCACTTCTTCTTCCTTCAGTCACCTGTCCTTCCTTCTTCAGCCACCTATCCTTCCTTCAGCCACCTATTCTTCCTTCAGTCACCTGTCCTTCCTTCCGTCACATGTCCTTCATTCCTTCATCACTTGTTCTTCCTTCAGTCACCTGTCCTTCCTTCAATCACCTGTCCTTCCTTCCTTCCTTCAGTCACCTGTCCTTCCTTCCTTCAGTCACCTGTCCTTCCTTCTTCAGCCACCTATCCTTCCTTCAGTCACCTGTCCTTCCTTCCGTCACCTGTCCTTCCTTCCTTCAGTCACTTGTTCTTCCTTCAGTCACCTGTCCTTCCTTCCTTCAGCCACCTGTCCTTCCTTCAGTCACCTGTCCTTCCTTCAGTCACCTGTCCTTCCTTCCTTCAGTCACCTGTCCTTCCTTCAGTCACCTGTCCTTCCTTCCTTCAGTCACCTATCCTTCCTTCAGTCACCTGTCCTTCCTTCCGTCACCTGTCCTTCCTTCCTTCAGTCACTTGTTCTTCCTTCAGTCACCTGTCCTTCCTTCCTTCAGTCACCTGTCCTTCCTTCAGTCACCTGTCCTTCCTTCAGTCACCTGTCCTTCCTTCAGTCACCTGTCCTTCCTTATAATAATAATAATAATAATGTATGGATTTTATATAGCGCAATTCTTGGGATCAACTCATTGCGCTCAGCACACACTCAAACACTCGCACTAACATGTGTTCACACACACACACGCACACACACACACACACACACACACACACACACACACACACACACACACACACACACACCTACCGACACAGGCGCACTTATCAAGTTCATCGGTTCAAGCGTAAACAATACAGTTATGCATGCAGTACATAAAAAGTCAGGTCATAATAATAGACACAGCATTCAGATATTATGGTTGAAGAAGGCTTTCCTAAAGAAGTATGTTTTTAACTCTGACTTGAATTTAGATACTGTAGGCAGGTCACGTAAGCTGTCAGGAAGAGAATTCCAAAGAGTGGGCGCACTAAAGCTAAATGCTCTCTCACCGACTGTCTTTAACGAGCGCCTAGGAATTTTCAGAAGTTTTTGAGAAGATAAGCGAAGAGACAGAGAAGTTTGATAGGTGGACAGAGAAGCAGAAAGATACTGTGGGAGTGTCCCATCAAAGAAACGATAGGCAAAAACTGCGATTTTGAACTGCCATCGATATTTGATGGGAAGCCAGTGGAGTTCACGTAACAAAGGTGTAATATGCTCATTTTTACGCTTTTTGAGAACAAGCCGAGCTGCACTGTTTTGCACCCTTTGTAATCGTGCAAGCTGTTCTGAAGGAAGTCCTGCTAAACACAGAGTTACAGTAGTCTAGTCGGGACATTACCATGGCGGTGATGAGTCTGATTGTTGCCTGTGTGGAGAGGTAAGACCGGATTGAAGCAATACGTCGCAATTCCAGGAAGCATGCACGACAAACATTAGATATTTGGTTCTGCATAGAGAGCGTTTGATCAATGCTAACACCTAAATATTTCACTGACTCTTTGAAAGGTAAAACAACACCATCAGTTCCTTCCTTCAGTCACCTGTCCTTCCTTCCTTCAGTCACCTGTCCTGCCTTCAGTCACCTGTCCTTCCTTCAGTCACCTGTCCTTCCTTCCTTCAGTCACCTGTCCTTCATTCAGTCACCTGTCCTTCCTTCCTTCAGTCACCTGTCCTTCCTTCCTTCAGTCGCCTGTCCTTCCTTCAGTCACTTGTCCTTCCTTCAGTCACCTGTCCTTCCTTCAGTCACCTGTCCTTCCTTCAGCCACAAAGGAGAACGGGACACTGGCCACTGTGGGCTCCACGCTGTGGGAGATGGTCAGGACAGAGGGAGTGGACACTCCAGCTGACCGGACGCCGCTTTACTTTTGTTGCAATCCCCCCACAGCCCTCATCCCCCCCACCCCCCGCCCGCCCTTTCCCTACTGTCCCTCCCTCACACGTGTGGAACTGAGCTCTTTTCAAAGCACGATATACTAGTCTGAACAGACGTCTATACCGTCTGACTTATGGACGTTGTTTTCAACACGCACATGATTCTGCAAACTCTTGACACTGATAGTTTGTCCAGCATGCAAGAAGCCTGGATATACCCATGTTAAAACAAAAATCTACAAAACAACGTGTGTGTGTGTGTGTGTGTGTGTGTGTGTGTGTGTGTGTGTGTGTGTGTGTGTGTGTGTATTTGTGCGTGCGTGCGTGCGTGCGTGCGTGCCTGCGTGCCTGCGTGCGTGCGTGCGTGCCTGCGTGCGTGCGTGCCTGCGTGTGTGTGTGTGTGTGTGTGTGCGTGCGTGTGCATGTGTGTGTGTGTGTGTGTGTGTGTGTGTGTGTGTGTGTGTGTGTGTGTGTGTGTGTGTGTGCGTGCGTGAGCGCGCGCGTGTGTGTGCGTTCACTAATACCTAGCATAGACTTTGATCAGAACGCGGTTTCAGACCACAGTCTCAGCTCTGTATTCTCGCTCTCCGATTACGCGGATGTTCTCGGTGGTTAGAGTTGTCCGTTGAAATGGATACGGCGGGTTGTCGGTTTAAATTTTGGACAATAATTACATTCTATCGGAGATGTCCCTCCATTGGCCCTTCGTCCGCTCTTCTCCCTTAGGCATTTGGGATCTCTCTCTCTCTCTCTCTCTCTCTCTCTCTCTCTCTCTCTCTCTCTCTCTCAGCTCGTTTCGTTCTCTCCCTTTTCCTCCCTAGTTCCCCCCTCCCCCCAATGGCTCTCATTTTCCAAACCATCTTTCTGTCTTTGTGTTGCAGCAAGGCCCAGACCGGGCGGCCAGTGGCGGGCTGGAGGTGACAGGTTTTTTCCCGTCTAGCTGTGGCGGGCTGTCGCTCTTTATCAGAACGGAATGAGATCAGCGGCAAAGGGATTTCTCCACGCCTTCTCAGATTGCTGCTGGCTCTCAGGCTGGGAGCAGTTGTAATTGCTTGGATTTCCATCAGTTTGGCGGGTTTTCAATGGCATAGTATTCCATGCCACAGCACCTCCCGCCACACTATTCCACTGTCTGTTCCACACACATCGCAGGGCTTTACTTAGGTAAAAACATGGCTATTCAAATGTTAAAGTAAGACATCACGCAATGTTCTTTATCAGCTACTATGGATGTGTGATTTTAATTCTGACGGACACACACACAGACACACACACAGACGCACACACACACACACACACACACACACACACACACACACACACCACACACACACACACACACGCACGCACACATGTGTGCCACACGCACGCATGCATGCACGCACGCATGCACGCACGCACGTAAGCGCGCGCACACACACATGCACACACACACACGTACGCACTCACACGTACGCACACACACGCACGCATGGACACACGCACGCACGCACGTACGCGCGCCACACACGCACGCACGCACGCGCTTGTACGCACACACACAGAGACGCGCGCTCAGCCGATTTTTAACATGTTCATAACTGACCCTACATAAATGAAAATAATGTATGGTAGTCTCTTTAGAAACGTAGAAAAAAAAGTAAAGAGCAGCTACTGCGCACTGTTAGGAAGCGAACTAAAGTTACATATGAACTTTAGAATTTATTGGCCTTGCGTTACAGTTTTCTGTGTAAATAATGTAATGAAAAATAGCAAGGTTTGGTATTCAAATGGCAAAGTTTAGGTCTGTCGACTATGTGATGTCACAAGGATCTGTATTAAAGCCGTTGTTTTTCTCCATCTATGTCTTTAACTAATGTCCTTTGTTGAATATAAACGTGAAATGTTACCACATGAGAATCTCATCATTTAAACGATTCAGAATCCTGTACATTTCAATCTAGCCACTATACGCACAATGGATTAGGATCATTCTGTAGAACCACATATCATTTATTAAATCTACTTTATATTTATATAGCTTTGTTGTTGTTGTTGTTATCGTTGTTGTTGTTGTTGTTGTTTGGGGGGTGGGGGACGTTATCACCAACGTGTAAAAGAGGGAACTCTGATCGATCAGAGGTTTCTTTTGCTCTGCTATATTTGACTCTTTATGGACTGCGTTAAGGGAGCATCCAACAGATATAGGTTGAAAACTAACAGTCATAGCCATATTTTTTCTCGGTGACTGTGGTTGCTGGATCTCGTGGCGCCGACATATCCTGCCATGTTCCCGACAAGCTGCCTACAAAGTGTTCTGCACCTCTTCTCTCTTTCTTCTTCCTTTCGCTTTAATTTAGTCATTTTTTCTTGTTTTTTTTCCTCACGGAATTTTGTTTCATTGTCTCACGATCATTTATTACAACAAAGAACGGCACCTAACACGTCAGCGGCTGACGATCTTTAATTACAATGCAAAACACCAGTGATAATCGATGATTTGTTACAGCATGAAATGCCACAGTGTCCAACGATAATTTATTCAGGAACACCATATGACACCATAATGTCTTACGTTTGTTTAGTACAATTCAAAGCACCACAAAACATCCTGTATTTAGCGATCGTTTAGTACAAAACACCAAAAGACACCATTTACGATCGTTTAGTAAAACACCAAAAGACACAGTTGAACGATCGTTTAGTATAAAACACAACAAAAGACACCATGTTGAACGATCGTTTAGTACAAAGCACAACACCACCATGTCACACGATCGTTTAGTACAAAACACAACACCGCCATGTCTTACGATCGTTTAGTACAAAACACACACCACCACGGTGTACAGTCGTTTAGTACAAAACACAACACCACTATGTCTTACGATCGTTTAGTACAAAACACAACACCAGCCAGTCACACGATCGTTAGTACAAAACACAACATCACCGTGTCTTACCGTCGTTTAGTACAAAACACAACACCACCATGTCACACGATCGTTAGTACAAAACACAACACCACCATGTCTTACCATCGTTTAGTACAGAACACAACACCTCCATGTCACACGATCGGTTAGTGCAAAACACAACACCACCATGTCACACGATCGTTAGTACAAAACACAACACCACCGTGTCTTACCATCGTTTAGTACAAAACACAACACCACCATGGTGTACAGTCGTTTAGTAGAAAACACAACACCACCATGTCTTACGATCATTTAGTACAAAACACAACACCACCATGTCACACGATCGTTTAGTACAAAACACAACACCACCATGTCTTACGATCGTTTAGTACAAAACACAACACCACCATGGTGTACAGTTGTATAGTACAAAACACAACACCACTATGTCTTACGATCGTTTAATACAAAACACAACACCACCATCTCACACGATCGTTTAGTGCAAAACACAACACCACCATGGTTACAGTCGTATAGTACAAAACACAACACCACTATGTCACACGATCGTTTAGTACAAAACACAACACCACCATGGTGTACAGTCGTTTAGTACAAAACACAACACCACCATGTCACACGATCGTTTAATACAAAACACAACACCACCATGGTGTACAGTCGTTTAGTACAAAACACAACACCACCATGTCTTACGATCGTTTGGTACAAAGCACAACACCACCATGTCACACAATCGTTTAGTAGAAAACACAACACCACCATGTCTTACGATCGTTTAGTACAAAACACAACACCACCATGTCTTACGATCGTTTAGTACAAAACACAACACCACCATGTCACACGATCGTTTAGTACAAAACACAACACCACCATGTCTTACGATCGTTTAGTACAAAACACACAACACCACCATGTCTTACGATCGTTTATTTTCGTGCGCAGGCAGAACTCACTCTGTTTGTCGACCCTCGTCTGTTCACTCACGTGACGGTACCACGTCACTTCCGGCTGAGGTACTCCCGTCACGTTACAGACCAGGGTGACGTGGTCGTTTTCCTGCACTTCCGTATCCGGCGTAGACAAATGGTCGATTATTTTAGCCGGAACTGGAATTAAAAAGATATCTAGTGTTAAACATTACTATTACACACGCATACACAGACACAGACAGACAGACACACACACAACAAACACACACACACACACACACACACACACACACACACACACACACACACACACACACACACGTTTCGTTCTATATCTTTTTTTTCATATAATCCATAAACGGTCACTACAGGCGCGGTACTGAAGAACAGTTCACCAGGCTCCCCCAGTTCCGTCGGTGATGTACCAAGTCTAGGACTCTGCCGATGGTTTCCCTGTCCTTTTCACAGTATCGACAGCCCGTCATTTTTTTTCTGTCTTACTCCCCCGTCTCTTTCCCCAAAAGATTGTTTTAGTAAGGCACCTTGATCTTTACTGAACCGATGTCAGCAGATCTTGGAATTAGTCAACTGTGCTGCTCAGTAGTTGGTACATTTGTTGCACACGGTCAATGCGAGTATATCTGATGTTCATCACCTTGCGAGGGGGGTTCACTTCTATGGCTTGGATTCCTCTTTCCACATCCCTTTGGATTCTTCTTTCCACATCCCTTTGGATTCTTCTTTCCACATCCCTTTGGATTCTCTTAACTTTATCTCACATCCTTTGGATTCTTCTTTCCACATCCCTTTGGATTCTTTTTTCCACATCCCTTTGGATTCTTCTTTCCACATCCCTTTGGATTCTTCTTTCCACATCCCTTTGCATTCTTCTTTCCACATCCCTTTGGATTCTTTTTCCACATCCCTTTGGATTCCTCTTTCCACATCCCTTTGGATTCCTCTTTCCACATCCCTTTGGATTCCTCTTTCCACATCCCTTTGGATTCTTTTTTTCCATATCCCTTTGGATTCCTCTTTCCACATCCCTTTGGGTTCCTCTTTCCACAACCCTTTGGATTCTTCTTTCCACATCCATTTGGATTCTTCTTTCCACATCCCTTTGGATTCCTCTTTCCACATCCCTTTGGATTCTTTTTCCACATCCCTTTGGATTCTTTTCCCACATCCCTTTGGATTCTTCTTTCCACATCCCTTTGGATTCCTCTTTCCACATCCCTTTGGGTTCCTCTTTCCACATCCCTTTGGATTCTTTTTTCCACATCCCTTTGGGTTCCTCTTTCCACATCCCTTTGGATTCCTCTTTCCACATCCCATTGGATTCTCTTTCCACACCCTTTGGGTTCCTCTTTCCACATCCCTTTGGATTCCTCTTTCCACATCCCTTTGGATTCTTCTTTCCACATCCCTTTGGATTCCTCTTTCCACATCCCTTTGGATTCCTCTTTCCACACCCCTTTGGATTCCTCTTTCCACGTCCCTCTGGATTCTTCTTTCCACATCCCTTTGGATTCCTCTTTCCACATCCCTTTGGATTCCTCTTTCCACACCCCTTTGGATTCCTCTTTCCACATCCCTTTGGATTCCTCCTTCCACATCCCTTTGGATTCCTCTTTCCACATCCCATTGGATTCCTCTTTCCACACCCCTTTGGATTTCTCTTTAACATCCCTTTGGATTCTTCTTTCCACACCCCTTTGGATTCCTCTTTCCACATCCCTTTGGATTCCTCTTTCCACACCCCTTTGATTCCTCTTTCCACATCCCCTTGCATCATTCTTTTCAGATCCCCTATCTATGTATCCATGTCTCTGTCTCTCTGTGTGTCTTTCTGTTTCTGTCTGCCTGCCCCCCCCCCTCTCTCTCTCTCTCTTTTCTCTCTCTCTCTCTCTGGCAAAGCTGTCTCTTACTCTTTTTTTTTCTATTTTTCCACCCAACGGTCCATCCATCTGTTATTGTCATCGTCATCAGCGCATAAAATCTTGAAATGATTCCGATTTCCCCTATTCTTGCTATTGTTTGAAATTCAGAGTGGTTTGCTCTTTCTTTTTCTTCTTCATTTTTTTGAGTCTTACATTATTTTTAACAGCTGAACTAAATCTATAATATGCTTGTCTGCTGCTACCGCTTTCTTTCTGTTTCCTTCACTTTTAGCTTTCTTTTGTTTCTTTTCATAAGAGAGATCTGAACGATATAAAACACAGTCGTTTTTGCTGGAGTTGCTCTGACTCAGACTGTGTGATCAGTGAAACTTGAACTCACAAGAGATCATGATTTTTTCTGCCATCGTCATCGCTATCATTTTTGTCATCGCCAAAGTATTATGGAGTCTAGATAACAACAAGAAACAACAACAATAATAATTAATAATAACAACAACAATAGTAATAATAAAAATGATGATGATAACAATAATAACAAAAGAAACAACAACAACAATAATAATCATAATTATAGTAGTAGTAGTAGATAGTAGTAGTAGTAGTAGTAGTAGTAGTAGTAGAGTAGCAGTGGTAGCAGTAGTAACAATAATTGATAATAATGATAAGAAGAACAAAAGTATGTAGTAGTAGTAGTAGTGTAGTAGTAGTAGTAGTAGTAGTAGTAGTAGTAGTAGTAGTAGTAATCCAAACAACAACAGCAATGCTGCTGCTACTGCTGCTTTTGCTGCTGCTGCTGCTGCTGCTGCTGCTGCTGCTGTGTGATGATGATGGATGATGAGATGACGATGATGATGATGACGATGATGATGATGACGATGATGATGATGAAGCTGCGGCTTCTACTACTACTACTATACTACTATACTACTACTATACTACTACTACTACTACTACTACTACTGTCGCTGCTGCTATTGCCACAACTACTACCACTTCTTCTGTCACTTGTATTGCTACAACTACTAAAACAATAATGAAAAGTATCTTCATATCATTATCATCACCATCATCATCGTCATCACCATTATTAATTAGTATTATTGTTATCATCATCATCATCATCATCATCATCATCACCATAATCATCGTCATCACCATTATTAATTAGTATTATTGTTATCATCATCATCATCATCATCATCATCATCATCATCATCATATAATACTATTATTATAATCATTATTATTGTTGTTACCAATATCAATAGATGATGATGATGTTGATGATAAGGATGATAATGATAATGATTACTATCAGCAGTAACAACAGCAGCAGCAGAATGATAATTATCATTATCATTATTATGAGCAGCAGCAACAGCAGCAGCAGCAGCAGTAGTAGAAGAGGTAGTAGTAGTAGTGGTGGTGGTAGTAGTGATAGCGGTAGTGGTAATGCTATTCATGTTGTCCTGATAATTCTTACCATAAAATCATCATCATCATCATCATCATCATCGTCGTCGTCGTCGTCGTCGTCGTCGTCGTCATCACGAATACTCTGTTGTTGTTATTATTAGTAATATTGTTATTATTATTATCATTATTATCATTATTCTAATGATTATTATCATTATTATTGTTATCATTATTATTTTTATTATCATTAACACCTTTATTGCCATTACCATTTTCATGGTGATGATGATGATAGTGATTGTGGTTGTTGTTGCTGTTGTTCTTATTAGTAGTATTATTGTTGTCATTATTGTTATTATTATCAGCATTACCATAATTATTATTACTACTTTCATTATCATCATCATCGTCATCATCATCTTTACTATCAATATCATTCTTAATATAATCATCATTATTATTATTATCATTTTATTATTATTATTATTACTATTATTAGTAGTACTTATACGATGACTATCCTCGGCTAGAGACCACATTGTTGTTGGTGTTGGTGTTGTTGTTATTGTTATTACTATATTATTACCATCATCATCATCATCACATCGTCGTCGTCGTCGTTGTCGTTGTCATTGCTATATCATTGTTATCAATATCATCTTTATTATCTTCATCATTACTAAGAATAATTAAACGGTGTCTGTCCTCGGTTACAGACCAAGCTTTAAGCGTGTTACAATCCAAGTTCTCATTGACACAATGGGAGCGGCCTGTCATTTCTTGTGTCATTCAGTCAAAATCAGTCATTCAGTTTTCTTCTTTCATTCTCACAATGTTTCCCGCGGGGTGTACGCTATGTGTAACGAGTCATCTTCAGCAACAGCCAAACTAGCCCTCTCTTCTGAAAGCTGCAGATAAGATGTTACGTGCGTGCAGATATTGTGAGTACGTCGACACGGGGAACCTCAGTTGACAGTCTCACTGGAAGGACATATCGGGGTATGGAATTAGAACCAGTGTTAACTCCAAGGGACCCCCCCCCCCTCTTCTTCCCCCCCCCTCTTCTTCCCATTCTGAAAGGGCACTGTGGAGATTTGAACCCGTATCCCCAAAAACACCAGGATTACGAATCCCGTGCCTTCACAGACATGGGGGTGACAGACCTACTGCCTTTGATGAATAAGCCACTGTGGACACTAACATCTCCCCTTGCTGCAAACGGATACTGAAGGTTATCCGCAGTTTCTCTCCCTGTCTCTCATTATCTATGTTTTACACGGTGAACTCCCGCTGGTAGATCCTCATCCTTCTGGTTTCTGATGTCCCTGGCTGTAATTTCCAGTCCGAACTGGCCGCTACAGTGTTACACTGTCAGTGAGATCCGCTACAACACCGTGTGCTCTTTCTCCATCTTCTTTACACGTGGGACTTCTTTATAAGATGTCAAGCATCACTGTGAACACGACCCTAACCCTCAGCTCATGGTGACCTTGATTGTCAACATCTGTTGACTGTGACCTTACAGCAAGTAAAGCCTATTAATAAAAGTACAATTGGATGATGATGTTCCAGAACAAGCTATCGGAGGTCAGCCTCCATATGTAGAAAGAAACTCGTGGAGAGCGTGGCAGCAGAGAGTCCTCAGAAGAGAAGCCCCCTTCAAGCAAGTGTTTCGGCCCTTATCTCCTGACACTCTAGGGGGGTTGGGCCACACCCGGTTCATGACTCCGGATGTCCCTCTGCTGCCCCTTTTTTTTCCCATCTTGGGACGAGCCATGGCTGGGATTCGAACCCATGACCCTCTGGACATGCTCATTTTCCACTTAATGACTCGCGCTTTAACCACTGAGCCACAGGGACACCTGATATTTGTAGGGAAATTAAGCCTTATGAAGTTCACTTTTGTTCCTCCTTGACCAGATCCAGTTTGAACACCTCTCTGCCGCTTCTGCCATTGCTTTCAGGGCTCTGGTTTTTTCCTTCCCTGCAACTGAGAGCTGTTTCATGAGGCTGTATGCAGACGTTCCTACGAATCCCCTAGCTCCAATTTCTGCAGTGAGGACTTTGACCTGATAGCCTTCTCTCCTCAGGCTGTTTGCCAGATCAGCATACTTTTCAGTCTTGTAGATTCCAATGACGGGAAACATGATCCAATTCAATATGGTCATGCCTAATTGTCATTCAGGGGTACATTTCCATCGTACTTTTACACAATCAGATCATGTGTTCTGCTTGACAAATCAACATTCTGTCTTGTTGTCTGTCTGCCTGTCTGTCGGTCTCTCTGTGATTCCAAAGTTCTTTGTCTCATAGGTCTAAAAACCACACTACACAGCCGGCTTGACAAGAACCGCTGGGGCTTAGTCAGATATCTTGTACCTCGAGACAAGCGACTCTTACTCGCAGACGATGATATCTTCAAAATAGATGGCGTCCCCTGCCATTTCGCACATCTCTTCTCTCCCTCCTCATTGTTTATCGGTGGAGAAGTGGAGAGAAAACACATAGGGTGTTGCCAGACGCGTGTCCACGATTACACAAGATGGATGTTCAGAATCCCCAGCAGGCCGTCATGAACAGGGCCGTCCTTTGCAGGCGGAAGGAGGGCCGAGGGGTGATTTCATGTCGTGATTTCCTCCTGTTCCCCTGGGAAAGCACCGATTGCCAACGGACGTCCTGCCCCACATCCGCTGTTTCCCTGCCACGTCTTGGACAGAGCTGCAGTCCCGCCATTAGCAGCTGGGCATTTTCCTACGGTTGTGCATTTAGTACTTACATACCAGCAGTTGGGCATTTTCCTACGGTTGTGCATTTAGTACTTACATACCAGCAGTTGGGCATTTTCCTACGGTTGTGCATTTAGTACTTACATACCAGCAGCTGGGCCAGCGCATACATTTTCCTACTGTTATCATTGGTTTTTATATATATATATATATATATATATATATATATATATATATATATATATATATATATATGTACGTGTGTGTGGTGGACATCCTCACGCTGTTTAAATATGTTCTCTTTGAACCTTATGACCATTGCACACGCGCACTTCTGATCTATTGTTAACAACCTTTGCACAGGAAAGGAAAAAGGAATCATTTCAAAGCCTTCTTCTGCACAGGGCCATCAGGAGGAGGAGGAAATGGTGAGGGGCATGTTTTGTGACTTTTGTTATGTTGATTTGCCTATTTTGTACTGTGTATAAATTAAGGGCTCAGGTGTGTGTTTTTGTGTTTTTGCTTGATTTAACACCTTTCGGGAAACAAACAGACACAAATAAATGTTAATGTTATACACGTAGAAAACACTTAAACACGCATCACCTTTGAAGTAAACAAGCAACGGAGAAAGCTTTCATATACGCCGACCATAAACATCTATCTATGTGAGATGTCTGGGTATCCAGGTCACGTTTAAAACGTTCACCTGTATAACATTCATTGAGATCCAGCTAGCGTTTAAAACGTTCACCTGTATAACATTCATTGAGATCCAGCTAGCGTTTAAAACGTTCACCTATATGACATTCATTGAGATCCAGCTAGCGTTTAAAACGTTCACTTGTATGACATTCATTGAGATCCAGCTAGCGTTTAAAACGTTCACCTGTATAACATTCATTGAGATCCAGCTAGCGTTTAAAACGTTCATCTGTATAACATTCATTGAGATCCAGCTAGCGTTTGGTAATTACCATGGTACACATGGAACTTGGTCTTTTCTTTCTTTTCCTATCTCAATTTGTGAGCGCTGAGATGAAGGCTCTAAATGCATCTAGATGCTCTAGATGCACATACGTGGCCACTCTAAATGTCGTTAACATCAGAATGTAATATGTAATAGTTCAATAAGGTCAAAGACACTGACACAGATAAAGCATTATGCGATATCATCATCATCATCATCACAACACACACACACACACACACACACACACACACACACACCACACACACATACACACACACACACACGCACGCACGCACGCACCCACGCACACACACATATACACAGAAGAGAGGAGAGAGAGAGAGAGAGAGGAGAGAGAGAGAGAGAGAGAGAGAGAGAGATTGATTGGCTGTCGAC
>CM065722.1:222500-265000 GCA_033310375.1 Conus canariensis
TTTGCACGATGAGGTAGACGTGCATATCTTATTTAGATAGCTAGTGTTTATTTTAAAAGAAAGGGTATACGTTTTATCTTGCTCAGCTAGCTAGCGTTTACCTTGCACGATGAGATAGACGAGTATTTCTTATTTAGATAGCTAGTGTTTACTTTACAAGAACGGGAACACGTCTCTATCTTGTTTAGCTAGCTACCGTTTACCTTAAACTATGAAGCATACGTGCATATCTTATTTAGATAGATAGCAAACAGATAGCTAGTGTTTACTTTGCAAGGAAGGGGACACGTCGCTATCTTGTTTACCTAGCTAGTTTTTACCTTGCACGATGAGGTAGACGCCTTCATCTTATTTAGCCTGCTAGAGTTTAGAATGTACGGTGAGGCAGACGTCTTCAGCTTATTTGGTCAGCTAGTGTTTAGTATGTACAGCGAGGGAGACGTCTTCATCTTATTTAGCCAGCTAGTGTTTAGTATGTACGATGAGGTAGACGTCTTCATCTTATTTAGTCAGCTAGTGTTTAGTATGTACAGTGAGGGAGACGTCTTCATCTTATTTAGCCAGCTAGTGTTTAGTATGTACGATGAGGTAGACGTCTTCATCTTATTTAGTCAGCTAGTGTTTGGTATGTACGATGAGGTAGACGTCTTCATCTTATTTATCCAGCTAGTGTTCTATTTATACGGTGAGGTAGACGTCTTCATATTATTTAGCCTGCTAGTGTTCTATTTATACGGTGAGGTAGACGTCCTCCTCTTATCTAGCCAGCTAGTGTTCTCTTTATACGGTGAGGTAGACGTCCTCATCTTATTTAGCCTGCTAGTGTTTAGCCGGTACGGTGAGGTAGACGTCCTCATCTTATTTAGCCAGCTAATGTTTTATTTTTTCGGTGAGGTAGACGTCTTCATCTCCTTTAGCCAGTTAGTGTTTAGTTTATACGGTAAGGCAGACGTCTTCATCTTATTTAGCCAGCTAGTGTTTCATCTTGTTTAACCAGCCAGTGTTTGGTTTGTACGCTGAGGCAGACGTCTTCATCTGAATTAGCCAGCTAGTCTTTAGTTTATAGTGTGAGGTAGACGTCTCCATCTTACTCAGCCAGCAACTGTTTCTTTCAGAACAGGCCGCTGGTGTTTACCTTGCACGATGAGGTAGACTGTCTTGACCTTGACAGGCACGGTGTTGATCTGGCAATTGTACAGACCCTGGTCAGCGTATTTCACCCGGCGGATGTGCAGGTTCCAGTCCTTGGTGAACGGCCGTTCGATGGACAGCCGTGAGTCGTCGATGATTCGCCGGTCCTCGTAGGCCAACAACGTAGAGAACATGTCGGTCCATACCACCTGCCGTATCATCATCATCATCATCATCATCATCATCATCATCATCATCATCATCATCATCACCATCCTCCTCCTCCTCCTCCTCCTCCTCCTCCTCTCCTATCATCTCATCATCATCGTCGACGTCGTCGTCGTCGTCATCATCATCATCATCATCATCATTCATCATTGTCGTCGTCGTCGTCGTCATCATCATCATCATCATCATCATCATCATCATCATCATCATCATCATCATCATCATCATCATCGTCATCATCACCATCATCATCGTCGTCGTCATCATAGTACAGCAATGAACAGTTCTGGGTATAATACAGAAATGAACAGTTCTAGGTACAGTACAGCGATGAACAGTTCTGGGTATAGTACAGCGATGAAAAGTTCTGGGTATAGTACAGCGATGAACAGTTCTGGGTATAGTACAGCGATGAACAGTTCTGGGTACAGTGTAGCGATGAACAGTTCTGGGTACAGTACAGCGAAGAACTGTTCTATGTATAGTACAGCGATCAACAGTTCTGGGTAGAATACAGCGATGAACAGGTCTGGGTATAGTAAAGCGATGAACTGTTCTACGTACAGTACAGCGATTAACTGTTCTACGTATAGTATAGCGATGAACTGTTCTAGGTATAGTTTGGCATTGAACTTTTCTAGGTATAGTATGGCGTTGGACTTTCCTAGGTATAGTATAGCGTTGAACTGTTTTAGGTGTAGTATAGCATTGAACTGTTCCAGGTAAAGTATAGCGTTGAACTTTTCTAGGTATCGTATAGCGTTAAACTGTTCTAGATATAGTACAGCGTTGAACTGTTCTACGTACAGTATAGCGCTGAACTGTTCTACGTACAGTATAGCGTTGAACTGTTCTACGTACAGTATAGCGTTGAACTGTTCTACGTACAATATGGCGCTGTACTGTTCTACGTACAGTGTAGCGTTGAACTGTTCTACGTACAGTATAGCGCTGAACTGTTCTACGTACAGTATAGCGCTGAACTGTTCTACGTACAGTATGGCGTTGAACTATTCTAGGTATAGTGTGGCGCTGAACTGTTCTAGGTAGCGTGAACGGTTCTAGATATAGTATAGAGTCGAACTGTTCTACGTACAGTATAGCGTTGAACTGTTCTACGTACAGTATAGCGTTGAACTGTTCTAGGTATACTATAGCGTCAAACTGTTCTAGGTATAGTACAGCGTTGAACTGCTCTAGGTATAGTATAGCGTTGAACTGTTCTAGGTATAGTATGGCGTCGAATTGTTCTAGATATAGTACAGCGTTGAACTGCTCTAGGTATAGTATAGCGTTGAACTGCTCTAGGTGTAGTATAGCGTTGAACTATTCCAGGTATAGTATAGCGTTGAACTTTTCTAGGTATAGTATAGCGTTGAACTGCTCTAGATATAGTATAGCGTTGAACTGTTCTAGGTATAATACAGCGTTGAACTGTTCTAGGTATAGTATGGCGTTGAACTGCTCTAGGTATAGTATGGTGTTGAACTGCTCTAGGTATAGTATAGCGTTGAACTAGGTATAGTATAGCGTTGAACATTTTCTCGGTATCGTGAGTATCAAGGTACAGTAGGGCGTTAACAGTTCTAGGTAAAGTATAGGATTCAATAGTTGCAGGTAAAACACCGCGTTAAAAAGTTCTTTTATTAATACAGCCTTGAAAACTTGAGGTGTACTACACTGTCAAACTCTTGCAGGTACAGTCTTTGAATATTACAGCCTTGAAAACTTGAGGTGTACTACACCGTCAAACTCTTGCAGGTACAGTCTTTGAATATTACAGCCTTGAAAACTTGAGGTGTACTACACCGTCAAACTATTGCAGGTGCAGTCTTTGAATATTACAGCCTTGAAAACTTGAGGTGTACTACACCGTCAAACTATTGCAGGCACAGTAGGGCACACAGCACTGACCAGTGGAAGGTGTAACATAGCGTCAATCTGTTTGAAGCTTTTCCCCCCCACCTTTAACCCTAGTTAAATGGATTCTGGAACAGGATACATTTGACTGTGTACACAATTTTATACATATATTTGCACAATTATTTACGTCCTACAGATGTGAACATGGATGATAAGCGCACACGGCTGTGCAAATTTGTTTCTTGTGCGGAGACATTTGTGCGTGCATACGAATATGTAACAATACAAGAACATATAATCATGCATGCGTATGAATATGTATAGATCTGGGAATTGTATAAGCTAATGCGGGCAAGGCAGAGGACCCCTAACCTGCCCCCAACCCCATTCTCCTTTCGCCCAAGCCCCTTCTCTCCCATACTCACACTTCCCTCTCTCTCTCTCTCCTACCGCCCCAGTGCACAGAAGTCGTAGCTTTCTCGCTGCCTCTGGCGGCATCATGTCATAACAGCTTAGAATGTCACAGTTTGAACAATCTTCCCTCTGACGGCATCATGTCATAACAGCTTAGAATGTCACAGTTTGAACAATCTTCCCTCTGACGGCATCATGTCATAACAGCTTAGAATGTCACAGTTTGAACAATCTTCCCTCTGGCTGCTTCATTTCATAACAGTTTAGAATGTCACAGTTTGAACAATCTTTCCTCTGACGGCATCATGTCATAACAGCTTAGAATGTCACAGTTTGAACAATCTTCCCTCTGACGGCATCATGTCATAACAGTTTAGAATGTCACAGTTTGAACAATCTTCCCTCTGACTGCTTCATTTCATAACAGTTTAGAATGTCACAGTTTGAACAATCTTCCCTCTGACGGCATCATGTCATAACAGCTTAGAATGTCACAGTTTGAACAATCTTCCCTCTGACGGCATCATTTCATAACAGCTTAGAATGTCACAGTTTGAACAATCTTTCCTCTGATGGCATCATGTGATAACAGTTTAGAATGTCACAGTTTGAACTATCTACACAGGTCCTGAGGGAAACATAGTGTTTACTGCAGTGTATGAAAAAGGATCTTTTGTCAGTCAACGTATACGGCATGAATAGAGACAACCCAGATTTCTATCAGAAAAATGAAATGACACATAGAACAGCTTCTTCTTCTTCTTCTTGAGGTGGGGTCCGTGGGTGAACGAGTTGTATGGAACTCCGTGGGTGAACGAGTTGTATGGAACCTATCATCAAACCAAGCTCAGGATTGTGACAGAAAGAAACAACAACAAAAGTAAAGAAAGGCGATTAATGATACTGTCTTTGGGCTTCATTGACAGTCGGAGAGAAATCAATCCGCACTGTAGATGTCATAGTGGCAGAAGACCTCAGACTAGGTGGCAAGCTAGACTGGATTTGTGTCTACGTTCTGAAAGCTTTATGACTAAGGTGGCTCATTGTGATATCATCCACAGATGTAGCATAGTGCACTTAATCATTACATTCAAGTTTATGTGTGGAATTCACGTTAAGCAAAACAGTACATGAAAATTCATCTGTCCTTTTCTTTAAAAAAAAAAATCAGACATGATTAAAGAAGTGGAACAGACACCGCAGGAATATGCTACTACTGATTTTGTTCAAACAATTTTTAATTATATTAACTTAATTCAGATCCTGTTAAGTATTTCATGTAAGTCTTTAGTTGTCCTGCGCATGAAAATAAAACAAAGTGGTTGCTTTTTAGCTTTAAAGAAAAAGAAAATAAGCAGAAAGAAAAACAATTATCAGTAGACAATCAAATTAGAAGAAGGCAAAATAAAAGTTATGCAGAATACGAAAAATTACATGTAAAAAATAACCACACAAGTATTGATGGGATGTCCATTAGAATCAATGATGGGATGTCCATTAGAATCAAAGCACGATAGATCGCCAAGTGTGGTAAGATTTGTAAGTATTTTTGTGGACTGAACATATTGTACCCGCAAGTACATTCTAAAACTAGTTGACAGTGAAGCGAAAAGAGAGATGACGATTTCTAAATCAAATCAATCACTTTAAATGACAATCAGCATGAAAAGAAGACAGCTGATCACCGCAGAAACGATAAGATTATCGATGAAATAGCAAATCTAAACCCAGAAATACCATTAACTCTGGAAGGGAAAATTACATTTGAGAAACTAACCTTAAGTCTGTGAAACATAAACCATAGAAAAAGCGCCTTTCTGACGACTTTCCCTGTGAATTTTTTATTTTTATATTTGTTTTGGTTTGGTTTTGGTTTGGTTTGTTTGTTTGTTTTAAAGAAGTTAAAACTTCCCTGATAAGAAAAAGTGTAGACTATTACACAAGAGGAAAGTACGTTAAACGGGGAAACTGAATAAGCAACTGGAAACCTTCTTCCTGTTCAATACCGTTTGGGAACCTGATTCTTTTTCATTGCTGTCCCACTGAACAAGTACTCCCAACACTTACTGATATAAAACCTATGTTTTTTTCAGCTATATCGTAGCGTCAAGCCTGTTCAAGTGACAGTAGGTATTTTACTTGTTTGAGTTTTGATGTAGTATTCACTTGTTTGAGTTTTAGTGTAGTATTCACTTGTTGTTTTTTTTAGTGTAGTATTCACTTGTTTTTTTTGTTTTTTTTTAGTGTAGTATTCACTTGTTTCAATTTTAGAGTACTATTGACTTGTTTGAGTTTTTGTGTAGTGCTGACGTGTTTGAGTTTCTAGTATAGTATCCACTTGTTTGAGTTTTAGTGTAGTATTCACTTTTTTTAGTGTAGTATTCACTTGTTGAATTTTAGAGTATTATTGAGTTGTTTGAGTTTTAGTGTAGTATGGACTTGTTTGAATTTTATTGTGGTATTGACTTTATTTAGTTTTGGTGTAGTATTGACTTGTTTGAGTTTTAATGTAATATTGACTTGTTTGAGTTTAGTGCAGTATTCACTTGTTTGAGCTTTAGTGAAATATCGACTTGTTTGAAATTTAATGTAGTATTACCTTGTTTCAATTTTAGTATGGTTTACAACTTTTTTTCAGGATAATACAGCCCCGAACTTTTTCAGGTAGAGTACTTTTTCTAGCACTAAATGCCACTGCGGTTTCCTGTTGACCAAGTTTACACTTAATAAGCTGATCTTGATGTATGCTTATTTTACTGAACCTGTAGAGAGAATTTTGGCGCTGTTGCTGTATTCTGCAAGCACATCTGATGAACTTGTGAGTGGGTGGGCGGAGGTGTGTGATGGGGAGATTGTGATGTACAGTGTTAAGAAACGTAACCGCCATTGCCGGGGATGTGAAGGAGGGAGGGGGAGGGGGGCGAAACAAAAAAACGGTAAAAATGAAACTGAAGGCAAATAAATAAATGGCTGAAAAAAGATAAACCACAAAGAACAAAAAACTGGAAAAAGAAAAACCACAGGAATGACCAGATGAACGACAAATAACAAACAAATAGAAAAGGGCAGAAAAAACTCTGGCCGAATGAAATAATAAAAACGAAACAAAGGATAACAAAAACCCAGAGAGTAAAGGCAGTCAGAAAAATATGAAGAAGACACACGAATTTGTAAACATTCAATATACTTCATGCAATGTAACAGTTAATCGCCCATCTGACAAACAGTCACCGGCTTGTTCGTGTAAGAGAGAGAGAGAGAGAGAGAGAGAGAGAGAGAGAGAGAGAGAGAGAGAGAGAGACAGCAGACAGACAGACAGAGACAGACAGACAGACAGACAGACACAGTGAGACAAAGAGAAAGAGACACATCAGTTGGGGTGGGGTAGGGAGTAGGCGTGGGGCGAGAGGGAGATAAAGAAGGAGACAGGGGAGAGGAATTGTATCTCAGATTATATATATATATATATATATATATTATATATATATATATATATATAATATATATATACAGAAGTTTTAATACCTGTTCAAATCAGAAACACATACAGGCAGCAGAAAAAAATCGAACAAAACAATGCAATAAAGCCTGAGAGAGGAGAGAAGAAGAGGGACGATTTTCAGCTTCGGCATCTACAAAGAAAGAAGAACACGCACAGGCAAACGAAAAGACAAAAACCACAGATGATAACAAAAAGAAAAAAAAGGCTACAAGACTGTACGAAAAAAGAAAATAGAAAATAAAGGAAAGAAGCAAGAAGGAAGGAAAAAGAAGGCGGAAATACGAAGAAAGAAAGGCAGAAGCAATGTGGGGAATGAAGGATGCCATTAACACAGTCCGGCAGTGAAGCCAGGCAATTAGCAGTGGAGGCGGCAGAGAAGGCTGCTGATGCTACAATGCCCGCTAATGTCTTTCAGGGGATGCTCGAGAATAAATCAAAACCAAATCATGGAGAGTTACGGCTTCCAGCGACCCTGACCCTTTGAAAATTAGTTTAAATGAAAGGAATCGGCAACACCGCCTCTCTCTCTCTCTCTCTCTCTCTCTCTCTCTCTCTCTCTCTGTATGTGTGTGTGTGTGTGTGTGTGTGTGTGTGTGTGTGTGTGTGTGTGTGTGTGTGTGTGTGTGTGTGTTTATAATTATGTGTATGTTTAAAACGAGAGGGTTCAAAAGACCCTGGGGATTATGGCCATCAACGAAGTCCAAAGCAAAAGTGTGTCCTCAGCTGATCACTAAAATCCGATGTCAAAGGGTCTCTTTTGATTTGAAGCCTTGCAGCAACAGAGGCAACAGATCACGGTGTGTGTTTGGGTGTGAAGGAGAACTAGTAGGTGTTTGAAAGGGCAGACAAGCCTTGCAGCAACAGATCACGGTGTGTGTTCGGGTGTGAAGACCTAGTAGGTATTTGAAAGGGCAGACAAGCCTTGCAGCAACAGATCACGGTGTGTGTTTATGTGTGGAGAACTAGCAGGTGTTTGAAAGGGCAGACAAGCCTTGCAGCAACAGATCACGGTGTGTGTTTGGGTGTGGAGAACTAGCAGGTGTTTGAAAGGGCAGACAAGCCTTGCAGCAACAGATCACGGTGTGTGTTTGGGTGTGGAGAACTAGCAGGTGTTTGAAAGGGCAGACAAGCCTTGCAGCAACAGATCACGGTTTGTGTTTGGGTGTGGAGAACTAGTAGGTGTTTGAAAGGGCAGACAAGCCTTGTAGCAACAGATCACAGTGTGTGTTTGGGTGTGGAGAACTAGCAGGTGTTTGAAAGGGCAGACAAATGACCTGCACCATTTCCAAATGTCTCAGGTTTCTGGTGAAGGTGACACTTGAAATCCCACGAATGTCCGTTCTGTGAAATCCACCTTTCATTCAGTCTATGCCGCTCAGACCACTTAGAAAATGACAGCCTAGCCAAGACCCGTCCATTGGCTTCAATCCCAACAAGAGCATACAAATCTAATAAAACGCCTTTTAAAAATCCCACCGACCAAGACACTTTTACGGCTGAGAAGATTGCAACGAGCATTTTTTTTCGGCACAGAAGGAAAGGGGCGTTTTCATAGCTGGGAGGAGAGATTACTCTTCTGACAACAAACGACAGATCCACCCAAAGGGACAGCATCGGCGAACCCACCAGTGTCCACCAGAGGCCCTGCTAATGTGTCCATACTAATGGGCCACTTGTGTCCTCCGCCCTTTCTTTGCATTGACGCCCGTTTCCTTCCCCACTTCCCGTTCCTCGTTTGCTTCACGTCTTTACTTCATCCACCCACTCCTTCCCTCTACTCCCCACCACCTTCCTGCCTCTCTCGTTCTTCGCTGCCTTTTAATTCGTTCTCTTTTTTCTTAGTCGTCATTTCATTTTAAAAATATCTTTTGTCTGGCCTTCCTTGATCTTTTTTCCGCTTCTGACTGATATCCTTTCCACTTAATCATTACTTATATCTTTTGGCTGATATTTCCTCTTAATCATTACTTATATCTTTTGCTGATGTTTCCTCTTAATCATTACTTATATCTTTTGGCTGATCCTTCCTCTTAATCATTATTTATATGTTTTGGCTGATCTTCTTTCCTCTTAATCATTACTTATATCTTTTGGCTGATCTTTCCTCGTAATCATTACTTATATGTTTTGGTTGATCTTTCCTCCTAATCATTACTTATATCTTTTGGCTGATCTTTCCTCTTAATCATTACTTATATCTTTTGGCTGATCTTTCCTCGTAATCATTACTTATATCTTTTGGCTGATCTTTCCTCCTAATCATTACTTATATCTTTTGGCTGATCTTTCTTCCTAATCATTACTTATATCCTTTGGCTGATCGTTCCTCTTAATCATTACTTATATCCTTTGGCTGATCTTTCCTCTTAATCGTTACTTATATCTTTTGGCTGATCTTTCTTCTTAATCATTACTTATATCCTTTGGCTGATCTTTCTTCTTAATCATTACTCATATCTTTTGGCTGATCTTTCTTCTTAATCATTACTCATATCTTTTGGCTGATCTTTCTTCTTAATCATTACTCATATCTTTTGGCTGATCACCGTTCCTCTTAATTAATTATGTGATCTTTTTAATCTCTTTTGGCTGATCGTTCCTCTTAATCATTACTTATATCCTTTGGCTGATCTTTCCTCTTAATCATTACTTATATCTTTTGGATAAATTCCTTTCCACTTAATCATTAATTGTGTCTTTTGGCTTATCTTTCCCCCTAATCATTACTTATATCTTTGGGCTGATCTTTCCTCTTAATCATTACTTATATCTTTTGGCTGATCTTTCCTCTTAATCATTACTTATATCGTTTGGCTGATCTTTCCTCTAATCATTACTTATATCTTTTGGCTGATCTTTTCCTCTTAATCATTACTTATATCGTTTGGCTGATCTTTCCTCTTAATCATTACTTATATCTTTTGGCTGATCTCCTTTCCTCTTAATCATTACTTATATCGTTTGGCTGATTCCTTTCCTCTTAATCATTACTTATATCGTTTGGCTGATCTCCTTTCCTCTTAATCATTACTTATATCGTTTGGCTGATCTTTCCTCTTAATCATTACTTATATCGTTTGGCTGATCTTTCCTCTTAATCATTACTTATATCGTTTGGCTGATCTCCTTTCCTCTTAATCATTACTTATATCTTTTGGTTGATCTCTTTCCTCTTAATCATTACTTATATCTTTTGGTTGATCTTTCCTCTTAATCATTACTTATATCTTTTGGTTGATCTTTCCTCTTAATCATTACTTATATCTTTTGGTTGATCTTCCTCTTAATCATTACTTATATCTTTTGTGATCTTCTCTTAATCATTACTTATTTTTTGGCTGATCTCCTTTCCTCTTAATCATTACTTATATCTTTTGGCTGATCTCCTTTCCTCTTAATCATTACTTATATCTTTTGGTTGATCTTTCTTCTTAATCATTACTTATATCCTTTGGCTGATCTCCTTTCCTCTTAATCATTACTTATATCTTTTGGCTGATCTTTCCTCTTAATCATTACTTATATCATTTGGTTGATCTTTCCTCTTAATCATTACTTATATCTTTTGGTTGATCTTTCCTCTTAATCATTACTTATATCTTTTGGCTGATCTCCTTTCCTCTTAATCATTACTTATATCTTTTGGTTGATTTTTCTTCTTAATCATTACTGATATCTTTTGGTTGATTTTTCTTCTTAATCATTACTGATATCTTTTGGCTGATCTTTCCTCTTAATCATTACTTATATCGTTTGGCTGATCTCCTGTCCTCTTAATCATTACTTATATCTTTTGGCTCGTTTCTCTCATCTTTTTCCCTCTTCATCTTTATCATTCTAGTGTCTTCCCTTGTTACTTTCCTGTTCATGTTCATCACTCTTTTCTCTCATGTTCTATCCTCTTCTTGTCCATTATTCCATTACTTTCTCTTAATGTTTTCTTCTCCATATTCATTATTCTTTTCTTTCCTATCATGTTCTTCATGTTCAGTATTCTTTTCTTTTCTATAATCTTCTTTCCTTTTTCTTGAATCTTTTTTCGCCACCTTTACTCTTCATTTTGATCTTCGTTTCTTTTCTCTCCTGACTTTCCTTTTCATAACTATTACCGTCTTTTTCTCTCATTTTATTTCCTCTTCATTTACATTACTCTTTTCTTTTCCATCACCTTCTGTCCCCTCATGTTCCATGTTGTTTCCTTTTCCATCACCTTCTGTCCCCTCATTTTCCATGTCGTTTCCTTTTTCATCATCTTCTTTCCCCTCGTTTTCCATGTCGTTTCTTTTTCCGTCATCTTCTTTCCCCTCATTTTCCATGTCTTTTCCTTTTCCGTCATTCCCTTTTTTCTTCGTATTCAGTATTCTTCTTCTCTTTGCATGCTCTTCTGTCCTCTTAATGTTCAGTTTGTTCTGTGGAGGGTTTGAAAGTTGACAACTTTGACATTGTGAAATGTAGACCACTGTCAGAGATGTAAATTCAATTCAACGCCGCAACAAATGCTCTCTGTCTGTCTGTCTGTCTGTCTCTGTCTCTGTCTCTGCCTCTCTCTCTCTCTCTCTCTCTCTCTCTCTCTCTCTCTCTCTCTCTCTCTCTCTCCTCTCTCTCTCTGTGCTCCTCATCACCTGATGGTTTCCGAGGTGTTTGACCGCACAGGGCAGTATAGCTGTGGTGAATTCTTTGACTGTCACATTGACCACCGGCATGTCGAACTCCGGATCCTCACACAGCGAACCTGGAACAGAACCCCACAGCCATCGTTATCTGGTTGTTGCCTTCATCATGATGTATGTCTTGACTGCTGTCACTGTCATCCATTTATAATGATTTATGTTTTGATTGCTGTAACTGTTATCAATGTATGATTGGTGTCTTGACTGCTGTCACTTTCATCAATGTATGATTGGTGTCTTGATTGCTGTCACTGTCATCAATGTATAATGATTTATGCCTTGATTGCTGTCACTGTCATCAATGTATAATGATTTATGTCTTGATTGCTGTCACTGTCATCAATGTATAATGATTTATGTCTTGATTGCTGTCACTGTCATCAATGTATAATGATTTATGTCTTGATTGTTGTCACTGTCATCAATGTATGATTGGTGTCTTGATTGCTGTCCCTGTCATCAATGTATAATGATTTATGTTTGAGTGCCATCACTGTCATCAATGTGTGATTGGTGTCTTGATTGCTGTCACTGTCATCAATGTATGATTGGTGTCTTGATTGCTGTCACTGTCATCAATGTATAATGATTTATGTTTTGATTGCCATCACTGTCAGCAATGTATAATGATTGGTGTCTTGATTGCTGTCACCGCCATCGATGTATAATGATTGGTATCTTGATTGCTGTCACCGTCATCAATCTGCAATGCGTTATGTTTTGATTGCCATCACTGTCATCAATGCATAATGTTTTATGTCTTGATTGCTGTCAATGTCATCAATGATTGATGATTAGTGAACCGATTACTGTCATTGTCATCAATGTATGATTTATATCTTGATTGCTGTCACTGTCATCAATGTATGATTTATGTCTTGATTGCTGTCACTGTCATCAATGTATGATTTATGTCTTGATTGCTGTCACTGTCATCAATGTATAAGGATTCATGTCTTGATTGCTGTCACTGTCATCAATGTATAATGATTCATGTCCTTATTACTGTCACTGTCATCAATGTATAATGATTTATGTCTTGATTGCTGTCACTGTCATCAATGTGTAAGAATCTATGTCTTGATTGCTGTCACTGTCATCAATCTATAATAATTAGTGTCTTGATTGCTGTCACTGTCATCATTGTGTAATGATTTATGTCCTGATTGCTGTCACTGCTATCAATGTTTATTGATTTATGTCTTGTTTGCTGTCACTGTCATCAATATTGCATTTCGTCTTACTGTCATTGTCATACACGTTTCTTACGCTTTAGATGAAACAAAATCCACAAAACACCTTCGACTGATAGGAAATAAGACAGATAAGACGAATTAAATGAGCACAGACAAAACATGCTAAACTGAATACTGAAAGAGAAAGCAAAGGAAACAATGTACATTGCATTCACAAACAAACGGATGAAACAAACACATTCACGCGCATACACGAGCAAGAAAATCGAGAGAAGCAGACACAGCCAGCTCATACAGAGACTACTGGTGACACTTTACAGAAGAGGTCAAATATGTTCAAAGGTCATCTTCAGGAAACGGCTGAGAAGTGAAATATCTCACAGAAATGTGTGTGTGTGTGCGTGCGTGCGTGCGTGCGTGCTTGCGTGCGTGCGTGCGTGCAGTGCGGTGTGGTGCGGTGCGTGCGTGCGTGCATGTACGTGTACGCGCGCACGCGCGCGTGTGTGTGCGTGTGTGTGTGTGTGTGTGTGTGTGTGTGTGTGTGTGTTTTCCTGTTCAGACAACTGCAGTTGACACAAAGAGAGCCCGCTAAAGATATTGGTTCTGGAGAGAGAGAGAGAGAGAGAGAGAGAGAGAGAGAGAGAGAGAGAGAGAGAGAGAGAGAGAGAGAGAAAGAGAGAGAGAGAGAGAGAGAGAGACAGACAGACAGACAGACAGACAGCGAGACAGAGAAAGAGACAGGGACAGAGACAGAGAGAGGGAGAGGGACAGACAGAGAAAGAGAGAGTGAGAGAAACAGACAGGCAGACAGAGAGAGGGAGACAGAAACAAAGAGAAAGAGAGAGACGGGAAAAGATAGACAAAGACAGAGAGAGAGAGAGAGAGAGAGAGAGAGAGAGAGAGAGAGAGAGACAGAGAGAGAGAGAGAGACAGAGAGAGAGACAGAGAGACAGAGAGAGATAGAGACAGAGGCTGCTAATGTGAGTGGCAAGGGGTTAAGGAAGTGGCAAACCTACATTTGAGAAACCGTTGCACCCAATATTTCAAATGTAAGTATCAGTCCTGTGTTGCAGCCTCCTCCTTGTCTTCTTCTAATGTCACTGTTGTCTTTGTCGTCATCATTTTGTTTTGTTTTGTTTGATTTAGCGTCTTTTCACAAAATAGTGTTTTTAGACGGATCTTGAAATCATCCTGAATGACATAAGTATTTTATCACAAATAGGAATACCCCGTCATTTCATATCCCCCATCAATGTAATACCCTGTTTGACAGAAATAAACATCAATAAACAATACCTATAATTTATTTTTTTTTTTAATTTTTCAAATCGAGCAAACTACAGAGCTGTTCCTATAGGACTCCGAAGAAGAGATTTAGCTGCAGTGACAAGAAGTGATTGATCATCAAACATGGCTTTGAGATCGTCATCTTTAGTATTGTTTATGACTGCCAGATAATCGGGTAAATATTGTTTTGTGAACGGACAATAGAATAAAATATGGAACGTTAACACTCCTCTCCACAGGGACACCTAATGTCGTTTATATGTTTGCATTTTAACGCATTGAGTTTTAGTCTGTAACATAAAGAGCTAACTTCTCGTGGCTCATTATTAATACCTTTTTGTAATAAGGAGTCTTTACTGTCAAAAGTTGTGACATTGTGGCTGGCTTTCTTATAGACTGCCTCCAGAAGATGATATCCCTCTTTTACAGATAATGGAATCTTTACAGTAGTGCAGCCATTTGCATTCCTTGCACCTTTCCTTGCCATTCTATCTGCCCAATCATTTGCTTGAACACCACAATGAGAAAGGACCCAACAAAAAGTTACATCAGAACCTTTTTGCATTAGAAAATTAACAAGATGCCTTATTTCATTTATAATGTCAGCTCTTTCCTTTAGCTTAGTTGAAGTTAGCGACAGTAAAACAGATCTTGTCATCATGCGCTCACCAATGTGCTGATCATCTTCATCGTAACCATATAACGACCAAGACCCGGTCTACTTTAGTAGTAGTAACCCTTTGATCACTTTTCTCTAAAGACACTCTGTGTCAGTCTAATCTTTTCTTTTCTTCCCTATAATCTCTCCCTCCTTCCCTCCCCTCCCCTCCCCCTTCCCCTTCTCTTTAACACACACACACACACACACACACACACCACGCACGCACGCACGCACGCACGCACGCACGCACGCACGCGCGCACACACACACACACACACACACACACACACACACACACACACACACACACAAGCATCACTTACGCACACACAAACCTCACGCGCGCATTGAAATGTCATACAGATGGCAAAAAGTATGATGAGCATCCGACACTAAGGCAACGTAGACACTTCTTGAAACATGCCAACACCTCAGCCCAATTCTGAATCCAATTTGGTTGTCTATTGATAGGAGGAAGCGGAGAGTGTGGGAGGGAGAAGGAAGGAAGATACAAGTATCTCCGTCAGGCACCAAACCACGTTATCGTGTTGCCCACACACAGACCACAGGCAGTTCCCTCCTCAATGCCTGCCCTTTCAGCCTCTTCCTTTGATACCAGCAGTCCGCCAACCATTCCTTCTCTCTGATTTTGTAAGGAGTGTTGGGTGGGGGGGGGGTGAGGGTGGCTGATATGAGGAGTGTGGACTGGGGGATAGAGGATGTGATTGCAGGAATGAGGTGTGCGGAGGTATGAGTACTGGAGGGATATAGAGGAGTGTGGACTGGAGGGTATTGAGAATGTGGACTGGAGAATGAGGAGTGTGGACTGGGAGGGATATGAGGAGTGTGGACTGGAGGTATGAGGTGTGGACTGGAGTGTAGGAGAGATGTGGACTGGGAGGGATATGAGGATGTGGTGGTATGAGGGATGATGGAGGATATGAGGAGTGTGGACTGGGAGGGATATGAGGAGTGTGGACTGGGAGGGATATGAGGATGTGGATGGGACATGGGAGTGACTGAGGGATTGAGGAGTGTGGACTGGGAGGGATATGAGGAGTGAAGTGGGGATGGGAGGAATGGAGGGATATGAGGAGTATGACTGAGGGATTGAGAGTTGGATGTAGGGTATGAGGAGTGTGGATCAGAGTGGACAGAGGATATGAGAGTGTGGACTGGGAGGGATATGAGGAGTGTGGACTGGGAGTATGGGAGGTGATGGAAGGGATATGAGGAGTGTGGGCTGGGAGATATGAGGAAGTGTGGACTGGGGGGATATGAGGAGTGTAGGACTGGGAGGATATGAGGAGTGTGGACTGGAGGGATATGAGAGGAGTGTGGACTGGGGGGGATATGAGGAGTGTGGACTGCGGGGAATATGAGGGGTGTGGACTGGGGGGGGTATGAGGAGTGTGGACTGGGAGAGATATGATGTAGGAGTGGACTCGGGAGGATAATGAGGAGTAGATGGTTGTATTGAGAGGAGAAGGAGAGGAGTGTGGACTGGGAGGGAAGAGTACTGATGTAGAAGTATGTGTGAACTGGGAGGGATATGAGGAGTGTGGACTGGCTAGGTATTAGAGAAGTGTGGACTGGTGGGATAGAGGAGTGTGGACTGGGGGGATGGGAGGTGGGACTGGGGGTATGAGGAGTTGGACTGGAGGGATATGAGGAGTGTGGACTGGGAGGAGAGTATGAGGAGTGTGGACTGGAGGATATGAGGAGTGTGGACTGGGAGGGATATGAGGAGTGTGGTGACTGGGGGAGGGTATGAGGAGTGTGGACTGGGAGGATATGAGGAGTGTGGACTGGAGGGATAGTGAGGAGTGTGGATGGGAGGGATATGAGGAGTGTGGACTGGGAGGATATGAGGAGTGTGGACTGGGAGTTGAGATTGGACTGGAGGATATGGTGTGGACTGGGAGGGATAGGAGGAGTGGACTGGAGATAGGAGTGGACTGGGGGATATGAGGAGTGTGGACTGGGAGGATATGAGGAGTGTGGACTGGAGGGATATGAGGATGTGTGACTGGGAGGGATATGAGGAGGTGTGGACTGGGAGGGATATGAGGAGTGTGGACTGGGAGGATATGAGGAGTGTGGACTGGGAGGGATATGAGGATGTGGACTGGAGGGATATGAGGAGTGTGATGGGAGGATAGGGAGGTGGACTGGGAGGATATAGAGGTGTGACTGGGGGATATGAGGAGTGTGGACTGGAGGGATATGAGGAGTGTGGACTGGGAGGGATAGAGGAGGAGTGTGACTGGGAGGGATATGAGGAGTGTGGACTGGGAGTGATGGAGGAGTGTGGACTGGAGGGATATGAGGAGTGTGGACTGGGAGGGATATGAGGATGTGGAGCTGGGGGATATGAGGAGTGTGGCTGGGAGGATAGGAGGAGTGTGGACTGGGAGGGATATGAGGAGTGTGGGACTGGGTAGGAGGAATGGGATGGAGTGGATGGAGGAGTTGGCTGGGGGATTGAGTGTGAGGAGTATGGAGTGTGGACTGGGAGGGTTATGAGGAGTGTGGACTGTGGAGGGATATGAGGAGTGTGGACTGGGGGGATAGATGGACTGGAGGGTAGGTGTGGACTGGGAGGGATATGAGGAGTGTGGACTGGGAGGATATGAGGAGTGTGGACTGGGAGGGATAGAGGAGTGTGAATGGGAGGGATATAGAGGAGGTGGGATGCGGAGGGATATGAGGAGTGTGGACTGGGAAGAAGAGGAGTGTGGACTGGTACTGGGGGGATATGGGAGTGTGGACTGGGGGAGATATGAGGGGTGGGAGGGGGGGTATAGGAGTGTGGACTGGGAGAGATTGAGAATGTGGACGGGAGGGATAGGAGGAGGAGTGTGAACTGGGAGGATATGAGGAGTGTGGACTGGGGAGGGTATGAGGAGTGTGGACTGGGAGGGATAGAGGAAGTGTGGATGGGAGGGATATGAGAGTGTGGACTGGGGGTATGAGGAGTGTGGACTGGGAGGGTATGAGAGGTGGACGGAGGATATGAGTTGGCGGGGATATGAGGTGTGGACTGGGGGGAGGATTGGATGGGGAGAGGAGTGGATGGAGTGAATGAGGAGTGGGACTGGGGGGATGAGGATGGGACTGGGAGGGATTGAGGAAGTGATGGGTGGGGAGTGGAGGATGTGGATGGAGGATAGAGGGTGTGGCTGGGAGGATTAGGGTGTGGACTGGGAGATAGAGGGTGTGGACTGGGAGGGAAGGGGAGTGTGTGGGGGATGGGAGAGGGATGGAGGGATGGATGGTGGACTGGAGGTATGAGGAGTGTGGACTGGGGGATTAGAGGAGGAGGATGGGGGAGGGTGAGATGGGCTGGGAGGGATAGGAGGGTGGACTGGGGGATATGGAGGTGGACTGGGGATAAGGTGCTGGGTGGGATTGAGGGTGTGACTGGGAGGATATGAGGTGTGGCTGGGAGGGATGAGGAAGTGTGGACTGGAGGGAGTAGGAGGGAATGGGGGATATGAGGATGTAGGGGAGGTGATGGGTGATGGACTGGAGGGATGGGAGTGGCTGAGGGTATGAGAGGAGGGATGGAGGTTGGCGGGACTGGGATATGAGGAGTGTGGACTGGGAGGGATGGAGAGTGGGACTGGGAGGATAGGAGGAGTGTGGCTGGAGGGAATGAGGAGTGTGGCTGGGAGGATAGGAGGAGTGTGGACTGGGAGGGTATGAGGGGGATGGGGCTAGGAGGATGGAGGAGGGTGGAAGGATTGAAGGAGGATTGGAGGTAGGTGACTGGGGAGGGACTGAGGAATGGAGGATGGGAGGGAGGGATATGAGGAGTGTGAAGTGGGAGGGATATGAAAAGTATGAAGTGGGAGGGATATGAGGAGTATGGACTGGAGGGATATGAGGAGTGTGGACTATGAGGGATATAAGGAGGAGTGTGGACTAGAAGGGATATCAGGAGTGTGAACTGAGAGGGATATGAGGAGTGTGGACTGGGAGGGATATGAGGAGTGTGGAACTGGGAGGATATGAGGAGAGTGTGGACTGGAAGGGATATGAGGAGTGTGGGCTGGGGGATATGAGGAGGAGTGTGGATTGGGAGGGATATGAGGAGTGTGGACTGGGAAGGATTTGATAAGGAGTGTGGACTGGGAGGGATATGAGAAGGAGTGTGGACTAGGAGGGATATGAGTAGGAGTGTGGACTGGGGGGGATATGAGGAGTGTGGACTGGCGGGGAGATATAAGGGGTGTGGACTGGGGAGGGGGGGGGGGTATGAGGAGTGTGGACTGGGAGAGATATGAGGAGTGTAGACTGGGAGGGATATGAGGAGTGTGGACTGGGAGGGATAGGAGGAATGTGGACTGGAGGGTATGAGGAGTGTGGACTGGGAGAGATATGAGGAATGTGGACTGGGAGGGATATGAGGAGTATGGACTGGGAGGGATAGGAGGAGTGTGGGACTGGGAGGGATATGAGAAGGAGTGTGGACTGGAAGGGATATGAGGAGTGTGGGCTGTGAGGGATATGAGGAGGAGTGTGGATTGGGAGGGATATGAGGAGTGTGGACTGGGAAGGATTTGAGAAGGAGTGTGGACTGGGAGGGATATGAGGAGGAGTGTGGACTGGGGGGATATGGGGAGTGTGGACTGGCGGGGAGATATAAGGGGTGTGGACTGGGGTGGGGGGTATAAGGAGTGTGGACTGGGAGAGATATGAGGAGTGTGGACTGGGAGGGTGGGAGGAGTGTGGACTGGAGAGATATGAGGAGTGTGGACTGGGAGGTATGAGGAGGATGTGGACTGGGTGGGATATGGGGAGTGTGGACTGGCGGGGAGATATAAGGGGTGTGGACTGGGGGGGGGGGTATGAGTAGTGTGGACTGGGAGAGATATGAGGAGTGTGGACTGGGAGGGATATGAGGAGTGTGGACTGGGAGGGATAGGAGGAGTGTGGACTGGGAGGGATATGAGGAGTGTGGACTGGGGGGATATGAGGAGTGTGGACTGGGGGGAGTGGTATGAGGAGTGTGGACTGGGAGAGATATGAGGAATGTGGACTGGGAGGGGTATGAGGAGTATGGACTGGGAGGGATAGGATGAGTGTGAAGTGGGAGGGATATGAGGAGTGTGGCCTGGGAGGGATAGGAGGAGTGTGGACTGGGAGAGATATGAGGAGTGTGGATTGGGAGGGATATTAAGATGTGTGGACTGGGAGAGATATGAGAAGTGTGGACTGGGAGGGATACTAGGAGTGTGGACTGGGAGGGATATGAGGAGAAGTGTGGGCTGGGAGGGATATGAGGTAGTGGCTGGGAGGATGTAGGATGTGGACTGGAGGATAGAGAGGAGTGTGGACTGGGAGGGATATGAGGAGTGTGAACTGTAAGGGATATGAAGAGTGTAGACTGTGAGGGATATGAGGAGTGTGGACTGTGAGGGATATGAGGAGTGTGGACTGGGAGGGATATGAGGAGTGTGGACTGGGAGGGATATGAGGAGTGTGGACTGGGGGGATTTGAGGAGTGTGGACTGGGACGGATATTAGGAGTGTGGATTGGGAAGGATATGAGGAGGAGGTGGTGGGTTGGGAGGGATATGAGGAGTGTGGACTGGGAGGGATAGGAGGAGGAGTGTGGACTGGGGGGATATGAGAGGTGTGGACTGGAGGGATATGAAGTTGGATGGTGGATATGAGGAGTGTGACTGGGAGGGATATAGGAGGATGTGGACTGGGGTATGGAGGAGTGTGGATGGAGGGATATGTGGAGTGTGAACTGGGAGGGATATGAAGAGGAGTGTCGACTGGGAGGGATATGAGGAATGTGGACTGGGAGGGATATGAGGAGTGTGGACTGGGAAGGATTAAGGAGGAGTGTGGACTGGGAGGGATATGAGGAATGTGGACTGGGAGGGATATGAGGAATGTGGACTGGGAGGAATGTAAGGAGGAGTGTGCACTGGAGGGATATAATGAAAAGCGTGGATTGATAATGCGAGAGAAGAAACCAACCATTTTTGCAATCGTTTTTTTTTTTTACTGGGAGGAAGTGCTTATCACTTTAGTGAATTGGTTTGTCATGTTTACTCCGAGCCGGCTTTGTACGTGTTTGTGTAGGGCACAGGGTGGTTATGTTTTCACTGTACGCTCTTTGTCTGGACTCTCTGTAATGCTTCTGAGGACATTTGAGAGGGAGACCCCCACGCCTGTGGGGAGACGATAATTTCCGCACTGATTTATCCTTAGTCTCGAGCAGCACTGACTTATGACTTACTCGTATGTCAACATTCTGTATGGCTTACATGCCTGTATGGCTTACATTCTGTACGGCTTACATGCCTGTATGGCTTACATTCTGTATGGCTTACATGCCTGTCCGTTTGTCTTCTACAGTGGCTTCAATCTATGTCAGTCCATCCGAAGTTCTGTATGGCTTACATGCCTGTCCGTTTGTCTTCTACAGTGGCTTCAATCTATGTCAATCCATCCGAAGTTCTGTATGGCTTACATGACTGTCCGTTTGTCTTCTACAGTGGCTGCAATCTATGTCAATCCATCTGAAGTTATGTCTGTGTCAGTTAACATTCTGTATGGCTTACATGACTGTCCGTTTGTCTTCTACAGTGGCTTCAATCTATGTCAATCCATCTGAAGTTATGTCTGTGTCAGTTAACATTCTGTATGGCTTACATGACTGTCCGTTTGTCTTCTACAGTGGCTGCAATCTATGTCAATCCATCTGAAGTTATGTCTGTGTCAGTTAACATTCTGTATGGCTTACATGACTGTCCGTTTGTCTTCTACAGTGGCTTCAATCTATGTCAATCCATCTGAAGTTATGTCTGTGTCAGTTAACATTCTGTATGGCTTACATGCCTGTCCGTTTGTCTTCTACAGTGGCTGCAATCTATGTCAGTCCATCCGAAGTTATGTCTACGTCAGTCAACATTCTGTATGGCTTACATGCCTGTCCGTTTGTCTTCTACAGTGGCTTCAATCTATGTCAGTCCATCCGAAGTTATGTCTACGTTAGTCAACATTCTGTATGGCTTACATGACTGTCCGTTTGTCTTCTGCAGTGGCTGCAATCTATGTCAGTCCATTCTTAGTTATGTCTACGTCAGTCAACATTTTACACTACCCCACGTGTATGGCAGTCTACGTTCTACACTGACCTATGTCAGTGTCAGTCTACGGTTTACACTGACGTCAATGGCAATCTACGGTTTACACTGACGTTTATGTCAGTCTACGGTTTACACTGACGTCTATGTCAGTCTACGTTATAGACTAACCGATGTCGATGTCAGTCTACGGTTTACACTGACGTCTATGTCAGTCTACGTTATACACTAACCGATGTCGATGTCAGTCTACGGTTTACACTGACGTCTATGTCAGTCTACGGTTTACACTGACGTCTATGTCAGTCTACGTTCTACTCTAAATTATGTCTATGTCAGTCTATGTTCTGTACTGACTTTACGTCTATGTCAGTCTACATTCACAAGTTATGTCAGTCTGTGTTCTACTCTGACTTATGTCTATGCCCGTCTACTTCTATGTCAGTCTACGTTCTACTCTGATATGTCTGTTTCAGTCTACTTCCATGTCAGTTTACATCCCACACTGACTTAGGTTTATGTTTATCTACTTTCTACACTGACTCATGTCTATGACGGCTTTTCAGGTTTCCCCTGTGAAGCTGAAGAGGGGCACTCTGCTACCAATGTAAACATGCCATGAAGATGGTGCTGACACGTTCCTCACCTTTTAGCCATTAATCTGACGTCTTCAGCCCGGGGGTGAGTGACCCATCGTGAGCACTGCTAAGGCATTTTTAGCTGTCTGTTGATAGCTTTGTTTTCGCCACGCCTGTCACAGGAGAACAGACGCTATAACCTTTGGCGACAATGAAAGTCTTAAAAATCAGTGAACATTATTTTCTTCCAGGCAGCAGCATTTTTCTTTTTGTTGGAAAGGGCGTATTTCAGTGTTATATCAGTTAAAAAATTCTAGTAGTAATCCACGTTTCTCCACACACATTTGACGAGAGGAAATAACAGATGTGCTTGAATTAATTAATGACTGAAAAGAATCATCGGGCTTGGGTAAACTTTGAACTAGAATATGAACAAAATTGTAACGAGAAGACAAAAATGTGAATTAGTTACTGAAAAGAATGATGGTGGCTTAGGTACGTCTGTAATTAAGGCGTAAAGCAGTCCTTTGTGTTGGTCCGGTGCTTGTAATTCTATCGTTGTGGTGTGCATTGGTACACAAATAGGGAGAAGACTTAAGAACTTGCACTCCCACTTTACAGTCCAATACATCTGTAGTGTGACTGTGGTGTGACTGTGGTGTGACTGTGGCGCAGTATAACGGGCGTCGGGGTTCCAGAACTGGAAGAGGGATGAAGAGAGGTGCAAGGGGGTGAGGGGGAGAGAGATGTGTCACTGTCACGGGTGAGTGACTCGTTAGAACTTTGACAAACCCCTGTGATGGGGGTCTGGACCCGGGGTGACAGAGTTAATTGCCCTTCTTGTTGGCTGGAGGGTGGATGAAGGGGGCAGTCAGCCACAGACAGGGCTTTGTCCAGTGGTCCTTGGTGCACGGCAGCAGCCCCTGCTCTGATCTGATTAGCGGCAAGCCGGCATCCACGCCGCTCTACATGCTGGTAGGAAGGAGGCAAGCGGGGCAGACGGCATAGAGAGAGAGAGAGAGAGAGAGAGAGAGAGAGAGAGAGAGAGAGAGAGAGAGAGAGAGAGAGAGGAGAGAGAGCACAAACTTTATTCATGTTATGTGGGGGGAACCCAGAAAGAAGAAATTAAAAAGCAGAAAGCCAAACATGACAATGAGAAAAAAAATGGTTAAAGAAATGAAAAGTAACACCATTATACATCCCATCTACCCCTAAAACAAGCCCTTCTGATAACATGAGCAGTAAGCTGGTTCACACACATACACTGCATGAGTGCATTACAGATCTTTTACATACTGACATTTGCATGCACTGATATAGTGTATCTAATCAACAATAGTAGCAGCTTATTTTGAAACAGTAATACTTTTAAACAGCAACAATCACTTTGGGACAAGTAAAAATGTATGTCGTCCAATATAAGGTAATATCACACATGTGGACGGCCATTGGTAATTAGAATTATACTGCATATCTGCTTAGCTAGTGTGGGTGTACAAACTATGTAAACAATTTTCTTCTGTCAAGTCTCTGAGCGTCAATGGCATTTCAGCTCTGGTGGAAGCGAGTTCCAAAGAAGAGGAGCAGAAACAAAGGACTTGCTTTAAACTGGTCAATTGTGTGAATGGGATCCTGGAGCTTTGTAGGATTTCCAGAATTCGTGCTAAATTTAGATTCAACAGTTTAAGGGACTAATCCAGATTCAATGTTTGCATGAAAATTCCTTTGTTGACAATGTTTGCATGAAAATTCCTTTGTAAGCGTATCTCAGTGGAAAACATCCAGCTTGAAGTGATCCACTTCTGTAAGGCCTGAAGTGATCCACTTCTGTAAGGCTTGAAGTGGTCCACTTCTGTAAGGCTTGAACTAATCCATTTCTGTAAGGCTTGAACTAATCCATTTCTGTAAGGCTTGAACTAACCCATTTCTGTAAGGCTTTAAGTGATCCACTTCTGTAAGGCTTGAACTAATCCATGTCTGTAAGGCTTGAACTAATCCATTTCTGTAGGGCTTGAAGTGATGCACTTCTGTAAGGCTTGAAGTAATCCACTTCTGTAAGGCTTGAAGTAATCCACTTCTGTAAGGCTTGAAGTAATCCACTTCTGTAAGGCTTGAACTAATCCATTTCTGAAAGGCTTGAGAATTTCAGAGAGGCACGTTTATAAATTCTGATTAAAGGTTTAATTTACTTTGCGTTGGCTGAGTCAAATAGTGTTGAAAAGTAAAAAGAGAGTATAACTGCATTTAGTAAAACTTTTCAGGTTTGAAAGTCCAAAAAGTGCTTAATCCTGCATCACTGATACATTTGTCGGGATATTTTTTTCAATACTATTTTGTTGTGAGCAGTCCATGAAAGACTTGTCAATTATGCCTAGAACACGATAACTGCCTTTATCTTCAAGTCCAGAAAGCATTATCTATTAAAAGGAATGGTAAGCTGATTCTCTCTCTCTCTCTCTCTCTCCTCTCTCTCTCTCTCTCTGTTACTCTCAAACAGACATGCGCAAGTACACACACACACACACACACACACACACACACACGCGCGCGCGCGCGCGCAATAAGGGGAGACAGATGAACTGAGCTCTTGTCGGACTAAGCACCTTAACTGCAGGAAATGCAGCCTTTGCTCCAGCTGCCTTCTCCACCCACCCACACACACCCGACACCTTTGCCACCACCACAGCCTATCACCACCGCTCATACGCTAAGAATCTTGTCAAACAATCGCTGCGTTGGCGCGATTATGAACTAAGAGAAGAGCCGAAGCGGAGTGAAGAGGACAGGTGGTCTGGCTTGGACTTTGATTGGCTAGCTTTGTGACCCACCCCTAACCCCGCCCTCTCCCCTTCACCATTACTTCACCGACCATCAGTACTGTGTGTCTCCAGTGTGACGTCATGATGTCTCGTAGAGATCGAAGAGAGAGAGAGAGAGAGAGAGAGAGAGAGAGACAAGACAAGACAAGACAAAATTCTTTATTAACGAGGATAATAAGCTACGCACAAAAAGTTAAGGATCACTTTCACAAACATTCATAACTGTCAAAATAAGAAAGTCAATGCGTTGAAGTTTGGCCAACATTTAATTCCATTCTTTAGTGATAACGATACACAATTGCCTTCAATCTCGAGCAATCGTTTGGTGTGTACATTTGATTAAAGTGTGTACGTATCCAAATTTGATTTCCCAAAGTCATTGAAATCACAAGACAGGGCATACTGATGCTCCCAAAAGCTCAGTAATGCGTGTAACCACCATGGCTGTTCTGGCACTCGACGCAGCGAGTCCTCATCGAGTTGACCAGGTTGGTGAAGATCCTCTGTGGAAGCGCCTGCCACTCAGCCTGCAGCATCTGGTAGAGGTGTTGGGCATCCCTGGGAAGGGGGTGGCTCCTCACTTTGCGATCCAACTCATCCCAGAGGTTCTCAATCGGGTTGAGATCGGGACTGCATGCTGGCCACTCCATTCTGTTGACTCCAGACTGCTGCAGGAAGTCGTTGACCACCCTTGCCCTGTGGGGGCGAGCATTGTCATCCTGGTAGACAGCCCTCGGTCCCATCTGCTGCAGTGTAGGCACAGCCAGCGGTCGAAGGATCTCATCCCGGTATCGGATGCCAGTCAGGTTACCCTGTACATGATACAAGGGTGTTCTGTGGTGAAGGCTGAAGGCCCCCAGACCATTACAGAACCTCCACCAAAGGCCACCTTTTCTTGGACAGTGGCGTCAGTAAAGCGTTGCCCTGGGCGCCTCCAGACCCTCAGTCGGCCGTCGTTGTGGTGAAGGGTGAAGCGTGATTCATCACTGAACAGGACCTGGGACCATTACTGACGTGTCCACCTCACGTGACGTGCGCAGAAGGCGCGGCGTGCTGCCCTATGGGCTGGAGTTAAGCGTGGCCGTACTGCTGGGCGACGAGAATGGAGATTAAACCCATGTAGGCGGTTCCGTATGGTCTGCTGGCTGATGTTGATGTTAGTAGCCACCCTGAACTGCCTTTGAATTATGCTGGAAGAGGCTGTTCTTGTCTGCAGGGCTTGTCGTTCAATGAGACGATCGTCACGTGGGGTTGTCTTCTTCGGTCGACCAGATCTGCGTCTTTCATGGACAATCCCAGTGGCTGTGAAGCGTTGAATCAGTCCGACAATGACCGAGATGGACACATGAAGTCGCCTGGCCACTTCTCGCTTGGGAACACCATCTTGGAACCATGCAACAGCTCGTCCCCTATCCAACTCGCTTAATTTTCGTCGTGGAGGCATTGTCAGATCATGCCTACTACTGGTGGAATGTCTTCTTATATAGCCAAGCGAGCGACAGCATCTCACACATAAACAGCAGTGCTTGCACGTGCATAATGGTTTTTCCATCTGGCAAGTGCAATGTGTTCAGGCAGAACGGTCCAAAACAAGGTCATTTTTCGCAAGTTTCCGCTTTTCCGTTTGCGGCCCAGCTCAGTAGTAGAGAATCCCGTGCAATTTTCGCACTAACACAACATCGCCCACTTACAGCTGAACAAGAATTCATGACAATTTGGCTGGACTAAGAAATAAATAACAGTAGCGAACTGAGTTTATTACGCACCTGTTTTCACATACCGATCCTTAACTTTTTGTGCGTAGTATAGATAAGCACTGATGTGCTTTTTTTACATCCAGTCCTCGCCCTGAGTGGGGTCAACAATGTAAATGAGGCAAGAGAGAGAGAGAGAGAGAGAGAGAGAGAAGAGAGAGAGAGAGAAGAGAGATGAGAAGAGAATGAGAGAGGAGGGAGAGAAAGAAAGAGAATGAGAGGGGAGAGAGAGAGAGAGAGAGAGAGGAGAGGAGAGAGAGAGAGGAGAATGAGAGGAGGAGAGAGAGAGAGAGAGAATGAGAGGAAGAGAGAGAGAGGGAGAATGAGAGGGAGGGAGAGACAGAGAGATTGACAGGGAGGGAGAGAGAGAGAGAATGAGAGAGAGAGAGAGAAGAGAGAGAGAGAGAGAATGAGAGGGAGGGAGAGAGAAAGAGATTGAGGGGGAGGGGGAGAGAGAGGGCCGAGGACGGCTATGCGAGGTCACTGATTGGCTAACAGTGTGGAGGGTGGGGGGTGGTGGAGGGAGGCTGGAGAGGACAGAGGGGACGAGGGACGTGGGGTTGGGTTGGGATTGTTTTCGTCAACCTAATACACACAGTGGACAAGTTCAATTCATGTTGGGCTTTAACGCCATGTTTCCATCAACTTCATTCATTGGCTATTCAACTCTGGAAGGTGCTCATGCTCACAAAGTAAGCTAGGAACCTACTTCAGATTCCCAACAAGATGTTTAAAACATCAGAGCGGAGTTCAGCGTGGTGTCAGCACATTAATGGTTTTAGGGGTCCTGTGTTCAGGCTGACCAGACATTGTGGATTTCAATTTGGCTTTCATAGATAAACAGCTAATGCCAAACAGCTGTCAGCACCATATAATGCCATATATGAACAACCTGTTATTTTGATGTGTCTGCTCGCTTAATATCATTTTTATGTTTTGTAGTATTGTAGAGCGCTTTGGGCTACAGAAAGCGGTATATAAACATGCGTTACTATAATCATTATTATTGTAGTCATTATTATTATCATTACTATACGAGACTGCTATCAGCATCATATCATACAAGATGATCATTACCACCACGTTGCATCAGACAAATATCAGCACCATAGTACACCAGATAACTGCTAGCAACATGTTACTATTGACAGTCATCAGGAACATGTTATGCAAGACACTATTAGAACCACATTGCATCACACAGCAATCAGCACCACATGTATACCAGAAAACCTTTAGTACCATCAGACAGCTATCAGCACCACATGTATACCAGCCAACCGTTAGTACCATCAGACAGTTATCAGCACCACATGTATACCAGATAACCGTTAGTACCATCAGACAGTTATCAGCACCACATGTATACCAGACAACCCTTAGTACCATCAGACAGCTATCAGCAACACATGTATACCAGACAACCGTTAGTACCATCAGACAGTCATCACCACCACATGTATACCATACAACTGTTAACACCATCAGACAGCTATCAGCACCACATGTATACCAGACAACCGTTAGTAACATCAGACAGCTATCAGCACCACATGTATACCAGACAACCGTTAGTACCATCAGACAGCTATCAGCACCACATGTATACCATACAACTGTTAGTACCGTCAGACAGCTATCAGCACCACATGTATACCAGACAACCCTTAGTACCATCAGACAGCTATCAGCACCACATGTATACCAGACAACCGTTAGTAACATCAGACAGTTATCAGCACCACATGTATACCAGATAACCGTTAGTACCATCAGACAGTTATCAGCACCACATGTATACCAGACAACCCTTAGTACCATCAGACAGCTATCAGCAACACATGTATACCAGACAACCGTTAGTACCATCAGACAGTCATCACCACCACATGTATACCATACAACTGTTAACACCATCAGACAGCTATCAGCACCACATGTATACCAGACAACCGTTAGTAACATCAGACAGTTATCAGCACCACATGTATACCAGACAACCGTTAGTACCATCAGACAGCTATCAGCACCACATGTATACCATACAACTGTTAGTACCGTCAGACAGCTATCAGCACCACATGTATACCAGACAACCCTTAGTACCATCAGACAGCTATCAGCACCACATGTATACCAGACAGCCGTTAGTAACATCAGACAGCTATCAGCACCACATGTATACCAGACAACCGTTAGTAACATCAGACAGCTATCAGCACCACATGTATACCAGACAACTACCACCAGACAGCTATCAGCACCACATGTATACCAGACAACCGTTGGTACCATCACACAGCTATCAGCACCACATGTATACCAGACAACCCTTAGTACCATCAGACAGCTATCAGCACCACATGTATACCAGACAACCGTTAGTAACATCAGACAGTCATCAGCACCACATGTATACCAGACAACCGTTAGTAACATCAGACAGCTGTCAGCACCACATGTATACCAGACAACTACCACCAGACAGCTATCAGCACCACATGTATACCAGACAGCCGTTGGTACCATCACACAGCTATCAGCACCACATGTATACCAGACAGCCGTTAGTAACATTAGACAGCTATCAGCACCACATGTATACCATACAACTGTTAGTACCATCAGACAGCTATCAGCACCACATGTATACCAGACAACCGTTAATACCGTCAGACAGCTATCAGCACCACATGTATACCTGACAACCGTTAGTACCATATTGGATCAGACAGGATATATCTCAGAACCACATGTATACCAGACAACCGTCAGTACCATACTGCATCAGAAATCATATATCTCAGCACCACATGCATACCACAAGCGGATGACATGCGTCTCTCCTGTGTATGGGTTCCATATTTCTGTCATCGTGCGGGTTACATACCCCCTTGTCCCTGACCCTCATTTCTCCTGCGTATGGGTTCCATATTTCTCTCATCGTGTGGATTACTTAGCCTCCTCTCTCTGACCCTCATTTCCCTGTCCTCCCTGTGTAAAGAAATACTTAGTAAGTCTTGTTCAATACACAGCTCCTCCACTAACTCTCCCCCTCCCTTTACACCAGTCCCATACTTCAGTTGTCTTATGCAATGTAAACTCTTTTACACCAGTCCTAAACTTCAGTTGTCTTATACAACGTAAGCTCCCTTTACTCCAGCCCTATTCTTCAAATGTCTTGTACAATGTAAACTCTCTTTACACCAGTCCTATACTTCAGTGGTCTTGCACAATGTGAGCTCCCTTTACACCAGTCCTGTGCTTCAGATATCTTGTACAATGTAAACTCTCTTTAAACCAGTCCTATACTTCAGTGGTCTTGTACAATGTGAGCTCCCTTTACACCAGTCCTGTGCTTCAGTTGTCTTATACTATATAAGCTCCCTTTACACCAGTCCTATTCTTTAGTTGTCTTGTACAATGTAAACTCTCTTTACACCAGTCCTATTTTTCTGTTGTCTTGTACAATGTAAACTCTCTTCATACCAGTCCTATACTTCAGTGATCTTCTACAATGTGAGCTCCCTTTACACCAGTCCTATTCTTCAGTTTCTTGTACAATGTAAGGCCACTTCAGGCCTTCCAACAGGTGAAAACATTTCTATGTGTTTGAGCCTTCCATCAGGTGAATACAGTTCTATGTTTTTCAGGCCTTCCATCAGGTGAAAAACGTTTGATGTCTTTCAGGTCTTTCAACAGTTGAAACAGTTCTGTCTTTCAGGCCTTCCATCAGGTGAAAACAGTTCTATGTGTATCAGGCCTTCCAACAGGTGAAACAGGTCTATGTGTCTGAAGCCTCCAGTCAGGTGAAAACAGTTCTGTCTTTCAGGCCGTCCATGAGGTGAAAACAGTTCTGTCTTTCAGGCCGTCCATGAGGTGAAAACATTTCTATGTGTCTTAAGCTTCCGGTCAGGAGAACTGTCAGGCGCTGCACTGTCTGTGATGATCTGGACACATGGACACAGAGATACCAGTGAGAAACACCACCAGCCCTCCTCCCCCTACCCCTCCCCAGGTCTGTTGTCGTCGTCCCATTCTGCAGGTGGTGTCAATGCCACTGCTGGGAATCCGTTCATGCCGTGTCCTCCCTGCACAGCCACAGTCAGTGGATGCTGTGCAGTGTCCCAGCATCCGCCCCACTATTCCACAACGTGGAGTTAGCCAAGGCTTCAGCTTGCTGAGGTCACTGCGCCATTCAGTGGATGCTGTGCAGTGTCCCAGGATCCGCCCCACTATTCCACCACGTGGAGTTAGCCAAGGCTTTAGCTTGCTGAGGTCACACTTCATTCACTGCGCCATTCAGTGGATGCTGTGCAGTGTCCCAGCATCCGCCCCACTATTCCACCACGTGGTGGACTTAGCCAAGGCTTCAGCTGGCTGAGGTCACTGCGCCATTCAGTGGATGCTGTGCAGGGTCCCAGCCTCCGCCCCACTATTCCACAACGTGGAGTTAGCCAAGGCTTCAGCTTGCTGAGGTCACTGCGCCATTCAGTGGATGCTGTGCAGTGTCCCAGCATCCGCCCCACTATTCCACCACGTGGAGTTAGCCAAGGCTTTAGCCTGCTGAGGTCACACTTCATTCACTGCGCCATTCAGTGGATGCTGTGCAGTGTCCCAGCATCCGCCCCACTATTCCACCACGTGGAGTTAGCCAAGGCTTCAGCTGGCTGAGGTCACTGCGCCATTCAGTGGATGCTGTGCAGGGTCCTAGCCTCCGCCCCACTATTCCACAACGTGGAGTTAGCCAAGGCTTTAGCTTGCTGAGGTCACACAATTCATAGCCAGCTCTCAACAACAGTTCGTCACGAGATCATGTCTCCCCTGAACCACAAGCCTTTGCTATAAATGTTTGCTGCGTCATTGTCATGTCGTTATTGTTGTAAAAACTCACAGATATTTGTTACTTTTAACATAATCGTATTCCCAATTCAACTGAAGCTACGCCAAAGCTTTTTTTAATGCACCAATTTAAGTTTTAAAAAATAGTGCTAATGTTACGTTGCTTTCTTTCGTTCATCAACACTAGCATCTTCACGTTTTTTTAATACAGTAGATTGCAAAATGTTCAGACGTTTCACCGGTGGGCAAAAGCCTGCAATCAGATCACAGTAGATTGCAAAATGTTCAGACGTTTCACCCGTGGGCAAAAGCCTGCAATCAGATCCCCCTTCCTTCTCTCTCTCTCTCTCTCTCTCTCTCTCTCTCTCTCTCTCTCTCTCTCTCTCTCTCTCTCTCTCTCTCTCTCTCACCAATCACCACCACCCTCTTTGCCTTATATATATACTTGACTATTTAGAAAGTGTTTTGTACTTGAAATGCACATGTATGTTATTTTGTTTAGTAAGTATGTCTTATATGAGTACATGTGTGTGTGTGTGTGTGTGTGTGTGTGTGTGTGTGTGTGTGTGTGTGTGTGTGTGTGTGTGTGATTTCCTATTACCTCCTGCCCTCTTGTCATTCTGTCGATATGCTTGTATTCTTATGTGACTCTCTCTCTCTCTCTCTCTCCTCTCTCTCTCTCTCTCTCTCTCCTCTCTCTCTCTCTCTCTCTCACGGTTCTGCTGGAATGACTTGATTTATTATCCATATGACATCCCCTCCTACCCGTAGCGACTGGGCTATCATTATGCATTTCCCACCTCCATTTGTGCTTTATTTCTATCGCCCCCCCCCCCCTCCCTCCCCCGGTGCTTCAAAATCGATTGTCTTGTATCTCTTTGGAATTTTTTGATTGTCAGATTGTTCTAAACATGCTCTCTTATCGCACCCACTCTCGCCTCTTTCTCCCCCACCCTCTCTCTCTCTCTCTCTCTCTCTCTCTGCAGACTTACCCTGCACTCGCTTCGCTCCTGCGTCTCTCTCTCTCTCTCTCTCTCTCTCTCTCTCTCTCTCTCTCTTTTTTTAAATTTTAATCCCGTATTGTATTGTAGTTCTAGTCAATTTTGCATGCTTCCTTTGTTACCTTTTATTTTATATTGTTGACCCTACTCAGGGCGAGGACTGGATGTAAAAAAGCACATCAGTGCTTATCTATTATCCTCGTAAATAAAGAATTTTGTCTTGTCTTGTCTTCTCTCTCTCTCTCTCTCTCTCTCTCTCTCTCTCTCTCTCAACGCCTCGCCCCCTCTCTCTCTCTTACCCTTTCACTCTCTCTCTCTCTGTTACACTCTCTCTCTCTCCCTCTCTCAACGCCGTCATGCGGAACGTGTCCGAACTGTCCATTAGAAGATCACGTTCAACTTCCCCATGTCATGTCACTGTCACTGACTTTCTTCAGATTTGATTATCTTTCGTGCAGCAGCTTTATTGACCAAGGCACACGCCTATCTAGTTCGTGAGCTAAAGAGAGAGAGAGAGAGAGAGAGAGAGAGAGAGAGAGAGGGAGGGGGAGAGAGAGAGAGAGAGAGAGAGAGAGAGAGACAGACAGACAGACAGACAGAGACTGAGATAGAGGCAGAGAGACAGAGAGACAGAGAAACAGAGGTAGACAGAGAGAAACACACACACACACACACACACACACACACACACACACACACACACACACACACACACACACATGAATGTGCTAAGCACACTCCGCACAGCTTTTGCTTCCTGGTCTTCTTATTAATGTGTTTTCCTTCTATTTCTCTCTGTCTTTCTGTCTGTCTGTCTGTCTGTCTGTCTGTCTCTGTCTGTCTGTCTGTCTGTCTGTCTGTCTGTCTCTCTCTCTCTCTCTCTCTCTCTCTCTCTCGGAAAAAGCAGTCAAGAAAGGAATACCTGGAGGCTCTGTTTTAGGAGGTTTGCTCTTTTGTCTCGTTTATTACTGACCTTCCACTATACATTTCAAATCGCAACGTATCATTTGACTGTTTGCCGATGATGGTGCCATATATACTCCTGACTGTTTGCCGATGATGGTGCCATATATACTCCTGACTGTTCGCCGATGACGGTGCCATATATACTCCTGACTGTTTGCCGATTATGGTGCCATATATACTCCTGACTGTTTGCCGATGATGATGCCATACATACTCCTGACTGTTTGCCGATGATGGTGCCATACATACTCCTGACTGTTTGCCGATGATGATGCCATACATACTCCTGACTGTTTGCCGATGATGGTGCCATATACACTCCTGATTGTAATATCAGTATAAACGATTGCTTACATGAACGCCTCATGAAAGTAGACAACTGCTGTGAAAAGAAAGAAATGCTCTCAGATCCTACCAAACTGGGGTGTATGTTGACAAAAGCATTACGTAGTTTGTTTCCACTTCATTCATCAATCAGAAAGCGTCAAATCAATCCACTTTGTGAACAGAGATCATTAGGACTAGTGCCAGAGGGCCAGTTCCTGTGGGAATCTCATGTTACATGTTTGTGCAAAATTGTCACCAAAACGTATTCATCACGGATAAATTGCAACATTTGACTGACACTCCTTCCCGTCAAGCGGTCTATAAGGCACACATCACATCTCATATTGATTCTGCTTCCACTGTGTGGACTGACTGGGTGTGTACATCTCCCTGCACAGGCCAGCAGCCCAGCTCGTGTGATTTGATCTACATCTGTCCACGGAGAAAAAGATGAAACACTGCCTCTGTCTGAACAACTTTGCTACACCCAAGGCTTGATGATGTACCACGTTCTGAACAATAAACCCCTATACCATTGTTTAAACGTGTCACAACAACACGTCGTAGCTTCTGTGGATCTGTACTCGTACACACACTTTTAGCCAGTACAGTGTTTTGTCTAGCTTGTGCATCTTCTCCATATCTGTACTGGTGAAAATAAATTCAGACGGTATATTTCTTTCCCAGAGCATCTTCCCCAGAACTGTACACACATTCAGCCTGTACATTTCAATAAATCTACCTATCAACAGGTTTGTGTTTTTTCCCATCCTATTATCTTAAATTGTTTTATGTTATTTTTGACGTTCATTTTTCATTACTTGCATTTAGTTTCATGTTAATTCAGACATTTATTTTGTTTCTGTTATATTTTATTCCAGTTTGTCTTTCTTTCTTTTGTCTCACGTTTCATGTTTCATTTCATTTCATTTACTGACATGTTCTACATATGTTAAATAAATTCTCATCACTCATTCTTAAGTGGCACTGGATTATGGTACTGTCGACTCCTAAAGCCTGACGACGTAAAAGCAACGGTTTACGACCAAAGCGTCAAACAAGTACACTCCATTATGAGCGTTACAGCGTCCATATTATCATTTCCGTCGTAAAAGATGGTGTGTTATCCTTTTCATGAAAAGCACATATATTTTAGATAAAAATGTGCTCACAAATGACTGGTTGTTTTTAAAATGATGGTGGCTTCAGTCGTAAAAAAAATCTACATTTAATTTTTTGTGCGTATGAAAACAGTACTTTACTTCTAGAACAGTGTTATGAGGAACAATCAGAGCTGATAGTAGTGAAATAAGGACCTGATGTGCCATTACAACTAGACATTGCACAACAAAATGATCGAGTTTCCTCTGAGCAACATGTGGGAGAAAGCTGGACTCCCTAGGGATAGCAATGGAAGGGAACTAAGAAGCAGAGAAAAAGGAGCAAGCATTGCAGGGATGACGACATTACCACAACTGTAGAGTGAGCCAAGACTGTAATGACCACGATCATTTTCATATGCACTAATATGTGCGTTGATACTTTAATCACATACGTAAGAAAGAGAATCAGGGGAAAGAATCACATATTCATAGTAATTACTGTCTGCTTGTCGTCAACTATCAGTAAGTAAACGCAGCTGACAGTGTACTTTCGATCTCAGCGGAACCAACTACAGGCCATAATTCTTGTGGAAATCATATGGATTCGTCGTGGCAATTGTCTGCTTGCCACCCATTGTTACGAAGTAAATGCAGCCGACAAGATACTTTCGATCTAAGCTGTGTTTACTGTGGGCCCTACATTTTGTGAAAACAGTGTAGATTGGTCGAGGCAGCTATCTGCTTGCCATCCATTATTAGTACGTACAGGCAGTCGACAATGTCCTTTCCATCTCAGTGGCGTGCATTGTGGGCCATAAGTCCAGTGGAGAGAGAGTACATTCATCGTGACAAAAGGACGAACTGGATAATCGAAAGAATAATCTCTTTAAAAATGTCAGTTCACTATATAGTGCTTTGAAATGAGGACTCCTTCAAGCTGAATGGCGTGGTTGTCGACGTTTTGGGGAAGTGGAAAGATCATAAATAGGAGGTAACAAAAATGTGCATAGTTTATTGTATTGTGTTATGTTGATTTGTACTAGTTTTCATCACGAAATGTGCATAGTTTATTGCATTGTGTTATGTTGATTTGTACTGGTTTTCATCACGAAATGTGCATAGTTTATTGTATTGTGTTATGTTGATTTGTATTGGTTTTCATCACGAAATGTGCATAGTTCATTGTATTGTATTATGTAGATTTGTATTGGTTTTCACCACGAAATGTGCATAGTTTATTGTATTGTATTATGTTGATTTGTATTGGTTTTCATCTCCAAATGTGCAGTTTATTGCATTGTGTTATATTGATTTATATTGTTTTTCACCGTCAAATGTGCAGTTTATTGCGTTGTGTTATGTTGATTTGTATTGTTTTTCACCGTCAAATGGGCATAGTTTATTGCATTGTGTTATGTTGATTTGTATTGTTTTTCACCGTCAAATGGGCACAGTTTATTGCGTTGTGTTATGTTGATTTGTATTGGTTTTCATCATCAAATGCGCACAGTATTTTACGCTGTGTTATGTTGAATTGTATTGGTTTTCATCGTCCTGCATGGCATTGTGTTGTATGAACTAATATCTATTTGCATTGTACGAGGTGGTATTGCATCTCATACTGTTTTGTGCACATTGTGTTACATCACTTTTTCTTCAAAGCAGTCTGTTTGTGTGGTATCTGTGGTACCCTTCCATTCCTTTTCACATTATCTAGCAGACCCTTACTATAGCAATGTTTCTCTTCAACAATTGATGCCCTTTGGCGCTCGTCAGTCAACCAAAGGACCTACACAGATTTTCTGGCTTTTGCCTGATGTGAAATTGACATTTTTCTTTTTCTCTCTTCTCTTTCAAGTCGAGCTTTTTGACAAGCGCCTAATGCGCACTAAACCTCTACCAGTTAAAATTCTCCCAATCTCAGTTTACATGTATGCTTAAGCTTTTAGCTAAATCATTTAAAACGGCGGGTTTGCAATTAGTTATTCATCACCGCAATGTCGCGGAACCTCAGCCCCCTGTTGAAAAATAGATAGAACGCCCCCTCCCCGTGACTTATTGTGATACACAAGATTGATTGATTTATTGTCACACATAACACTGACTCATTGTGATACACAACACTGATTTATTGTCACACGTAACACTGGCGTATTGTGATACATAACACAGATTTATTGTCACATATACCACTGACTTATTATGATACACAGCATCAAGTTATTGTCACATATAACACTGACTTATTGTGATACACAACATCATTTTTTTGTCGTCATATATAACGCTGACTTATTGTGATACATAACATTGATTTATTGTTACACAAAACATTGACTTATTATGAAAGACAACAATGATTTACTGTCACAAAAAACACTAACTTACTGTGAGAAACAACACAATTTGATTGTCACATACAACACTGACTTATTGCAATACAAAACATTGATTTATTGACACCCATACCACTGACTTATCGCAATACACAACACAGATTTACGCTCACATATAACACTGACTTATTGTTATACACAACGTTGATTCACTGTCAAACAAAACACTGACGTATTGTCATACACATCAGCGATTCGTTGTCATACATAATGGTAATTAAGAGTTATACATGTACACTGGTCAAGCGTCGCATCACACGAATTTAGTGTCGTATATAACGATGAACCAGTGCCATATACAACAATGATTTAGTGTCGTATATAACGATGCACCAGTGCCATATATAATAATGATTTAGTGTCGTCTATAACGATGAACCAGTGCCATATATAACAATGATTTAGCGTCGTATATAACGATGAACCAGTGCCATATACAACAATGATTTAGTGTCGTATATAACGATGAACCAATGCCTTATACAACCATGATTTAGTGTCGTATATAACGATGAACCAGTGCCATATATATATCAATGATTTAGTGTCGTATATAACGATGAACCAGTGCCATATATAACAATGATTTAGTGTCGAACTTAACATCGTACGCAACAGTGACATAAGGATCGCTGCTGTCTTGTGGCAAGGGGAAGGGGGGAGGGGGTGGGAATCTAGTTTGCTAAGGGATCCAAAAAGCGTCTAATTTCATGAATAGAATCTTCAAGCTTCCTGTTTACACACACACACACACACACACACACACACACACACACACACACACACACACACACACACACACACACACACACACACACACACACACACACACACACACACACACACACAACTCACGCGCGCGTGCGCACGCGCGCATACAGAGAGAGAGAGAGAGAGAGAGAGAGAGAGAGAGAGAGAGAGAGAGAGAGAAAAAACAACAGACAGACAGACAGACGAACAGACAGACAGAGACAGAGACCGACCGACCGACAGATAGACAGACAGAGGCAGAAAGAGACAGTGAGCGAGACAGAGACAGAGGGAATGGATACAGTGAGTCGTTTTTTGTTTGTTCGTTTGTTTTTTAATGTTAAATTTTGCAACGGACACGGCCGGAAAGAAAACTGCTCTATAACGCGTGGCCTGTGTGCAAACTGAAAATATCAAAAGAAATGACAACAGAAAGAGACTGGAATCTGAGAGAGAGAGAGAGAGAGAGAGAGAGAGAGAGAGAGAGAGAGAGAGAGAGAGGGGGGGGGGGGAGGGGAGGGAGAGGGAGGGAGGGAGAGAAGCAGGGGGTGGGGTAAAGTGAATGGAATGGGGGAGGTGGGGGGGCTGGTGGTGGACGAGGCGGAATGAAGGAAGAATGACAGGGAATTGATGAGACCCAATGTGAACAAGGTGAGCGTGTGGACTTCATTAGAGGAAGATGACAGAAAGATGAGCGCTAACAGCAAACACATTGGACAGGCACAAGTTAACCCTCTGGCTGATTCATTCATGTCATGTCCGTCCCACAGGCCAGGTCAACATACTAATTCGGTGTCTGTAGTTGGTCTGTTTATCTGCCTGTACCTGTGCTTAGTCCGTCTGTCTGACTGTAGTTAGTCTGTTTATCTGCCCACAGCTGTGCTTTGTCCGTCTGTCTCACTGTAGTTAGTCTGTTTATCTGTCTGTACCTGTGCTTTGTCCGTCTGTCTCACTGTAGTTGGTCTTGGTTATCTGCCTGTAGCTGTGCTTTGTCCGTCTGTGTAACTATAGTTGGTCTGTTTATCTGTCTGTACCTGTGCTTTGTCCGTCTGTCTAACTGTAGTTCGTCTGTTTATCTGCCTGTAACTGTGCTTTGTCCGTCTGTCTCACTGTAGATCTAGTTGCAAAGCGAGACGACTGCAGGCGGAAATCTAAACAAATCTTAAATAAATGTTAGCGAACCGCCCAGAGAACGTGGACAAACGAGTCACAAGACGAAACACAACGCGTTTCGACCTCTTAGGTCTTCATCGGGTGAGACATAAACGAATAAAACAACGAAAATTCACTTAGCTTTGATCGCTTCAGATCACTTCACAGGGTTCAGCGCAAGGAAGAAGGCGTTGAACCCTGTGATTGATTGATTCAACGCCTTCTTCCTTGCGCTGAACCCTGTGAAGTGATCTGAAGCGATCAAAGCTAAGTGAATTTTCGTTGTTTTATTCGTTTATGTCTCACCCGATGAAGACCTAAGAGGTCGAAACGCGTTGTGTTTCGTCTTGTGACTCGTTTGTTCACGTTCTCTGGGCGGTTCGCTAACATTTATTTAAGATTTGTCTCACTGTAGTTAGTTCGCCTGCCTCTCTGTAGCTGTAGCTTGTCTGTCTGTCTTTAGTCGTAGTTTGTCTGTCTGCAACTATAGTTTGTCTGCCTGTAGCTGTAAGCTGTGTTACTCTTGATCTCTTTTCCTCACTCTGTTTGTAGTTGTAAGATGTCTTACCCTTTGTCTTTTCCTCTCTCTGTTGTGTACATCGTCATCAACGTCACATTTTGTTGATCTTTCCAGTAACATATCACACCCTCCCTCCCCCTTTCATCTGGGCTTTGGACTTTACGGAATATATTCCGATTCATTCTCTGTTTGTCAGTGTTTCTCTCTGTCTGTTTGTTTGCCTGTCTGTCTCCCTCCCTCTCTGTCTGTCTGTCTGTCTGTCTGTCTCTCTCTCTCTCTCTCTCTCTCTCTCTCTCTCTTCTCTCTCTGTGCGTGCGAACTCACATACACGTACGTGCATAATACAAATATAATGTTTCAGAAATACCAAACAGTTTTCTATGCTCAGAACAGAGAAGTGAACATCAACAGTGTGGTCTTGACAACATTCTAAGTCGATTCAAGTGTCAACACAACACTCTGACTCGGTGAGAGAGTTTTGGCGCTAACCAGTTTATTATGACCAAGACTAAGCCTACTGCAAAGGGAAGCCAGTGTAATCAAGCAGATCTGTCCTGAAGAATGCGTTGCACTTGTGCATCCTCACCGATAATTTGACACTTTTGTGTCCTCACCGATAGTTTGACACTTCTGTGTCCTCACCGATAGTTTGACACTTCTGTGTCATCACCCATAGTTTAACACTTTGGTATCCTCACTGATAGTTTGACACTTCGGTATCCTCACCAATAATTTGACACCTCTGTATCCTCACCAATAGTTTGATACTTCGGTATCCTCACATATACTTTGACACTTCGGTATCCTCACCAATATTTTGACACTTCGGTATCCTAACTAATAGTTTAATACTTCCATATCTTCACCAATAGTTCGACACCTCTGTGTCCTCACCAATAGTTTGATACTTCTGTATCCTCACCAATAGTTTGACACTTCAGTGTCATCACCAATAGTTTGACACTTCAGTGTCCTCACCAAAAGTTTGACATTTCAGTGTCATCACCAATAGTTTGACACTTCAGTGTCCTCACCAATAGTTTGATACTGCAGTGTCCTCACCAATAGTTTGACACTTTGGTATCCTCACCAATAGTTTGATAATTCGGCATCCTCACCAATAGTTTGATACTTCGGCATCCTCACCAATAGTTTGATACTTCTGTATCCTCACCAATAGTTTGACACTTCGGTATCCTCACCAATCGTTTGACACTTCAGTGTCCTCACAAATAGCAAGCCATTTCTGTTCTCACTAACAGCCAGGCACATCTGTGTCCTGAACAGCATCCACATCTGTGCCCTCACTGATAGTTACATATTTCTGTATCCTCACTGACAGCCAGACATATCTGTATCCTCACTGATAGCCACCCACTTTTATATCCCCACAGATAATCACACGTTTGTGTATCCTAACTGATAATCACACACTTCTGTATCCTCTCTGATAGCCACACACTTCTGTATCCTTACTGATAATCACACACTTCTGTATCCTCACTGATAATCACACACTTCTGTATCCTCACTGATAGCCACACACTTTTGTACCCTAACTGATAGCCACACACTTCTGTATCCTTACTGATAATGACACACTTCTCTATCCTCACTAATAATCACACACTTCGTATCCTCACTGATAGCCACACTTCTGTATCCTAACTGAAAGCCACACACTTCTGTATCCTTACTGATAATCACACACTTCTGTATCCTCACTGATAGCCACACACTTCTATATCCTCACTGATAGCCCACACACTTCTGTATCCTCACTGATAATCACACACTTCTGTATCCTCACTGATAGCCACACATTTCTGTATCCTCATGATAACCACACACTTCTGTATCCTCACCGATAGCCCACACACTTTTGTATCCTCACTGATAGCCACACACTTCTGTATCCTCACTGATAGCCACACACTTCTGTATCCTCATGATAGCCCACACTGTATGCTCATGTAGCCCACACACTTCTGTATCCTTACTGATAACCACACACTTATGTATCCTCACCGATAGCCCACACACTTCTGTATCCTCACTGATATCCACACACTTCTGTATCCTCACTGATATCCACACACTTTTGTATCCTCACTGATAGCAACACACTTCTGTATCCTCACTGATAGCCACACACTTCTGTATCCCCGCTGATAGCCACGAACTTCTGTATCCTCACTGATAGCCACACACTTCTGTAGCCTCACTGATAA
>CM065722.1:270000-272500 GCA_033310375.1 Conus canariensis
GATGTTTATGAAGAACACATCAAGCCTGTACATGCTTACAGTTAATCTGACACATCGGATGTTCAAGACAGACTTCCGCCTTTGTATTGTCAGAGTGAGTGTGACATCATGACCCAGGAAATCCAGGGCTCTGTCATCGACACACGCCTTGAGCATTCTGTAGACAGGACAGGGGCAGGGTTTGACCCGGGAGTGGCGAAGGACTATGTTGCCACTTTGATCGACGGGTACAGGGACCGTTGTGAGATAAGCACAGAAACACGGCACTCAGAAAGGCGGCGTTTCATCTCAGATCGGTAGGTGTGTTGTTGTGCAAGTCGTTTCATCGGTCAGATCGGTAGGTGTGTTGTTGTGCAAGTCGTTTCATCGGTCAGATCGGTAGGTGTGTTGTTGTGCAAGTCGTTTCATCGGTCAGATCGGTAGGTGTGTTGTTGTGCAAGTCGTTTCATCGGTCAGATCGGTAGGTGTGTTGTTGTGCAAGTCGTTTCATCGGTCAGATCGGTAGGTGTGTTGTTGTGCAAGTCGTTTCATCGGTCAGATCGGTAGGTGTTTTTGTTGTGCAAGTCGTTTCATCGGTCAGATCGGTAGGTGTGTTGTTGTGCAAGTCGTTTCATCGGTCAGATCGGTAGGTGTGTTGTTGTGCAAGTCGTTTCATCGGTCAGATCGGTGGGTGTGTTGTTGTGCAAGTCGTTTCATCGGTCAGATCGGTAGGTGTGTTGTTGTGCAAGTCGTTTCATCGGTCAGATCGGTGGGTGTGTTGTTGTGCAAGTCGTTTCATCGGTCAGATCGGTAGGTGTGTTTGTTGTGCAAGTCGTTTCATCGGTCAGATCGGTAGGTGTGTTGTTGTGCAAGCCGTTTCATCGGTCAGATCGGTGGGTGTGTTGTTGTGCAAGTCGTTTCATCGGTCAGATCGGTAGGTGTGTTGTTGTGCAAGTCGTTTCATCGGTCAGATCGGTGGGTGTGTTGTTGTGCAAGTCGTTTCATCGGTCAGATCGGTAGGTGTATTGTTGTGCAAGTCGTTTCATCGGTCAGATCGGTAGGTGTGTTGTTGTGCAAGTCGTTTCATCGGTCAGATCGGTGGGTGTGTTGTTGTGCAAGTCGTTTCATCGGTCAGATCGGTAGGTGTGTTGTTGTGCAAGTCAGACGACATTGTTTTAGAATTCTCCTTCAATCCGAGTTCGGGAGACGACTGTGCGTTCTGGTATGTCAGGCAAGAACACTGGAACATGTCACCGAAAGAACGTGTGTACCTAGCCAACCTGCGGAACGGAAGGCGTGCCAGCAACACAACATGCAGACTCAAGCACGTGCTGTACGGCGATAGCACCCTCTCCTCGCCTGATCCAGTTCTACTTGGGCTGACGTTCTCTACTGCATTGAAAATACACACATGTCAGGGTCATTTTACCGTTCACGACTTTGTCATGTAATGTGGGAAAAAAAATTGCTGTGGTTTCCATGTCAATGAGATCGTGTTGCCTTTTGTCAATGTACATCGCGCCGATTTGCTAAATGAGCTGTACAGTTTAAATTTCGTTCTCTCTCTCTCTCTCTCTCTCTCTCTCTCTCTCTCTCTCTCTCTCTCTCTCTCTCTCTCTCTCTCTCCCTCTCTCTCTCTCCTCCCCAACCTACCATTCTCTCTTCCCCACCCTCCTCTGACCCCTCTCTCTCTCTCTGTAGTTTTGTTTATTTGTTTGTAAGTTTCCTTCTAGTTTGCTTATCATTGTAGAATTAGATTACAATGTTGCTATGTTGAATTGTCGGTATGAATGATATGATTGTGTTGAAATAATGTATGCATGACAAGGACAGATTGTAAGACTAGGCTTTGGCCTAAAATCTTTATCCTTGTGTATTAAAGATCAACCAATCAATCTCTCTCACTCACACACACACACACACACACACACACACACACACACACACACTCTCTCTCTCTCTCTCTCTCTCTCTCTCTCTCTCTCTCTCTCTCTCTCTCTCTCTCTCTCTCGCAAATGCAAGGATTCCTGTGCGTTCCTTTGCATTAGCCTAAAAACGTATGTACGGAGAAAACGGGAATATAACCCACGTATATCAGATCTGTTTTAAAATGTAATTAATATTGGATTAAACGTACCATACTCCCAATGTCTAGTACAAATAGGCAAACATACAAAATGCTTTTAATTCGGCATAGTAGTCTTAAAGACAGCTGAGTAACAAAAGTGAAGAATATGCTGATGGTAAGTAATGTTGGTACCGTTTAGTGGTGTCAGGCTGTATCTTTTGAAAAACTTTTGAATATGAATTTAAAGAAAGCTATCGTCATGTTTCCAATAAAACTGGCATAGACTTGCATAATCTAGTGATAAATGTCAGTGGTCTTTCTCTTTAAAAGACGCTATTGGTCTTGAACGGTATATAACCTCCTTAACAAACAAAAGGTTCAAGAGTAATCTGATAATGTTTCGTTTCAGAACGTGTGGTTTTAAGAATCACACACACTGGTGAATGACTAAAG
>CM065722.1:282500-317500 GCA_033310375.1 Conus canariensis
AAACGTTGAAGTATATATCAGTCATACTAAAAGCGTTGAAGTATATCTCAGTCACACAAAACGCGTTGAAGTATATCTAAATCATACTAAAAACGTTGAAGTATATCTCAGTCATACTAAAAGCGTTGACGTATATCTAAACCATACTAAAAACCTTGAAGTGTATCCCACTCATACTAAAAACGTTGACGTACATCCCGGTCATACGAAAAACGTTGAAGTATATCTCAGTCATACTAAAAAAGCGTTGAAGTATATCTCAGTCACACTAAAAGCGTTGAAGTATATCTCAGTCATACTAAAACGTTGAAGTATATCTCAGTCATACTAAAAAAAGCGTTGAAGTATATCTCAGTCACACTAAAAGCATCGAAGCATATCTCAGTCATACTAAAAGCGTGGAAGTATATATCAATCACACGGAAAGCGTTGAAGTATATCTCAGTCACACGGAAAGCGTTGAAGTATATATTAGTCACATTAAAAGCGTTGAAGTATATCTCAGTCACACTAAAAGCGATGAGTATATCTCAGTCACACTAAAAGCGTTGAAGTATATCTCAGTCACACGGAAAGCGTTGAAGTATACCTCAGTCACACGGAAAGCGTTGAAGTATATCTCAGTCACACTGAAAGCGTATCAGTATGCCTCAGTCACTCTAAAGTCTTGCAGTATGTCTCAGTCATACTAAGGCCTTGCAGTATGTCTCAGTCATACTAAAGTCTTGCAGTATGTCTCAGTCATACTAAAGTCTTGCAGTATGCCTAAATCACACTAAAGTCTTGCAGTATGTCTTAGTCATACTAAAGTCTTGCAGTATGTCTCAGTCATACCAAAGTCTTGCAGTATGTCTCAGTCATACTAAATTCTTGCAGTATGTGTCAGTCATACTGAGGTCTTGCAGTATGTCTCAGTCATACTAAAGTCTTGCAGTATGTGTCAGTCATACTAAAGTCTTGCAGTATGTCTCAATCATACTAAAGTCTTGCAGTATGTGTCAGTCATACTAAAGTCTTGCAGTATGTCTCAGTCATACTAAAGTCTTGCAGTATATCTCAGTCATACTAAAGTCTTGCAGTATATCTCAGTCATATTAAGGTCTTGCAGTATGTGTCAGTCATACTAAAGTCTTGCAGTATGTCTCAGTCATACTAAAAGTCTTACAGTATAGCTCAGTCACACTAAAAGCATTGCAGTATGTATCAATCATATTAAAAGCACGGCACACTAAAAATGTTGCTGTCTGTTTTGATTCCACCCACTATGCAGCCCAACAGGGATCATCTACATTACAGAGAGTTAAGCCAAGACGACAAGCCTCTTGTAACTGCCTCACGAGCTGTTATGTTGCTAAGTACACGGTACAGATCGATCAGACATATGTTTCAAACCTTTTATTCTATACGACAGCTGAAAATGCCAGCTTCTGACGAACACTTTTATGGATTCCTGGTCACTGAACTCTGAAAACCAGACAGCTGCTAGCCGTGCCAAGTAAGCTGCATGAAATAAATCGAATTTTTAGTTTATTTTTGGAATCAACGTGTTTTCTCTGACTTAAAGCATACCACTGAGACTGTCTGTACTTGTTAATCGTCAGTGCAGCCTAAGCTTAATCTGACATTGAAATTGTTTTTATCAGGTTTTTGGTCTGGAGCTCTCTGAAAGCTTCACGTCCTTGACTGAAGAAACCCAATCACCAGCTTTCCATCTTTCGTGCGTCCGCATGGACGGTGTGTCGGAGGTGACAGGGAGAAACAAAAACCTGTCATCCTACGTTGGTGTAATTCTTTTTTTTCCCGAATAATTGTGACATTTCCGTGCCGTTTCCTCCCATTAGCACGGAATGATCAGCACACCTTTGGTGCTTGTTTCCGTGCTGTTTGTTTTTACTGCTCTTTATTAGTAGCTTACCGGCTTATCTTATCTGTCAAAATGGGTAACGCGTGATCAATAGACCACAAGACAAAAAATTCTCAGTATCGAAAGTTTCATAGCTTCCAAAGGAGTCAAAATGTGTTTGAATGTTGTTTCCAGCAACATATCTGAAACACTCCCACCCTCACCCCCACCCTCTCCCCGTGGAATGTGACACTTCATTCCCGTTTAACACTTACCATTGTGTCAGGATCATCTGTGTTTGGATGTTGTGTTCGATGTGGCTACAGACGTGTATCTCCCATCGAAGAAGAAGACATATTGGCCATTATATAAACGAACTAGAAATGATTCAGTTTCAAGAACATGCTTTTTTCTAGGGTCTGCTGATGTGTGTCATCGTGATCTGTCAGAGTCAGTGTTCATACTTTTATTGTTACTACGTAGCCAACGTAGTCATGGAGACTGTTTCTGGCCTCCTGTGACTTCTGTCCGTCCCTGCTCAGAGCAAACTTCAGTCACAGTGTCTGGCCTCATGTGGCTTCTGTCCATCCCCTGCTCAGTCACAGTGTCTGGCCTCCTGTCTATCCCTTGCTCAGCACAAACTTCAGTCACAGTGTCTGGCTTCCTGTGGCTTCTGTTCATCCTCTGCTCATCACAAACTTCAGTCACAGTGTCTGGCCTCCTGTGGATTCTGTCTATCCCCTGCTCAGCACAAACTTCAGTCACAGTGTCTGGCCTCCTGTGGCTTCTGTCCATCCCCTGCTCAGCACAAACTTCAGTCACAGTGTCTGGCCTCCTGTGGCTTCTGTCCATCCCCTGCTCAGCACAAACTTCAGTCACAGTGTCTGGCCTCCTGTGGATTCTGTCCATCCCTGCTCAGAACAAACTTCAGTCACGTGTCTGGCCTCCTGTGGATTCTGTCTATCCCCTGCCCAGCACAAACTTGAGTCACGTGTCTGGCTACACCAGCCTCCACAGTGAGGACGTCACGTCAGTGCCTTGCCGTGTAAACCAAGGGTTTTACGCCGAGGGGAAAGCTGTGTATTCCGGAGGCGTCCCAGGGACAAGCCAATGGCGACTCCTAGATGTTCTTCATGACCGCGTACTGTCAACCGTGCTTCACCACAAACAGTGGACGACGTTTCTACAACTATGGGTAGCTGAAGCCTTAAAATAGTTAACATCATGTCAAAACAATATATATTTGTCTCAGTCTGCGTGTCTGTGTCGTTTGTAGGGCATTTGTGTTGGACCTAGCAGTCCTTCCGCCTGCTCCTGTCTCTGTCCCATACTTTCTGAACTCTGTACAATTCACCTTGGCAGTCCTTCTACCTGCTCCTGTCTCTGTCCCATACTTTCTGAACTCTGTACAATTCACCTTGTGGAAAGCCATCTGGAACGCCAGGGCTTTCTGCTTCCCAATTTCGAATCAGTGTATGCTCCTATCTCTGTCCCATACTTTCTGAACTCCGTAAAATTCACATTGTGGAAAGCCATCTGGAACGCCAGGGCTTTTCTGCTTCCCAATTTCGAATCAGTGTATGCCTCTATCTCTACGCCAGGGCTTTCTGCTTCCCAATTTCGAATCAGTGTATGCCTCTATCTCTGTCCCATACTTTCTGAACTCTGTTCTATTAACCTTCAGGGCTTTCTGCTTCCCAATTTCCAATCAGTGTATGCACTGGCAGAGGACTCTCTCATCAGTTATCAGCCGCCATGAACTTGCCCAGCATGGGCATGTCTCTCGCCATGACTCCCTGGCCAACGCCACTGTGCAGGGCACAGTGGGCTGTGCACACATGTCACCATGACTCCCTGTCAGAAACCACTGCACAGGGTTCGAGGCCTGACAGACTTCATCCCACCAAGGCTCCCAGTCCAAAATCATTCTGCTGGGAACAGACGAGGATGAACATGCATCTCGTCATGACTCCCTGTCAGAGAGCATTCTACCGAGCCTAGCGGAGGGTGGGCATGTACCTTTCGACGGTGCTCTGTCAAAGACAATTCTGCAATGTGAACTGGTGAATATGTGTCTCATCGTGACTTGCTGTCAAAGATCAAATTTCAAGGTGTAGCTGTGGTGGACGTGAAATTCACCCATACTCCCCATCCCAAGGGGCCTATTCTACAGCAGAGGATGGACATGCATCTCGCTAAGACTCTCTGTTCAAGACCGTTCTACATTTTACAATGGAAGCTGGACATGTTTTCTGTCATGAGTACCTGACCAAGACCATTCTGCATTGCGTAGTAGTGGGTGGCCACGTATCTTGCCATGGCTCCCTGTTAAAGACCATTCTACAGGGTACAGTGGAGGGTGGACATGTATCTCCTCATGACTCCCTGTCCAAAACCACCCTACAGGGTACAGTGGAGGGTGGACATTATCTCCTCATGATTCCCTGTCCAAAACCACCCTACAGGGTACAGTGGAGGGTGGACATTATCTCCTCATGATTTCCTGTCCAAAACCATTCTACAGGGTACAGTGGAGGGTGGACATGTATCTCACAATGACTCTCTGTCCAAGACCATTCTACAGATGCAGTGGAGGGTGGACCATCTTACAGGGTACAGTGAAGGGTGGACATGTATCTCCCCTTGACTCCCTGCCCAAGACCATCTTACAGGGTACAGTGGAGGGTGGATATGTACCTCACAATGACTCCCTGTCCAAGACCATCTTACAGGGTACAGTGGAGGGTGGACATGTATCTCACAATGAATCCCTGTTCAAGACCATTCTACAGGGTACAGTGGAGGGTGGACATGTATCTCGCCATGATTCCCTGTTCAATGTCAGTCTACACGGCGCAGTGCAAGGTGGACATTTAAGAGACAGACCACGCAAATCCTAAAAGGACGACATAGCGAAGTGAACTGTTAATACACTCTCTGACCTGTTGCACTTAAATTAAAATACAGACTTTGGGAGATCCTACCTGCCCAATGGTCCTTAACAACACTTCTATGATTTAAGGACATGGGACATTAATGGTGTGATGAAGTGACCTAGGACCTGGAGACATGGGACATTACTCACACAGTAAAATTACCTAGGATATGGGACATTACTGACACGGTAAATGACCTTGGACATGGGACATTACTGATACGGTAAAATCACCTAGGACCTGAGAAAATGGGACATCACTGATACGGTAAAATGACCTAGGAATTGAGGACATGGGACATTACTGATACGGTAAAAGGACCTAGGACATGAACATTACTGATACGGTAAAATTACAGGCATGTACAGATGAGCACTTCTGTTCATTACAGGCATGTACAGATGAGCACTTCTGTTCATTACAGGCATGTACAGATGAAGCAAGGCATACACGTCAGTGAAAAGTCTGAATTAAATGGACTTTAATGGGAACATTCTAATTTCCTGATACTTGCTTGACTCATCAACATTCTGTGTGTATGTGTGTGTGTGTGTGTGTGTGTGTGTGTGTGTGTGTGTGTGTGTGTGTGTGTGTGTGCAAGTGTGTGTGTGTGTGTGTGTGTGTGTGTGTGTGTGTGTGTTATGTGTGTGTGTGAGTGTGTGTGTGTGTGTGTGTGTGTGTGTGTGTGTGTGTGTGTGTGTGTGTGTGTGTGTGTGTGTGTGTTTGAGAGAGAACAGCTACACATGTTCATGTTTTGTAACTCTGTGTATGGGTATGTTTGTGTTTCTAGGCATATTTTTACTGATATATATTGTGCAAAAATCCATAATTTAATTGAGTGCGTGCGCGCGCGCGTTTGCATGTTTCTGCATGTGTATGTTATGTGCGTGTGTACGCGCGCGTCCGCGTTTCTGTGCATCTGTATGCGAGGTGTGCGTGTGTGTGTGTGTGTGTGTGTGTGTGTGTGTGTGTGTGTGTGTGTGTGTGTGTGTGTGTGTGTGTGTGTGTGTGTGTGTGTGTGAATGGATGTGTGGACTTGTCGGAGCACATATTTATAGTATGGCATGTCCCCCCACCCCCACCCCACCCCCACCCCCAAAAAAAAAAAAAGTGATCCTACAGTATGAGAGCAGGTTCGTGACAACCACGCACCTGACGTTGACAGTCTTATTTGCTGGCATCCTGACCAGCATCTCTTTGCTGAGAGAAAACGCTTCTGTGTGACAGCAGGACATGGTCAGAGAGCAGACTGTCAGCCAGCACTACGCAGCCAGAGAGCCGACTGTCAGCAGGACACGGCCAGAGAGCTGACTGTCAGTCAGCAGGACACGGCCAGAGAGCCGACAGTCAGCCAGCACTACACAGCCAGGCAGCCGACTGTCAGCAGGACACGGCCAGAGAGCCGAGTGTCAGCCAGCACTACACAGCCAGAGAGCCGACTGTCAGTCAGCAGGACAAGGCCAGAGAGCCGACTGTCAGTCAGCAGGACACGGCCAGAGATCCGACTGTCAGTCAGCAGGACACGGCCAGAGAGCCGACTGTCAGCAGGACACGGCCAGAGAGCCGACTGTCAGTCAGCAGAACACGGTTAGAGAGCCGACTGTCAGCCAGCAGGACACGGCCAGAGAACCGACTGTCAGCAGGACAGGGCCAGACAGCCGACTGTCAGCAGGACACGGCCAGAGAGCCGACTGTCAGCCAGCACTACACAGCCAGAGAGCCAGCTGTCAGCCAGCACTACACAGCCAGAGAGCTGACTGTCACCCAGCAGGACACAGCCAGAGAGCCAGCTGTCAGCCAGCACTACACAGCCAGAGAGCCGACTGTCAGCCAGCACTACACAGCCAGAGAGCCAGCTGTCAGCCAGAAGTACACAGCCAGAGAGCCAGCTGTCAGCCAGCACTACACATCCAGAAAGCTGACTGTCAGCCAGCAGGACACGGCCAGAGAGCCGACTATCAGCAGGACACGGCCAGAGAGCTGACTGTCAGCCAGCAGGACACGGCAGAGAGCCGACTGTCAGACAACAGGACACGGCCAGACAGCCGACTGTCAGCCAGCAGGACACGGCCAGAGAGCTGACTGTCAACCAGCAGAACACGACCAGAGAGCCGACTGTCAGACAACAGGACACGGCCAGAGAGCCGACTGTCAGCAGGACACGGCCAGAGAGCCGACTGTCAGCCAGCAGGACACGGCCAGACAGCCGACTGTCAGCAGGACACGGCCAGAAAGCCGACTGTCAGTCAGCAGGACACGGCCAGACAGCCGACTGTCAGCCAGCAGGACACGGCTAGAGAGCCGACTGTCAGCAGGACACGGCAAGAGAGCCGACTGTCAGTCAGCAGAACACGGCCGGAGAGCCGACTGTCAGCAGGACACGGCCAGAGAGCCGACTGTCAGTAGGACACGGCCAGAGATCCGACTGTCGGTCAGCAGGACACGGCCAGACAGCCCACTGTCAGCCAGCACTACACAGCTAGAGAGCTGACTGTCAGCCAGCAGGACACGGCCAGAGACCCGACTGTCAGCAGGACACGGCCAGACAGCCGACTGTCAGCAGGACACGGCCTGACAGCCGACTGTCAGCAGGACACGGCCAGACAGCCGACTGCCAGCAAGCACTACACAGCCAGAGAGCCCACTGTCAGCCAGCACTACACAGCCAGAGAGCCAACTGTCAGCTAGCAGGACACGGCCAGAGAGCCAACTGTCAGCCAGCACTACACAGCCTAAAGCCGACTGTCAGCCAGCACTACACAGCCAGAAAGCCAGCTATCAGCAGCACTACACAGCCAGAGAGATGACTGTCAGCCAGTACAACACAGCCAGAGAGCCAGCTGTCAGCAGGATACGGCCAGAGAGCCGACTGTCAGCCAGTACAACACACCAGAGAGCCAGCTGTCAGCCAGCACTACACAGCCAGAGAGCTGACTGTCAGCCAGCACTACACAGCCAGAGAGCCAGCTGTCAGCCAGCACTACACGGCCAGAGAGCCGACTGTCAGCCAGCACTACACATCCAGAAGCCAACTGTCAGCCAGCACTACACAGCTAGAGAGCCGACTGTCAGCCAGCAGGACACGGCCAGAGAGCTGACCGTCAGCCAGCACTACACAGCTAGAGAGCTGACTGTCAGCCAGCACTACACAGCCAGAGAGCCGACTGTCAGCAGGAAACGGCCAGAGAGCCGACTGTCAGCCAGCACTACACAGCCAGAGAGCCGACTGTCACACAACAGGACACGGCCAGAGAGCCGACTGTCAGCAGAAAACGGCCAGAGAGCCGACTGTCAGCCAGCAGGATACGGTCAGAGAGCCGACTGTCAGCAGAACACGGCCAGAGAGCCGACTGTCAGCCAGCAGGACACGGCTAGAGAGCCGACCGTCAGCCAGCAGGACACGGCCAGACAGCCGACTGTCAGCCAGCACTACACGGCCAGAGAGCCGACTGTCAGCAGGACACGGCCAGAGAGCCGACTGTCAGCAGGACACGGCCAGACAGCCGACTGTCAGCAGGACACGCAATGAGCAGACTGTCAGCCACAGGACAAGGCCAGACAGCCGACTGTCAGCAGGACACGGCCAGAGAGCCGACTGTCAGCCAGCAGGACACAGCCAGAGAGCCGACTGTCAGCCAGCAGGACACGGCTAGAGAGTCGACTGTCAGCAGGACACGGGAAGAAGCCGACTGTCAGTCAGCAGGACACGGCCAGAGAGCCGACTGTCAGCAGTACACGGCCAGAGAGCCGACTGTCAGCCAGCACTACACAGCCAGAGAGCCGACTGTCACACAACAGGACACGCCAGAAGCCGACTGTCAGCAGAAAACGCAGAGAGCCGACTGTCAGCCAGCAGGAACGGTCCAGAGAGCCGACTGTCAGCAGAACAACGGCAGAGAGCCGAAGCTGTCAGCCAGCAGGACACGGCTGAGAGCCGACGTCAGCCAGCAGGACACGGCCAGAAGCCGACTGTCAGCCAGCAGGCTACACGGCCAGAGAGCCGACTGTCAGCAGGACACGGCCAGAGAGCCGACTGTCAGCAGGACACGGCCAGACAGCCGACTGTCAGCAGGACACGGCAAGAGAGCGACTGTCAGCCAGCAGGACAAGGCCAGACAGCCGACTGTCAGCAGGACACGGCCAGAGAGCCGACTGTCAGCAGCAGGACACAGCCAGAGAGCCGACTGTCAGCAGCAGGACACGGCAGAGAGCGACTGTCAGCAGGACACGGAGAAGCCGACTGTCAGTCAGCAGGACACGGCCAGAGAGCCGACTGTCAGCAGGACACGGCCAGAGAGCCGACTGTCAGCAGGACATGGCCAGAGAGCCGACTGTCATCAGCAGGACACGGCCAGAGAGCCGACTGCAGCCAGCACTTACACAGCCAGAGAGCCGACTGTCAGCCAGCAGGACACGGCCAGAGAGCCACTGTCAGCAGGACACGGCCAGACAGCCGACTGTCAGCAGGACACGCCAGAAGCCGACTGTCAGCAGGACACGCCAGAGAGCCACTGTCAGCCAGCACTACACAGCCAGAGAGCCAGACTGTCAGCCAGCAGACACGGCCAGAGAGCCAACTTCAGCCAGCACTACACAGCCAGAGAGCTGACTGTCAGCCAGCAGGACACGGCCAGAGACGCGACTGTCAGCAGACACGGCCAGAGAGCCGGTGTCAGCAGAACACGGCCAAACAGCCGACTGTCAGCAGGACACGGCCAGAAGCCGACTGTCAGCAGCACTACACAGCCAGGCCGACTGTCACCAGCACTACACAGCCAGAGAGCCACTGTCAGCCAGCAGGACACGGCCAGAGAGCCACTGTCAGCCAGCAACACGCCAGGAGCCGACTGTCAGCCAGCACTACACGCCAGAAAGCCACTATCAGCCAGCACTACACAGCCAGAGAGCTGACTTTCAGCCAGACAACACAGCCAGAGAGCCGACTGTCAGCAGGATACGGCCAGAGAGCCGACTGTCAGCCAGTACAACACAGCCAGAGAGCCAGACTGTCAAGCCATGCACACACAGCCAGAGCCGACTGTCAGCCAGCAGTACACAGGCCAGAGAGCCACTGTCAGCCAGCACACACAGCCAGAGAGCCGACTGTCAGCCAGCAGGACACGGCTAGAGAGCCGACCGTCAGCCAGCAGGACACGGCCAGACAGCCGACTGTCAGCCAGCACTACACGGCCAGAGAGCCGACTGTCAGCAGGACACGGCCAGAGAGCCGACTGTCAGCAGGACACACGGCCAGAGAGCCGACTGTCAGCAGGACACGGCAAGAGCGCAGACTGTCAGCCAGCAGGACAAGGCCAGACAGCCGACTGTCAGCAGGACACGGCCAGAGAGCCGACTGTCAGCCAGCAGGACACAGCCAGAGAGCCGACTGTCAGCCAGCAGGACACGGCTAGAGAGTCGACTGTCAGCAGGACACGGGAAGAAAGCCGACTGTCAGTCAGCAGGACACGGCCAGAGAGCCGACTGTCAGCAGGACACGGCCAGAGAACCGACTGTCAGCAGGGACACGGCCAGAGAGCCGACTGTCAATCAGCAGGACACGGCCAGAGAGCCGACTGTCAGCCAGCACTACACAGCCAGAGAGCCGACTGTCGGCCAGCAGGACACGGCCAGAGAGCCGACTGTCAACAGGACACGGCCAGACAGCCGACTGTCAGCAGGACACGGCCAGACAGCCGACTGTCAGCAGGGACACGGCCAGAGAGCCGACTGTCAGCCAGCACTACACAGCCAGAGAGCCAGCTGTCAGCCAGCAGGACACGGCCAGAGAGCCAACTCTCAGCCAGCACTACACAGCCAGAGAGCTGACTGTCAGCCAGCAGGACACGGCCAGAGACGCGACTGTCAGCAGGACACGGCCAGAGAGCCGGTTGTCAGCAGAACACGGCCAAACAGCCGACTGTCAGCAGGACACGGCCAGACAGCCGACTGTCAGCAAGCACTACACAGCCAGCGCCGACTGTCACCCAGCACTACACAGCCAGAGAGCCAACTGTCAGCCAGCAGGACACGGCCAGAGAGCCAACTGTCAGCCAGCACTACACAGCCAAGGAGCCGACTGTCAGCCAGCACTACACGCCAGAAAGCCAGCTATCAGCCAGCACTACACAGCCAGAGAGCTGACTGTCAGCCAGTACAACACAGCCAGAGAGCCAGCTGTCAGCAGGATCACGGCCAGAGAGCCGACTGTCAGCCAGTACAACACAGCCAGAGACCAGCTGTCAGCCAGCACTACACAGCCAGAGAGCCACTGTCAGCCAGCACTACACAGCCAGAGAGCCAGCTGTCAGCCAGCACTACACAGCCAGAGAGCCGACTGTCAGCCAGCACTACACACCAGAAAGCCAGCTGTCAGCCAGCACTACACAGCAGAGAGCCGACTGTCAGCCAGCAGGACACGGTCAGAGAACTGACAGCGTCAGCCTGCACTAGCGAACAGGCCAGAGAGCTGACTGTCAGCCAGCACTACACAGCCAGAGAGCCGACTGTCAGCAGGAAACGGCCAGAGAGCCGACTGTCAGCCAGCACTACACAGCCAGAGAGCCGACTGTCAGACAACAGACACGGCCAGAGAGCCGACTGTCAGCAGAACACGCGCAAGAGAGCCGACTGTCAGCCAGCAGTACACGGCCAGAGACCGACTGTCAGCAGAACACGGCCAGAGAGCCGACTGTCAGCCAGCAGGACAAACGGCCAGAGAGCCGACTGTCAGCCAGCAGGACACAGCCAGAGAGCCGACTGTCAGCCAGCACTACACGGCCAGAGAGCCGACTGTCAGCAGGACACGGCCAGAGAGCCGACTGTCAGCAGAGACTCGGCCAGAGAGCCGACTGTCAGCAGGACACGGCAAGAGCGTCAGACTGTCAGCCAGCAGGACACAAGGCCAGACAGCCGACTGTCAGCAGGACACGGCCAGAGAGCCGACTGTCAGCCAACAGGACACGGCCAGAGAGCCGACTGTCAGCCAGCAGGACACGGCCAGAGAGCCGACCGTCAGCAGGACACGGTAGAAGCCGACTGTCAGTCAAGCAGGACACACGGCCAGACAGCCGACTGTAGCAGGACACGGCCAGAGAGCCGACTGTCAGCAGGACACGGCCAGAGAGCCGACTGTCAGTCAGCAGGACACGGCCAGAGAGCCGACTGTCAGCTAGCACTACACAGCCAGAGAGCCGACTGTCGGCCAGCAGGACACGGCCAGAGAGCCGACTGTCAGCAGGACACGGCCAGACAGCCGACTGTTAGCAGGACACGGCCAGACAGCCGACTGTCAGCCAGCATACACAGCCAGAGAGCCAGCTGTCAGCCAGCAGGACACGGCCAGAGAGCCAACTGTCAGCCAGCACTACACAGCTAGAGAGCCGACTGTCAGCCAGCACTACACAGCCAGAAAGCCAGCTGTCAGCCAGCACTACACAGCCAGAGAGCTGACGTCAGCCAGCATGGCACGGCCAGAGAGCTGACTGTCAGCAGGAAACGGCCAGAGAGCCGACTGTCAGCCAGCACTACACAGCCAGAGAACCAACTGTCAGCAGCACTACACAGCCAGAGAGCTGACTGTCAGCAGCACTACACAGCCAGAGAGCCAGCTGTCAGCCAGCACTACACAGCCGGAGAGCCGACTGTCAGCCAGCAATACACAGCCAGAGAGCCAGCTGTCAGTCAGCACTACACAGCCTGAGAGCCGACTGTCAGCCAGCAGGACACGGCCAGAGAGCTGACCGTCAGCCAGCACTACACAGCCAGAGAGCTGACTGTCAGCCAGCACTACACAGCCAGAGAGCCGACTGTCAGCAGGAAACGGCCAGAGAGCCGACTGTCAGCCAGCACTACACAGCCAGAGAGCCGACTGTCAGACAACAGACACGGCCAGAGAGCCGACTGTCAGCAGAACACAGGCAAGAGAGCCGACTGTCAGCCAGCAGACACGGCAGAGACCCGACTTCGCGACACGCCAGAGAGCCGACTGTCAGCCAGCAGGAAACGGCCAGAGAGCGACTGTCAGCCAGCAGGACACAGCCAGAGAGCCGACTGTCAGCCAGCACTACACGGCCAGAGAGCTGACTGTCAGCAGGACACGGCCAGAGAGCCGACTGTCAGCAGGACTCGGCCAGAGAGCCGACTGTCAGACAACAGGACACGGCCAGAGAGCCGACTGTCAGCAGAAAACGGCCAGAGACCGACTGTCAGCCAGCAGGACACGGCCAGAGACCCGACTGTCAGCAGAACACGGCCAGAGAGCCAGCTGTCAGCCAGCAGGACACGGCCAGAGAGCCAACTGTCAGCCAGCACTACACAGCCAGAGAACCGACTATCAGCTAGCACTACACAGCCAGAAAGCTAGCTGTCAGCCAGCACTACACAGCCAGAGAGCTGACTGTCAGCCAGTACAACACAGCCAGAGAGCCAGCTGTCAGCAGGATACGGCCAGAGAGCCGACTGTCAGCAGGACACGGCCAGAGAGCCGACTGTCAGCAGGACACGGCAAGAGCGCAGACTGTCAGCCAGCAGGACAAGGCCAGACAGCCGACTGTTAGACAGCAGGACACGGCCAGAGAGCCGACTGTCAGTCAGCAGGACACGGCCAGTCAGCCGACTGTCAGCCAGCAGGACACGGCCAGAGAGCCGACTGTCAGCAGGACACGGCCAGAGAGCCGACTGTCAGTCAGCAGGACACGGCCAGACAGCCGACTGTCAGCAGGACACGGCCGGAGAGCCGACTGTCAGCAGGACACGGCCATAGCGCAGACTGTTAGCAGGACACGGCCAGAGCGCAGACTGTCAGTCAGCAGGAAACGGCCAGACAGCCGACTGTCAGCCAGCACTACACAGCCAGAGAACCGACTGTCGGCCAGCAGGAACACGGCCAGAGAGCCGACTGTCAGCAGGACACGGCCAGAGAGCCGACTGTCAGCAGGACACGGCCAGAGAGCCGACTGTCAGTCAGCAGGACACGGCCAGACAGCCGACTGTCAGCCCGCCCCGCCCTCCCTCTGGTCTTTACCTTTCATTGCGTGCTCAGTGCTTGGCGCGCCCAGTTCCGTTCAGGAGGCTGAGCAGGTTAATGTCTTGATCCAATTTGGTCGCTAGGACAGGCCCCACAGGGAAAAAAGCGGAGGACAAAGTCAGAAAACGCCGTCTCTGTTCAAATACAATTCAGGCGCTGACACAACCGTGGCCTACACACCGTGAGATTCGCTTGTAGGCTGTGATCAATGACGGACGGTTGCAGATTGCTATATATATATATATATATATATATATATATATATATATATATATATATATGTGTGTGTGTGTGTGTGTGTTGTGTGTGTGTGTGTGTGCGTGCGCGCGCGTGCGTGCGTGCGTGCGTGCGTGCGTGCGTGCGTGCGTGCGTGTGTGTGTGTGTGTGTGTGTGTGTGTGTGTGTGTGTGTGTGTAGGCTGTAATCAATGACGGACGGGTGCATATATATATATATATATATATATATATATATATATATGTGTGTGTGTGTGTGTGTGTGTGTGTGTGTGTGTGTGTGTGTGTGTGTGTGTGCGTGCGTGCGTGCGTGCGTGCGTGTGTGTGGTGTGTGTGTGTACATATATATATTTTTATGTGTGTGTGTGTGTGTGTGTGTGTGTGTGTGTGTGTGTGTGTGTGTGTGTGTGCGCCGCGCGCGCGCGCGCGCGCACATGTATCGATATTCTCCTTTTGTTCTATGTATTTACAGTGTCGTCTTGCCCACCCTGCTGGTGACATCACCCCGACACCGCGCAATCCGGCTCCGCCTACACACAGCCACATCCAGGACACTGTCTCAGCCTGAAAGCTGGCGTTCAACAGGAAGCAGTCATATCATGTCGGCATCAGGACAGCTATTAAAGGAGACACTGTACTGCTTTCCTGTCACTTCATGAGGAAAGCTATTAAAGGAGACACTGTACTGCTTTCCTGTCACTTCATGAGGAAAGCTATTAAAGGAGACACTGCTTTCCTGTCACTTGGCTAATGTTCGGCGGCGCCTGTTCTGGCCCTGCATATGTAGGACACCTACTCCCACCCCCTCCCTCCCACTGCTGGGGCGTCATGTGTTGGCACTACGCCTGTTCTGGCCCTGCATATGCATGTACTCCCACCCCCTCCCTCCCACTGCTGGGGCGGCATGTGTTGGCACTATGCCTGTTCTGGCCCTGTATATGCATGTACTCCCACCCCCTCCCTCCCACTGCTGGGGCGTCATCTGTTGGCACTACGCCTGTTCTAGCTCTGCATATGCATGACACCTACCCCCCCCCTCCCTCCCGCTGCTGGGGCGTCATCTGTTGGCACTACCCATAGACATGCCAGCTGACAATGATGGCAGACTACGCTAGGTAAATGAAAGGCCCTCTCTGATCTGATGGGGTCCAGGTACTGACACGGTCCCGGCCTGCAATTTGAAGGTATCACCTGTAGGCTAAGGTCGATCATGGCTATTGGGCAAAACGATTGCAACTGGGTAAAATGGCTTCTTTTCCTTGGACATGTGAAATAAAACTATGTGCGGTGTTTTGCGTGATTTATTGGGTGTGTGACACTGAGGATGGACATCGTTCAGATGTTTCCTGTCACCATTAGTGTTCTGACACCATCCTGTTAAGACGATTCTACATCCGTCCTCATCTACACAGACCCTGGAGTAACTATCACATGGAGAGCTGATGGTCGTAACACAGACCTTGGAGTAGCTATCACATGGAGAGCTGATGGTCGTAACACAGACCCTGGAGTAACTATCACATGGAGAGCTGATGGTCGTAACACACACCCTGGAGTAACTATCACATGGAGAGCTGATGGTCGTAACACACACCCTGGAGTAACTATCACATGGCGAGCTGATGGTCGTAACACACACCCTGGAGCAACTATCACATGGCGAGCTGATGGTCGTAACACACACCCTGGAGTAACAATCACATGGCGAGCTGATGGTCGTAACACACACCCTGGAGTAACTATCACAGGGAGAGCTGATGGTCGTAACACAGACCCTGGAGTAACTATCACATGGAGAGCAGATGGTCGTAACACAGACCCTGGAGTAACAATCACATGGAGAGCTGATGGTCGTAACACAGACCCTGGAGAAACTATAACATGGAGAGCTGATGGTCGTTTCTTTGATCTACTCTTCCTCAAGACCAGAACCAACGTATCTGAAGCCTATGTGAGAAGCTTGTCCTGTATATATATGACACTCCTCGCAGGCCACAATTGGCCAGATTTGTCTTTCCCTGGTTGCCCATTGTGTTGCATTCACCATCAGTCTACAAAGGATTGAAGTGATACTTCTGCCTGAGGTAGGTCATATCCTAACAGACACAGACTCTGTCAGAAATAAGGACATAAAACTTTAAAACGGCACTGATTATTTTTTCCACTATAATACACCACATGAATAAGAATCTCTCTCTCTCTCTCTCTCCTCTCTCTCTCTCTCTCTCTCTCTCTCTCTCTCTCTCTCTCTCTCTCTCTCTCTCTCCGGTCGCCCCTTTTTTGTGTAAGGGCGTGGAGGCTTGTAATTGTTTTCACATCAGTGCTCCTGACTTGGGTTCTCTGTCTCGGAGATGTTTTTGTTTTTCCTCTCACCCTCGGTGCCAGCACAGGGCAGCTCTTCCTGGGGATAGACCTTGGCCACGACAGGCGAGTGACCCTTTCTCCCCTTCCCTTCAACCTACATTTCCGTTCATTCTCTATGTTTTAATTCCATCCACACTGCTATCACACACCGCGTTGTGCCCTGCATGGTTGAAAAGAGTCAGCTCACTTCTTAACCCCCACTCCCTGCCCTCCCCCTTCCACAGTTTCCTTTGCCCCCCATCTCTCTCGATTCCCAGCTCCTGTTGCATGTTTCTGAGCTGTTCACATCTCTCTGTGTTTTCCTACATTGTCATGCTGATGGCAATTTTGGGGGGTGTTATTTTGTGCCCTCTTCTCTTTGTTCCTTGTGATGTTTCAACGTTTATAAAAAAAATGCTTCCTTTCTGTTTTCTTCAATGTATCAAATAATGCCACTTTGCACAATGCTTTGTGTGCTTATTTGTATTTCTGCAGAATACGGATAGCAAAAGGAAAATGTGATTGCTTCTTTCTCTAGTCACTCCCATGAATTAAACTAAACAGGATAATCTGTATGCATGTTATTACACGACCAAAACTGAAACAAGATGTTCTCCTGAAGTTCAATGCTTATGTCCTATGTATTTTAGCATTTGGGGGAGGGAAGGGACAGTCGGACAGAGACAGGGAGATAAACATGTCCACTAAATATCTCAATCTTTCATAAGAAAAAAAAGGCCTAAATAAGTGTATTAAGGAAAGCACTCTTAGTAAGGCCAAAGACCAGAATTTTAGATATCAAGACCATTTTTTCCCAGTTAATGGGAAAATTATTAAAATAAGAAAGTTTGCTAGTAAAATACCTAACATTTATGTATAGAAAATCTAGAGACGTAATCATTACCTTCAGCTCGGATAATTGCCACAAGAATAGCTAATCCTAATCTAGCTTCGCAGGCTCCTAAGGTAATTAAGATAAGAGAAGTTTCGCCTATTAATGAAATATTTCTAGATATGGAAAATATTAAAACAAACAGGCTCATTGTAACAGCTTCTAATCTTAAAAGAATTCTTAATAAGTGTTTATACTGTAAAGAAAGAGTTAAAAGGGATACTAAAACTCCAAAAATTCTCAATATAGTTAAATGAAATGTTCTCATTTCCTTTTATATGGGAGTATAGCAACAATAGCTTAAATAAAAGCATTGGTCTTGTAAGTCAAAGATGAATTTAGACATTCTTGTTGCTAAAGTTTTAAGGTTGCGAAGTGAATCGAACACTTTTAGTCTGTTTTCAAGACAAACTGCCCCCAGGGAACAACCATATTAGGCGCTTTAATAATCTAAAATATTGTCTCACGCCTTTTGAATTAAAGGATTAAGAATAAAGTATAGAAAGTAAAGACCAGTGAAAACTTGTCCAATCTGTTCATATGGAGTTTCAACAGGACATCTCCCAATTCACGTAAGTACAAAAAAGATACCAATATATGTTCAGAAAAGGACTTGATTTACAGGATAATATGCTATAGATCGAAATTTGGCTTGATGAGAAAACGGTAAAATAAATAAAATTAAAATTGAGCCAACCAAGCCAATTACACCTCCCAACTTATTAGGAATAGACCGAAGAATTGCATATGCAAAAAGAAAATATCATTCTGGTTGAATGTGCACCGGAGTTACTAAAGGATTTGCAGGAATAAAATTTTCAGGATCGGTTAAAAGCTGAGGAGAGAACAAAGCTAATATCGAAAGTAAAAAAATAACAAGAAGAAAACCAACCAAATCTTTAAAAGTATAGTAAGAATGAAATGGAATCTTCTCCCCATCTCTATTTAATCCTAATGGGTTATTAGAACCTGTTTCATGTAAAAACAATATGTGTAAAATAGCTAAACCGGCAATGGCAAATGGGAGAAGAAAATGAAGCGCAAAAAATCGAGTCAAGGTAGCATTATCTACGGCAAATCCACCTCAGACCCATTCTACTAATATTTTTCCAACATACGGAACAGCTGATAAAAGGTTAGTAATTACAGTTGCACCCCAAAAAGACATTTGTCCTCACGGAAGAACATATCCAAGAAATGCCGTAGCCATAGTAAGAAAAAGTAAAATTACACCAATGTTTCATGTATGAAGTTGAAGATATGAACCATAATATATACCTCGTCCGATATGTAAATAAATACAAATAAAAAATCAAGATGCTCCGTTAGCATGAAGAGCCCGAAGGAGTCATCCATAAGTAACATCTCGACTAATATGAATTACGGACCTAAAAGCCAAATCCACATGTGCAGTATAGTGTATTGCTAAAAAAAGGCCAGTTGCAATTTGAATTACTAAACATAGCCCTAATAAGGATCCAAAATTTCATCAAATAGATAGATTTGATGGGGCAGGTAGATCAACAAAAGCCCCATTTACAACTTTTAAAACTGGATGAACTTTTCGTAAAGGTCTTCGCATAAAATAAATATTTATATTCTAAATGGACGTAAGGATGCCTGTTGATAATAACAGATCTTAGCTACCACAATTAAATTGATCAATAAAATTACTCCTAACCCGATTAAAATTGAAATTATATAAGGAGAAATAAGTTCAACTCCATATATTTTTAAATATATAAGCTTCCTAAAAGAAGATTCGAACCTAAGATATGAAGAATCCTTGAAAAAATAGAAATAAAAAAGCATAAATAAGATAGGAAAAAATACAATAAGACCAAAAAGAGGAGTGAGTCCTCCAAATAACACATTAGGAGACAAGGCCGCAACATATGCAAATATAACTAAGAGTCCTCCAACATAAATCAAAAATAAAATATACCCATATCAGGCGGAAGTAGTTATACCGCTAACTATACACATAAATAAAGTTGAAATCATAATAACTAAACCCAAACTTAAAGGCTGTCTCATTATAGGAAGAATCGATAAAGTGGAAAAGGCCATCTACATCGCTCCTATATGAACTCACATCCTCACGCTCCCTGTGAGTGTGTGTAAGACAGTGAATGAGGATTGAGACAGACAGACAGACAGACAGACAGACAGATTAGTGAACATTTTTAGCAAACTGCTTGATCTTCATTCAAGACTGTGAACGAAGATTGAGACAGACAGACAGACAGACAGATTAATGAACATTTTTAGCAAACTGCTTGATCTTCATTCAAGTGTGCAACTTTTGGAAGGATTTAACCAGAAAATGGCCAAGAATGTCAACATTGATTCAAAATCCACCACATAACTCGGGTTAAAAGATGTACATATTTCTTTGCTTTATGTTAGTTATTTTATATACCTTGCGGCATACATTCATGACAGTTATCCAGGGGACATACTCAGCATGTTCCGAAGGCCACAATTTGGCAGCAAAGCCAGTCACTTCCGCCATGTTCCTGTTCTAGCTACATGGCTATCCCACAATGCTTTGCAGCCCCTGTGTAGGCATGAGGCGAGGACTAACGTTAACCGCACCCCCTCCCCATCTCCCTCATCTCTTTCGTCTCCAGGGATTGCAACAAAAGGCGTTCGTGGCGGGCCTCTGTACTCACAATTCAGGACTGTCACGTTTGTCCAGTTATCCGTCACGTTGTCCAGTTCTCTGTCACGTTTGTCCAGTTATCCGTCACGTTTGTCCAGTTCTCTGTCACGGTTGTCCAGTTCTCTGTCACGTTTGTCCAGTTCCCTGTCACGTTTGTCCCAGTTGTGAGCAAACAAGAGACCAGCGGGGAATGCTGAATGGATCAGAAGTCGTCACTAATCATAAACTGAACGCATTTTGTATGCAAATGTTCGGATTCAGCTGCTATTTAAATCTTTTCCTGTCATGTTCATGCAGTTATTTTTCCCATTAATTTTCCGTTTTTCTTTTTTTTTTTTTTTTTTGGTATTTGCTGGCTTCCTTCTAGCATTAATTTCTGACTGGTTTTCTTTCGTCATTTTCTCTCTCGTTTTTTCTTTATTTTTTTGGTTCTGGAATGAAACCAATGGTCGGTTTCAAGCACTGAATTGTATGTCTTTTGAGCATGTCATAACCCAAACTTCAAATAAGAAAACGGAATAAAGAATTCAAAGTGTGATAAAAATTTGTCAACGCAACAATGCGCAAAAACCTTGAGATAAAGACTGGAAGCGAGACAGACTCTCTGTCGACACCACAACACCAAGAAAATAGTCACAACAAAAACATTTACGAAAGGTCGAGAGAAAACCAGCATATCTATGGGTGTGCACCAGAGCTCAGTTGGGAATAGAAATTATGGGACATTTTGGAGGTCATCATTGTAGACGCCAGGAAAATGACAAGTAAAGTCAATCGTGCCGTTTGAACTGAAGATGAAAGAGTCTACATAAGCAGCAGCCTCAGTCTGCGAATGGGATCCAGCCATTGCATCATGCTACACTTACTGCGTGACGTTAACCAGCTTACGGGGCTAAAATGTGACGCAAAGTTTACCTTAAGGTTAGGACGGAACCGCCGTGTATGAAAACCTGTGAAATCACAGTGGCCCATTGCAGTCATCAAGCCTGAAGAATAAGTGCCCTGAGCTGAACGCATCCCTGAGTTGAACGCAATTTGCCCGATACAGCGACTGTGTCTATCATTCAATCTGACAGCCACTGTGTCTATCACTCAATCTGACAGCCACTGTGTCTTTATCACCGAATCTGAGTGGTGGAGAGAGCAAGCAGATGCATCAGATTCCACGGATGATCTGCTGACGAGCTGGCTGTGAGGCTGTGAGCTGGGGAAACTCTCTCTCTCTCTCTCTCTCCTCTCTCTCTCTCTCTCTCTCTTGTGTGTGTGTGTGTGTGTGTGTGTGTGTGTGTGTGTGTGTGTGTGTATTGTGTGTGTGTGTTTGTATGTGTGTGTGTGTGTGTGTGTGTGTGTGTGTGTGTGTGTGTATGTATGTGTAACATGTAACACAGCTGAATGACTCTCAGGAAGAGCGAGAGGGGAGGAGGGGTGGTGTGACCGGCGACAGTGACTCACTGATGCAAGCAGCTGACAAGACAAACATTGAGAGAGAAAAGTATACTGAGTGTGTGTCTGTGTATGTCTCTCTCTCTCTCTCTCTCTCTCTCTCTCTCTCTCTCTCTCTCTCTCTCTCTTGTGTGTGTGTGTGTGTGTGTGTGTGTGTGTGTGTGTGTGTGTGTGTGTGTGTGTGTGTGTGTGTGCGTGTGTGTGTTGACAAGGGAAAGGGACGATGGCATGGTTGATGTCCAGTGCATCACAAGAGAAGTACATAACTTGGTGGGGGGGGGGGGGATCATATAAACTGATATATGAAAATGGTAACATGCTTGTAATAGACAGAAATGCCTGTAATGTGTATTACTGCGCTTAGTTATTATTAGAAGGGAAGATATTTTAACAGTAGTCTCAGTCACGAGAAATTATTATCAAGTAAACGTGGAAGTAGAATAATAATGTAGCAAAGGGCGCTGCGAATGATACACATAAAGAGAAAAGAAAAGAGAACAAGAGAGACAGACAGACAGACAGAGACTGACAAACAGACTGACAGATAGACAAGCAGGGGGAGCAACAAAGAGAGAGAGGCAGGCAAGGGTGTTTCTTTGGAGAGGGAGAGGAGAGAGAGAGAGAGAGAGAGAGAGAGAGAGAGAGAGAGAGAGAGAGAGAGAGAGAGAGGCCTCAGCTCCAGCCATAATCGTCTTTTCCTGGTCTTGTATAAACAGATAGGCTTTCAAAGCCATTTTTACTGCTACATCCTGTTGCTATTGTGACGATTCTCTTTACTGTTGCCAGAGTAAAGGTTTGTTTCACAAAGACAGGCCATTAAAGAAAGTTAGTGTCTCCCTGACCCAAGGTCCCAAACTGGGCTGCGTCGATATCACAACGATGTTTTCCTTGAAACTGCTGGAAAGCGGGCTATGAAGAGAGGCCGTATTCTTTTCAGAAACTCCGTCCTTTTGTACTTCTTTGGACCGGTTACAGAGTCGTAACAGGTCTCAGAATTCTGGTGTATAACCTAGTTTCTTCAATTCCACTAAATCTACTATCCCTCCCCTCCTCCAACCCCTCTCCCTCTCCTCCAATTACTGTTCCCTCTCTTACCTTAAATTCTTCAGCTCTGTAGCACAAAGTCAGAATGTTTTCATTGGAGCCGGCATAGCATGCACAGACTATATTACTGCTGAAAATGAAAAGACAGTGTCTTCTATGACAATACTAACTGAAAAGACAGAGTCTTCTATGACCAATACCAAATGAATAAGGACAGTGTCTTCTATGACCAATACCAAATAAAAGACAGTGTCTTCTATGACCAATACCAAATGAAAAGACAGTGTCTTCTATGAGTGTCTTCTATGACCAATACCAAATGAAAAGACAGTGTCTTCTATGACCAATTCTAAATAAAAAAGACAGAGTCTTCTATGACCAGTACCAAATCAAAAGACAGAGTCTTCTATGACCAATACCAAATAAAATGACAGTGTCTTCTATGACCAATATCAAATGACAAGACAGTGTCTTCTATGACCAATACCAAATGATAGACAGTGTCTTCTATGACCAATACCAAATGAAAAAGACAGTGTCTTCTATGCCTAAAACCTTATGAAAACATAGTCTCCCATTAACAAGGGAGAGACGCGCCACTCAGCACAGGTCCCAGTGGCCCTGACGAAGCACAGATGGTGACCATGAACGACTGTGGATGGCTAAAGGGAGAGGAGAGGGGTGAGATGCTTTGGGGGCGGTGGTACAGAGGAGGAAGAAATAGTGGGGATCTGCCAGAAACTGAAACATGCCAGACAGTCACTGATTGAGCAGTGAGGCAGGGTTTGGGAAAGCTCACCCTGACTTCAGATAGACATTGTGAGGCGACTGAAAAGCTTCTGGTTCTTTTCTCTTTCTCTCTCTCTGTGTCGCTCTCTCTGTCTCTCTCTCTCTGTCTCTCTCTCTCTCTGTCTCTCTCTCATTATTCACTGATGGTCGCCAACAGGCTAAACGTAAACAAAAAGCATTCATGCTGATGCAAATACCCTCTGCAATCTTAATCCGTTATCTTGTTCTTCCTCAGTCATGACTGAGCTTTGAAAAAGAATATACACAATGAAAACAAACCTCGTCTTCATTATCACAATTCATATACATAAATAAACATATATGAGTAGCGTAGCGCTTTTCCATTTTGTTTCCATCAGAGTGATTTCGGATCTCAAATATCTCTGCAAATTGACGTGCCAACGATTTCATTTTGTCACCATCACATTTCAGCCCACACATTCCCCTGTTCTATTCTCCTGTATTGTAACACTTCTTTTAACAGCAATACATTGGTTTCCATAGAGACAAAACAGCGATGCATCCATAAATTAAAACACAACATACACATTGCACGCACAGAGAGAGAGAGAGAGAGAGAGAGAGAGAGAGAGAGAGAGAGAGAGAGAGAGAGAGAGAGAGAGAGAGAGAGAGAGAGAGAGAGAGAGAGAGAGAGAGAGAGAGACGTGCGTTGAGTATGTGTACACGTATCTCTTCAAACCGGTGACATGTATGAAGGGCTGGGGAATAAATGACCTGACTGGAATTGAATGCCACCACGTAGAAAAGAGGTAATGAATAGTTGTCCACGAACAGTTTTTCAACGTGATCTACCGGCACTGGCATGAGAGCAAAGCACACATGCAGACTCCGAGACGGTTTTGAGTAAAGTTTGTGACGATAAAGAGATAGACTAGAAGCTTATGTTGAGTGAAGTTTGTTACAGTAAAGAGATAGACTAGAAGCTTATGTTGAGTGAAGTTTGTGAAGGTAAAGAGATAGACTAGAAGCTTATGCTGAGCGAAGTTTGTGACGGTAAAATGATATACTAGAAGCTTATGTTGAGTGAAGTTTGTTACGGTAAAGAGATAGACTAGAAGTCTATGTTGAGTTAAGTTTGTGACGGTAAAATGATAGACTACAAGCTTGTTATAGTGAAGTTTGCTACGACAAAGAGATAGACTAGAAGCTTGTGTTCAGTGAAGTTTGCTACGGTAAAGAGATAGACTAGAAGCTTGTGTTCAGTGAAGGTTGCTACGGTGAAGAGATAGACTAGAAGCTTGTGTTCAGTGAAGGTTGCTACGGTAAAGAGATAGACTAGAATCTTCTTTACACCCTGTCCTCGCAGAAAAAGTACGTCTGATGACACAAAGCGAAGACTTTGAAAAAAAACAGTTCTATTACTAGCTATTGTCACAGAGGTCATCATCAAGATGAATATTCATGCAAATACAAGTCTAACGTCGCCCACCAGCTCACTCTCCACTTCCTCCCCGTGTCCATCTCACACCCTTCCCCTCCAAGTGCTAGTGATGGTGTTAGTATGTGTGGTGTGGTGTGGTGTGGTGTGGTGTGGTGTGGTGTGGTGTGGTGTGGTGTGGTGGTGGTGGTGGTGGTGGTGGTGTGTGTGTGTGTTGTTGTGTGGTGTGTGTGTGTGTGTGTGTGTGTGTGTGTGTGTGTGTGTGTGTGTGTGTGTGTGTGTTGTGTGTGTGGAGTCGTGTGTGTGTGGAGTCGTGTGGTGTGGTGTAGTTTGAGTGTGTGAGTGTGTGTGAGTGTGTGTGTGTGTGTGTGTGTGTGTGTGGTGTGTGTGGTGTGTGTGTGTGTGTGTGTGTGTGTGTGTGTGTGTGTGTGGAGTCGTGTGGTGTGGTGTAGAGAGAGAGAGAGAGAGAGGAGAGTGTGTGTGTGTGTGTGTGTGTGTGTGTGTGTGTGTGTGTGTGTGTGTGTGTGTGTGGTGGCATGGTGTGGCGTGGTGTGGTGTAGTGTGGTATGGTATATGGTGTATGTGTATGAATGAGTGTGTGTGTGTGTGTGTGTGTGTGTGTGTGTGGAGAGAGAGAGAGAGAGAGAGAGAGAGAGAGAGAGAGAAAGAGACAGAGAGACAGAAAGAGCAGAGAGAGACAGAGAGAGAGAAAGGAAGGTTGTAAATATCTTAATGAAATGTTTAATTTGCGTTAAACTACAGATCTATCTCGGGATAATGAGGGGAACATGAACATTGATTAAAAATTCACAGTGCAACATGACACAGAGAATATCATCATCATCATCATCATCATCATCATCATCATCATCATCATCATCATCATCATCATCATCGTCATTATCAATATCATATAATATCATCATCATCATCATCATCATCATTATTATTATTATTATCATTATTGTTATCATTATTATCATTACTGTTATTATTATTATTGTTGTTGTTAATGTTAATCTATTTTGTTATTGTTGTTGTTGTTGTCGTCGTTATCATTATTACTATCATCATTATGATCTTATGTATTGAATTGTATCTATTCGTTAACTTATTTATCTATTTATTTATCTACTTGTTTATTTATTCATTTTTCATGTAATACCTGATAAGTTATAAGTTCAAAGATATCAACATGTTTGCGACACATAAAGTATATTCAGCATTGATCTCTTGTGTGCTTTCAATGGTTATTGCAAAGACGACGTTATTTCCCACCTACTCTTAATCGATCCTTTCATGATACAACATTGAGTTAGTACCTATCTCTATTCCTTCCTTTTCATGATACAACAATGACGTTAGTCCACCCCTAATCTCTGTATTCCTTCTTTTCCAGTGATCACAACAATGACGTTAGTCCCACCCCTTAATCTCTATTTCCTTGCCTTTTCCAGTGATCACAACAATGACGTTAGTCCCACCCTAATCTGTATTTCCTTCCTTTTCCAGTGATCACAACAATGACGTTAGTCCCACCCCTAATCTCTATTTCCTTGCTTTTCCAGTGATCACAACAATGACGTTAGTCCCACCCTAATCTCTTTATTCCTTCCTTTTCCAGTGACACAACAATGACGTTAAGTCCACCCCTAATCTCTTATTTCCTTCCTTTTCCAGTGATCACAACAATGACGTTATTTCCCACCTAATCTCTATAATTCCTTCCCTTTCCAGTGACCACAACAATGACGTTAATTCCACCCCTAATCTCTCTAATTCCTTCCCTCTTCCAGTGATGACAATAATGACGTTAATTCCTACCCTAATTCTCTTAATTCTTTTATCCAGTGATCACAAAAGCTAATTCACCCTAATCTCTTTAATTCCTTCCCTCTCCTGTGATCACAACAATGACGTTAATTCCACCCCTAATCTCTTAATTCCTTCCCTCTCCAGTGACCACAACAATGACGTTAAGTCCACCCTAATCTCTCTAATTCCTTCCCTTTCCTGTGATCACAACAATGACGTTAATTCCACCCTAATCTCTCTAATTCCTTCCGTATCCAGTGATGACAATAATGACGTTAATTCTACCCTAATCTCTCTAATTCTTCCTCCCAGTGATGACAAAATGACGTTAATTCACCCCTAATCTCTCTAATTCTGTCAATACCAGTGATGACAATAATGACGTTAATTCTACCCTAACTCTCTAATTCTGTCCATACCCAGTGATGACGATAATGACGTTAATTCCACCCTAATGTCTCTAATTCATTCCGTCTCCGTGATGACATACAATGACGTTAATTCACCCTAATCTTCTAATTCTTCCTCCTGTGATACGATAATGACGTTAATGCCACCCTAATCTCTATTCTTCAATCTCTGTGATACAAATGCCGTTAATTCCACCCTAACCTCTCATTCTTTCCATACCTGATCACACAATGACGTTAATTCCACCCTATTCTTTCATATCCTCTGATCACAACAATGCGTTAATTCCACCCTAATTCTCTCATTCTTTCCGTCTCCTGATACACAACAATGCGTTAATGCCACCCTAATGTCTCTATTCTTTCCGTCTCTGATACAACAATGCGTTAATTGCCACCCTAATTCTCTAATTCTTCCAATCTTCTGATCACAACAATGCCCGTTAATTGCCACCCTAATCTCTCTCATTTCCTTCCATATCTCTGATCACAACAATGCCGTTAATTCCACCCTAATCTCTCTCATTCTTTCCATATCCTCTGATCACAACAATGCCGTTAATTCCACCCTAATCTCTCTCATTCTTTCCATATCCTCTGATCACAACAATGCCGTTAATTCCACCCTAATCTCTCTCATTCTTTCCATATCCTCTGATCACAACAATGCCGTTAATTCCACCCTAATCTCTCTCATTCTTTCCATATCCTCTGATCACAACAATGCCGTTAATTCCACCCTAATCTCTCTCATTCTTTCCATATCCTCTGATCACAACAATGCCGTTAATTCCACCCTAATCTCTCTCATTCTTTCCATATCCTCTGATCACAACAATGCCGTTAATTCCACCCTAATCTCTCTCATTCTTTCCATATCCTCTGATCACAACAATGCCGTTAATTCCACCCTAATCTCTCTCATTCTTTCCATATCCTCTGATCACAACAATGACGTAGATTCCATCCCTAACCTCTCTAATTCCTTCCATCTTCTGTGACCACGACAAACGGCAAGCTTGCTGGAACCTTCGATCGAAAATTCGGATGGTGACATTTGTCTGGGTAGTTCTGTCACGTTCGTCCAAGTTGTGAGCAAACAAGAGACCAGAGGGCAATGCTGGGTGGATAACAAGTCGTCACGAATAATAAACGACACGCGCTTTCTGTATGCACATACTAACATTGGGCTGCTGCTTTCATCTTTTACAGTTTTTTTTTAGATTAACCCCCACCCACCCCTCTATTTTTGTTTGCTACTTCCTTTAATGTCTGTTTGGTGGATTCTCTCTATGATTTACTTTTAACTGATTTCTCCCGTCATTTCATTTTTGTTATTTTTTTTTTCATTCTCTCCCTGGTTTTACTATCAAATCATTCATGGTCGCTTAAGCACTTCAAAATGTCTTCTGCACAATGTAGTGACCTTAAAACCCCATCTTTGCGATTACAGTGGCACAAATCATATATTTTACAATATATATTTATACATTCACTTCTCCTTAGGGGCAGGGTACCAGTCTGTGATCAAACCAAAGATGAAAGCATTGGAGCAGTGTCCCTGTGATCAAACCGAAGGTGAAAGCATTGGAGCAATGTTCCTGTGACAAACCAAAGGTGAAAGCATTGGAACAATGTCCCTGTGATCAAGTCAAAAGCTGAAGGCATTGGAGCAATGTCCCTGTGATTAAACCAAAGGTGAAAGCATTGGAGCAATGTCCCTGTGATCAAACCAAAGGTGAAAGCATTGAGCAATGTCCTGTGATCACAAGGTGAAGCATTGGAGCAATGTCCCTGTGATCAAGCCAAAAGGTGAAAGCATTGTTGCAAATTCCTGAGTGAAGTTGAAGTCAAATACGCGAATCCAGTCGTTACACACACACACACACACACACACACACACACACACACACACACACACATATATATATATATATTATATATTTACATACACACACACACACACACACACACACGCGCGCGCCGCACGCGCGCGCGCGCGCACACACACACACACACACACACAAACCATATGCAGCAATGCACACACGTGCATGCATACATGCACGCATGAGCAGACAGACAGACAGGACAGACAGTCAGACCAAGACAGAGACAGAGACAGACAGAGTCGTTTTGTGGCAATCTACCAATCTCCACATAGAGACAGCAAGGCACAGCATAGTGACTTTATGATAATTCCATATTGTTACTCTGAGGATGGGCAGACAGGAGTGTGGGTAAGGAGATGGGAGGCTGAGGGAACACGTGGGTTTCAAACCGGAGGAGTCAACGCCCTCTCCCTCTGCCAACGCCACCACCGCACCCTCCTCCCCCTCCCCCTCCCTTCCATCCTCCTCATGATAATAGGGTGAAGAAAGAGACGTGTCGTGGCCATCTTCACCACCCAAATGACGCCATCAAGCACGTGAAAACCGTGACCTGTCCCCCTCTGTCTCCTAAAACATCTCGCCGCCCTGTCCACACGACAGCCATAGCGATCAATGGCGTCTTGGGTTTCCTGTTGACATCGCCATTCCTCACGAACCATGTCTGTCAGGGCTGACTAGGGAGCTGGGTTGACCAGGGGCTGGAAGACAAGCATCATTCATTTGGATCTTGTGTGATCTTGATCCGGAAAACGCGTTGCTGTAACAACAGGAGCTTTCAAGGGGACAGACTAAAGACGTGGGCAAACAAGTTTTGGAGGAGAGGTGAAGGAGTGATGTGTGGGGGTGGGGGGTGGGGGTGGGAGGTGGTGGGGTGCGGTGGGAGGTGGTGGTGAACTGATGATCCGTCCTAAAATATGGTCAGTGCGGGCAAAGGAAAAAAATCGTTTTCGGATTGTCATAGTTCTCTCCTGGCACGAGAAGTAGAATTTTAAAAAGATAATTCCTTTTCTCCTGTGCACGAGCGTCTGATCTAGCCTTGGGCATCATAACCTTAGGGAGCATCCTACATGCGATGTGACAATCTTTGAGATTAAAACGTTCACTAAACTGAGAAATCTTCATTCTCTTTGTGGACTTCAGAATTGTGTGCAAGGCTCATTTCTAAAGGCCTAACGCTGATTCTTTTGACAAAGAAACTTTGAAGACTGTGATAACACTAAGGACGCCTGCATATAACGTACCATCATGTTGTGTGGCAGTCTAGTTTTCCCGTGTGAAAAAAAATTCAAAATTTCTAACTGATGAATATGGTACACTGACACACGTTTCAGAGGTTTTAAACAGAATATTCAAGGGAGAGGAGGAGGGGGGAGGGGGGGGGGGGTAAACGACTCTTTTTTTTCCCGTAACGTCGATTTTTCTTGAACGCACGTATGCGATTTCCTTCTCCAAACTTTGTTGTCACGTCATTGTTACCACTGCAGCTGCCAGCTCTGAGGATGCTGATTTCAGAAATATGGCGTCAGACCAACCGGCAAATCAGAACCCAGTTGGCGTTATAAACCATACATAATCAGTGTAATCAGGCCATACATAATGATCAAAGATGTTGTTTCTGACAGTGTATGCTGGGCAGGCGGTCTCATCTGTGCATGAGACAGCGCCATACCATGTTGGTACCAGCTGCCACAGGCACCTGCTAGGAAACATTTACACAGCGAATTTTTACGTCAGCGGGGAAAATGCTTACTGACCAGTGTCTGCTTTTATATCCTACTCAAATTGCTTGTACAAGCGTTTGTGTGGTGTGTGTGTGTGTGAAACTGAAACTGCATGATTTACGCATGTAAGTTAAGGTAAATGCTCTATTAAGTTGCAAGGGCTTGTATTTGTTTACTCAATCTGTTTATTGTATCTAACTTCTGATTTTGCACTTCGTTACTGAATATTACATGAAAACTATCATTACATTTCATGAAATCATAACTATGTTATTTGAATTTGTCACTTGATGTGATTTGTAAGAACAATGTCTATAACTTTTAGAAAAGTAACTTTACTTACTAGACAATCCTGCCGATTAAGGGTATTGTTTTCATCAGTGTTTATCTGCATCTGAGTAATCAAGACACTGTGGACTTTTATTCCATTCCACGTCAGATATGGTTCACTGAAACATGCTTCCGTTCAAGACATGACTGTCGTCTACCACGGGCTGGGAAGGGACAAAACAGTCCTGCCGTATGGAATGAAAACACAAATTGGAGATACATCAGAGTCTACCCCGTCTTAGAAATCTGTACCGCCGCTGATATTCTTTTGATTTCAAATGAATATCCAGGGCATCTTGTCAAATCTATGTATTAGTTTTGTCCTGCTCTTGGTACAAACAACAGATTACAGGTCCCCTTCTTAGTGTTTTTAACAGTGTGCTACTCGTGGCGGCTTTGCCAAGATGCAGAAGAAGAGAAATATCCTGTTTAGCCATATGTACGCACATCCCTGTGTTGGCTTCTGCCACACGTTACTGTCTGTTTATTATTTTACATCAGGACTGTAACTCAAGATGTTGACGGTGATTTACTATAAATTGTCAGCATCAACCATGGTGTTTCACTATAATCTGTTAGCAGTCAAGGGGGGTATCTCATGAACTGTCCACGTAGTCCACAATCAATGACTATACACTGTCAACAGATCATGCTCATTCGCCATAAAGCTGTCACAAAGTTCGTGGCCATTTACCGAGGAAAGAGCCGCCGGCCTGAAATCTGTCGTTGACACTGTAAGCCCAGGCCTGGGTGATATTGTCCCCGTGGGCCAAGACGTCTGGGGGGGGGGGGGTGATCTGTGGAAGGGCAAAGACGTCTGGGGAGGGGGGGTGATGTGTGGAAGGGCCAAGATGTCTGGGAGGGGGGGGGGTGATGTGTGATGTGTGTATGTGTGCTGGGGATCACTGTCAGCCAGTCCTGTGAGGGACACAGTTGGGGGGGGGGGGGGGGGAGGGAGGCTCTGTGATGGAGGGAATCTTCTTGTTGACTCTGTCTGGCGGAGGACGCAGGGATCCATCAGGCAGGCTGGGAATCATGTTGGTTGATGATAGGGATCCATCACGAAGGTTTGGGGATCATGTTGGTTGATAGCAGGGATCCATCCGGCAGGTTTGGGGATCCTGTTGTTGATGATAGGGATCCATCAGGCAGGTTGGGGATCATGTTGGTTGATGATAGGGATCCATCACGAAGGTTTGGGGATCGTGTTGGTTGATAACAGGGATCCATCCGGCAGGTTTGGGGATCCTGTTGGTTGATGATAGGGATCCATCACGAAGGTTTGGGGATCCTGTTGGTTGATGACAGGGATCCATCAGGCAGGTTTGGGGATCCTGTTGGTTGATGATAGGGATCCATCAGGCAGGTTTGGGGATCCTGTTGGTTGATGAGAGGGATCCATCACGAAGGTTTGGGGATCCTGTTGGTTGATGATAGGGATCCCTCATGCAGGTTTGGGGATCCTGTTGGTTGATGATAGGGATCCATCAGGCAGGTTTGGGGATCCTGTTGGTTGATGATAGGGATCCATCAGGCAGGTTTGGGGATCCTGTTGGTTGATGATAGGGATCCATCAGGCAGGTTTGGGGATCCTGTTGGTTGATGATAGGGATCCACCGAACTCCAGCAGCCGGGAGCCACTGAACATTTATATTGACCATGGTGGTAGTCATGGTAACAATGAAGACAGCAGGTGGACGTGTGAACATTCATGTCGAAAAGCGATAAGCCAATGAAAAGCTATCAAAACTTCGTTGTCTCTAACCAGAGTGATCCTGTCTGGCGGTCGATTAAATGCCTCTTTTAAAAAAAAAAAGAAGAAACAGCAAGCTACTTAAAACATCTAAGTGGCATCAATCCTCAGCTTTTCATTGATACACACATTATAACGGCAAGTCTATTCATTGATTTTACGAATGTCACAATCAATTTCTCAAAATAAACCGGAATTATGTTGTTACAATAAAGCTAATTTCAGGTCGTAGATTTAGTCAGTTGCAAAGGAAGGCTTCAGCAAACAGAAAAAATCAGCCACACGGAAGTACTATAATCCTTTTTTTTTTTTTTGACACCTAGACAATGACTGGAGTCAACAGTTCTGATTGGTCAACTATTGGAAATGTTGACGGTTGTTGGTGATAAACAGCATTCCCACTGTGATTGTGGGATGGAGTTACCATCGTGGCTGTTCTCTGGTTAACAGTCAATGTCGTTACCACAATCTACTGGTAAGACTGGCCGTTACAGAAAGCTAAGTATCTTCTTGGCCTTTGGTCCCCCAGTCAGCAGCAGCATCATCACAGCTTTGTTTGCAATGATAGCAACCGAGTCTCACATTTTCTTTCGTTTTTTTTTTTTAGATTTACAAAAGGGTAGGGGTGGGTGGGGCAGCGAACACACACACACCAACACACACACACACACACACACACACACACACACACACACACACACACACACATCAGGAACTCTATTTGGTTTTTATTTTTCGGAATGCTGCTCTCCATCCTCTTGTCTCTTGAGAGGGGAGTAGACAAGGAAGGGAGGGAGGACCGGGGAAAGGGGGGAGGGTGCAAAGTCGAAGTCTGAAATAAGATAAATGTAGAGACTGACAGAATGTATTGTGATCCAGACTTTTGTTTTCATTTTCTATTTTCCCTCTTTTCATGAGCACCGTCAGTTTCTCAATGGCTGGCATGCGCCTATATAAATCTATTAGTTAGTAGTAGTAGTAGTAGTTAGTAGTAGTAGTAGTAGTGATTGTTGACGCTTTTCTTATTGACATATCTGATAGTTTAACTCCTTTTGACATGGTTGATTGTTGACTCTTGTTGACATATTCAACAGTTGACTTCTGTCGTCATGGATGACTGTTGATTGTTGTGAACATATTTGATAGTCAACTTCTCCTGACATGGTTGATTGTTGACTCTTGATAACATATTTGACGGTAAACCCATTATTGACATGGTTGATTGTTAACTCTTGATAACATATTTCACAATTAACCCATGTTGACATGGTTGATTGTTGACTCTTGATAACACATTTGACAGTTAACTCCTATTGACATGGTTCATTGTTAACTCTTGATAACATATTTGACAGTTAACTCCTATTGACTGGTTGATTGTCGACTCTTGATAATATGTTTGACAGTTAACTCCTATTGACATGGTTGATTGCTGACTCTTGATATATAATAACTCTATGACATGTTGATGCTGATCTGATATATACAGTACTTTATTGACATGGTTGATTATTGACTCTTGTCGACGAATTCGACTGTTAACTCCTTCTGACATGGTTACTGTTGACTCTTGTTGACATTTTGATAGCTAACTCCTACTTACATTATTGACGGTTGTCTCTGGTCAATATATTTGATAGATGATTCCTATTGACATGGTTTAATTATTGACTCTGATCAACATTATTGTTAGTTTACAGTTACTGACATGGCTTACTGTTGACTCTTGTTAATTTGTCTGATAGTTTACTCCTAGTTACATAGTTGATTGTCGACTCTTGTTTACATGCTTGAAAGTACTCCTATCGACATGGAATTAAAAAAACAATTCTATTTGACATATTTGATGGTTAACTTCTATTGTCATGGTTGGTTGTTGACTCATAGTAAACACACTTAACCGTTAATTCCTTATGGACATACCTGACAGCTAGCTCCTGTTGACTTTCTGCCGAAAGTTGTTGATATCTTTAATCTAATCGTAGAGTTGTTTTGTTCTACAGTTTTCGCTGATTTTGAAAATAAATTGCCCTTTGTGGTGGCCTGTGTCTCATCAATCAGTTGATTTGATTTGAAGAAAGCTTACTTTTTTGGTGCCTGTGTCTCATCAATCCGTAGATTGGATTTAGAGAGCTGCCTTGCCGTGCTCCCTGTGTTGTTCCTCCACACGCCGCTGAGGTCCAGGGTGCACGAAATGGGGCAGAGGAAAACAACGTGAACACCATAGCAAGGGTCTACAATGATGAAGACCATAGCAAGGGGTCTACAATGATGAAGAAATCTACAGACATTCCACGCAAACACCATAGCAAGGGGTCTACAATGATGAAGAAATCCACAGACAGTCAGCGCAAACACCATAGCAAGGGGTCTACAATGATGAAGAAATCCACAGACAGTCAACGCAAACACCATAGCAAGGGGTCTACAATGATGACGAAAACCACAGACAGTCAACGCAAACA